>BMAU01021357.1:0-600000 GCA_019973935.1 Trichonephila clavipes
TGAATTGGCCTCCAAGATCTTGTGATTTAACACCGCTAGACGCTATTTTCTGTGGGGTTATGTAAAAGTCATTGGTCTATGCGGATAAGCCACAAACGCTTGACCATTTGGAAGACAAGTTCGCCGTGTTATTGCCGATATACGGCCACAAATGTTGGAAAAAGTCATCGAAAATTGGACGTCCAGATTGGATTACATCCGAGCCAGCCGTGGCAGTCATATGCTAGAAATCATATTTAAAATGTAATGCCACAAGATTATCTTTCAAATAAAAAAAAATTCATGTCAATCGAAAAATACATCGTTTTTTTATTACAATTTAAATTTCTATACCTCTAAAAAAAACACCCTATAGTAGTCCGGTGTGGCGGCCGAAATTTCCAAGTTTTTTAGCGCTTTTTAACAAGAAAATAAAACGTGATCATTTTGTAATTTTTACTTATTTTTATTAGTATTTTAAAGTGTACAAATTAATTTTTTTGACTTAATTTTACATTAATTTGCTTATAATTTTTTCTGTGAAAGTAGGGTCCTCGAAGAAAAGGTGAGCTGTTTCAGGGAAGCACACAGTCTTTCGTAGTCATCTAAAATAAAAAAATCCAAGAGATTATTGTTCTGTAGACTTTATTCTAATAAACTAATCAATAATATGCATATTTAAAAAAAATGATGGACTTGTGAAAAAAAGGTTCTCAATACCTAATTTTTTTTTTTTTTTTTTTGTTGAGTAATTGTTTAAAAAAATTTATTTATTATTACCTTCCGCTTCCTCGAAGTTATTTTCATCGGCTTTGAGAGCGCTGTGTAAGATTGCGGCCTCTTTACAGTTGGCTTCAGCACTTTTCTCTGCCCTCAAAATTCGTGTCTTGTCAACAGTGTCCCTGGCTGTTTGACCTCTTGTGACACCCACTATCTCCATAACTTTGAGTAAAGGTAGAAAACCCTCATTAAAGATGCAGGCAGCCGTATAGGTAACAATTTCCAAAACGTTTTTCCCAGTCGGAGCGAGGTTCCATACACAATGAATGAAACTTTCGTTTTTATTTTGGGTGTTTGCCCCCAAGCATCTTTTCAACAAATCTACAGATGCTAAATTTCGTACAATGGTTTGATAAGACTTAGAAATTGCTCGTCAAACGTTTCTTGGTGTTCATAAGTGCTCTCTTGATTTTTCGCTTTCAACTGTTGATATTTGCACCAAGAATCTGGGCAATAAAAGTGCTGAGGCTTTTGTATACTGTACAATTTTTTTATATTTCGTCTTTGTCAATCAAAAGATTTGCTATAATACTCATACCTGCGTATCCTAGAATAATAGGAATGGAAGGACGAAAAAGAGGGAATGGTAAGAGCAACTGTCGCTGGTGCGTCAACACACTTTCATACACATAACGGTGCACTCTTTTCTTTTGGCTATAACTTTGAAAGTATTAAAAATTTCGGTCTAAAAATTTTAATGAACATTTTTAAGATGTTTTTCTTCCAAAAAATGTAAATTTTAAAAAAAATCAATTATTTGAGCCCGTCACACCGGACTACTATCTTAAAAGTAAAATCCATACATTGAACTTCCTCGTGGCCGTAGTAACTGCGGAGTCATGGTCGCGGAATCGTGTATATGGTTGTCGAATCACGGGCTTGACTGAAGACCCGCCGTATACTGGGGCTAATCAAGTTAAATCAGTTTATTTTCAAGGTCATCCCCTTGGCGTGGTGTGGAAGTTAGGAAAGGGGAATACCAGCTCAGATGACCCCCTCATCATTTGACAGATGTTCGAAATAACGAGATCCGTTGCCAATTACCCAATAATGTGTATTGGGAATTTACCTTTTATTTGTATTATGTAATCATGTAGGTATATTGTGATTTTATACCTTTTATATTTGCAATTATGCATGCATATTGGGAATTTGTCTTTAATTTATATTATGTGGTTATGTATGTGTATTGGGAATTTGCATTTGGTTTGTGTTGCGTAGATTTGCATTGTACTTCTGTGAAAATGTAAAGTAATATTTTTTTCAATAAAGACAGAACGCGGAGATAGTTGTTTCCCGGAGAATAGGTTTGTAACTCTAAACTCCTTTCGGGTGAGTTCAGTTCCTCTGGGTATTCTGTCCAAAACCCTCATGTTGCTTTATAGTGTAACGTTAATAAAAACTCACTCCCTCGATTCGAGCGGAAGTCACCGACGTCCGTGCCTTTCCTACCCTTTGCTGTGTGCACACAAATTCTGCACTGACTTCCTTCATCTGATTACGACCTGGAACTCACTCATGGACATTCTTTTGATCAGGGAAAATAAACATGCATCAGAGAAAGCTGCCGCTTCCAATGACCAAGTTTGCTCTCAAGAGGCAGTTCCCCTCTTTCATTTTTCGACTCTCTTTGGTGGGAGGGTCCTTCCTGGCTCCTTGAACCCCTTACTTAGTAATTGGCTCATAGAACGCCCTCCTTGTGAAACCTCAAAGGTAGAGAGAGAAAAAAAGGAAAGTTAGGTTATGTAATCTCTCTCTTGTTGCAGTTGAAGGGGAAATACCTGGGTATGCCATTAAGTTTTCAAATTTTCAGTCAATCATTTGTTTTGTCTCATGAATGTTGCGGTTTGTGGAAAACGCGAAGAAAAGACGTGAATTTTGAGAGATTGGAGATGTGACTGTTCACGAGATAGAACACGTGGAGAAAATTTTTATCAAATTTGTCCAGGATAAGTTTTTTTCCCTCTGGGGATTCGTTTCCTAATATGAATGCCAATACGGACGAAGAGGATATAAAAAGTGTTAAATGCAATCAGACCATCTGGAATTTATTTACCCTATTATTTTGCCAAGCGAGTGTCTTATTACCCAACGGCTCATTGTATACTATCACCTACAAATTGTCATGCTGGAGCACAAATTCTGCTCGGAATACCAAAGGACAGATTTTTGGTAATAAGGGGCAGAAAGGTGGTCAGGAAAATCGTAAGAAATTGTATAAGATATCAACGATATAAGTGTTAATCTCCTGATAGCGAGCCAGTGTCCCTGCCGAGCGATCATGTCGATGACGCAGCGATGTTAGAAGTAGTGGGTGCAGATTTAGCGAGATCCTTATATGTGAAGGGAGGTCAAAAGTCTTAGATTGTCTTGTTTACTCGCTTAACATATAGGTCTCTTCATTCAGAATAGACATCCTCGTTGTCCACCGACGTCTTTTTGTTATCGCTGAGACGTTTTATTGACAGGAGGAAGAGACCACACGAGTCATTTATTCCGACAACGAACAAATGTTAGTGAAGCGCAAGGAGAATCAAGTGGCATTGTGTGACTGAGAAAAAATCTTGATACTAACTGCCATACAATGTAAAATTTGGAAAATTAATCCTCCACAGCCGCTTGGTGGGAGAGGTTAGTTCATGTGCTAAAGCAGGGATGGCTCTCGCAGATTTGCAACCCCTCTCCACAAAGTAAAATAAAATATTATTAAAAAATATGGAAATTCTTTATAAATACACTCCTATAAAACTTGAATAGTTCTTGCAAAGAAAAAGGCAGCTCAACAGTATATATATAAATGTTTATTAAAAAACTAAAACACAAAAATAAAACAAATTTAAAACGAATAACATTATAAACAAAAATATAGAAGTGGTTTTTTTTTCTGCCATTCAACTTTAAAAACTTTCTGATCAATTATTTTAAATCAATTTGCTCACCTATTTCATGTACGATAGCCAATGTAGCTAAACCATTTAATCTATCTTGAAGAGTTGTGGACCGTAAGAAATTTTTAATTAATTTTAATTCTGAGAAACTCCTCTCTCTCCACTTGCACACTTATTGGCAAAGCAAAATTCTTATTGCGATATCAAGATTTGGTGCAAATTCTAAAACTGAAATAAATTTTAAAACATCTATTGGGCTATCTTTTTGACTAATAAAGCTGAAATTGACATTATCTTATCTGCTAGATCAGTGATTCCCAAAGTGGTCTATGTAGACCCCAGCGGTCTATGACAACCTGAAAGGGGTCCTTGTCAATAAAAAAATAGTTTGGCGGTCAATGAGGTGAAGTGGGGGTCTATGTGATAATGGATCTCATTAAACTAGTTCGTGACTTTAATTTTAAAAGAAAATTTAATCAAGTGGAAACCAAATTTTACTTAATTAGCAGATTTATTTACTAAAATTAATGAAGTTAATTTACCCGTACAAGATGACAGCATAAATGTTTTTAAAACAGGAACCATTTCAGTGTTTCTTTTCACAGTTAAACTAAAGAAGTATAATACTGGATGTCCGGAATTTTTTCTCAAATTAACCCAGCCAATCTGTCAGCACGTTTTAACCTACGTCCACATTTAACTGCCTTTTCTTGAGATTTTGAAACCAAGTATGGCAATACCACAGTAAGCGATGAATTTATATGGTCATATTGAAAAAAGAAATGTCACACGTGACAAAAGGAACTGATCGTGATATGCACCAATGAAGATTTTAATGTTTAGAAACGAACGCCAGCAATTTTGGCTTTAAAAAGGCAAACCTGTTATTCGTCCCGAATTATGGAATATCGTGAGGAAGTTTTTAATTATTTTTCCTAATAAGAAGGAGTTTCAGCGCAGTTGCAAATCTCCAAAACAAAAAAAGAAGCTGGACACTACTAACAGAGGACATTTAAGGTTAAACCTGACAAGATTGATACTAAATGTTGAAAATTTGTTATTGTAGCTCCAGATCCATCCCTCTCATTAAAATCAACTGTGTGTTGTTTGGTTATTTTAACAGTTATTTATATATTAATTAACTTTTAATTTAATTAATTAATATATGCTTTTTAAACTTTAACTGTATACTTCATTAGTTATAAATTGAATACTTTTAAAGTACTAGTAGTAGTAGTAGTAGCTATCAAAAAGACATTTAAGTTAATAAATTTCCAAAAATTCAATATTAATTAAGCAGGGGTCTACCTTATACCGAAAAACATGGCAATGGGTCTATGGGACAAAAAAGTTTGGGAACCTCTGTGCTAGATCAAGCGCGTTTATATCTACTGATTCTCCATTTGTAAACAACATTTCTAAATTTTTAAAGTTTTTAACCTTTCGCGGGCAGTGTCTAATAGGTCTAATCATATATTAAAATTTTTTTCTCCAAGCGGGTGAAGGATATTTTGTATATCCACATGCGTTAATTGAAGCTAAAACGCATAAAAATCAATACAGAGGGCAGCACGATGCCTTTTTTGCTTTTCATGTCATCTGATGGGTAGTTAAAAACAGTTTTTCTCGGTGTAAATATACAAATTGTATTTTGATTACTATAAATAAAATTTCTGATCTTTGAAAAAAATTTCGACGTATCATAAGTATACTTTTCTCTTATCTGAATGAATTAAGCAAATGTGCAATTAAAAAAAGGTTTTACTTAGGTTTTTGGAAAGCTTGTATATGTGGATAGAGGCTCTATCCACTGCCCACATAGAACAGAAAAATGACCTAGAAATTTTCGCTTTTCCTCCACTTAGAATCATGTGAGAATATTGGGGGTCGGAAATATAAACAAACATTGTTTACAATATGTAGTACAAGATTCTCGGGTTCGAAATTCTTTCATTACAGCTTTTCTGCTCGGAGAAAAAGTTTGCATATTATAAAGTTCCACAGTAAATATCTCATCAAATTTCTGAAATAACTAATTTGAATTCTCAAAAATATTACTTTATTTCTAACTTTTTATACTAAAATTAAATAAAATATAAAATGTGGATATATACCAATTTCAATGTACATTCTAAGCATTCTATATATATTCTATGTAAGTATATATTCGATGTTGTACAATTATTCTATTATTATTTAATTACACTTATATTTTGTATTTAATTGTTAGTGAAATAGTTATTACATAAATGTTATTTTTTCATAAAAGTTTATTGTAATATGATTTACTATTTCTGTCCTGAAAAGTAAGTTAAATGTCTTAAGTGTGCAGTGGCTATAACGTCTAGCCACCACCCAGGAAAGAAACCTTGATCAGATATTTGTGTGTGTGTGACTAAATAATATTTACAGAGAATGAGAACATTACAATTGTGAAGATCCCCTTGGATCTCACTTTGAGAACGAGAATAATTTTGAGTCAAAAAAGAACCAGTAGCCATTTTTATAAATAACTTTCTTTATTTGGTTATCTTTCCCAAATAGAATCAAAGACTTTTAATAACAAATAAATCAAAATAGCTTTATGAGGTTTAAAAGGGACTTTCCTTTATATTAACTTAAATATTTAATGGTCCAATTAATTAACAATTAGAATATCGATCACGCAGAGATTACCGCAATAAGAGATCCCAGAATTACATTCAATAATGTTCCTACTGAACATTTAACTTTAATCTCACTCCTAATATAAAACTTTAATGATACTTTAATTATAAATCAATATTTACCACACTGAATCTCAGCTCTTCCTGTGCCTAATTTATCCACCTAGAAATCTTCAATAATAAATCTCTAACTTCACTATTACAACTTCCTGCTTCAATCTCTCTCTCCTACTGTCTCTCACTTTACTATTCCGTTTGACTTAAATACTTTATGTAATCTGCATAATAAGGAATCCCTGTCCTCGTTTTGGAGTTGATTGGAAATAGGTAGGGAATATAAATTTCCCTAAAAAAGACGTCTCAGAAGGTTAGTGATAAAGTTCCGTATAGATTTGTCACAACCCCCTCCAAAAAGCAAACGGGAATTATTCGAAGCTCTCATACGTCCTGAAAATAAATTACGTAATTCCTTTCTTTGTCTTATAATTCCGACGACTTTAACTGCTAATTGGATATTACTGAAGCTCCCTTTCCTTAAGGAAAAGGACAAATAAAATTACGACTTATAATTAATTTTTAAACCTCATAACACTTTACAAGTTTAAATTAATCCCTGCACTCTACCCATTTGGCAACCGGGGCGTGGGAAAAACCACCCAAGTGGTGGCAAAAAACCAGCCCCATAGAGTTTATTTAATTACTACTTAAGTATTATACATAAAATAACAATTTTTTTACTTCTTTCTTTGGCACTGGAACATCGAGGACTTCAGGGTCAGCTACCCTGAAAGATTAATTTCCATTTGAGTGGTAGGTAAAAGCAGACATGAATTTATACACTTGTTACATGAATTTTACATACAATATATATCTGGTTCCTTTGCCTTCCCATTCTAAAAGTTTTTGCGCTAATTAGTGTTAATGGTTAATCCTATCTAACTTCGCCGCGCCCCAAGTCACCAGATTTAAAACAAATTATATACACATATATATATAGATCATACAATAACAATCATTTTGCAATAAACAAATAACACAAACAACCAAATGAATTATCGCATCTTAGCGAAGTCATACATCGAAGTAAACAAATGCAAATTTTACAGATGTTTTCTCCATAATACAAACAATTATCACAAAAGCTGTTTTTTCTGCTACAGAAAAAAACACACACAATGCAGTGTCCACTTTTGCCAGTCTTCTTAATTTTAAAGTCCGCCCGTGACTTGCTTCAATTGCAAAAATTCTTCACTTGTTCGTACCGCGAAGATAAAGAAACAATACAACCTGGTTTTTGTCTATTAAATTATCCTATGTACCGGATCTCAATCCAACGCTTCCGTACTGAGGCTTCTCCTTATTCTGCTGTGAGGGATGCCGTTGATTTCGATGTTCCTCTGCTCCTCAGGAATTCCGTCGCTTTCCTTTACTCGGCTGCGTAGATAGTATGGGCAAGATCTCCTTGTAGTGGCTTGATTCCACCGGACTGGTCTTTTCGCTTGTTTGTTGCGTCCTCTCGTTGTTGTTTTGGTCTGGCGGGTCTTGTTATCACGTCCACTACCTTCCGTCTGGGATTCGACTGTGGTTGACTTATTCAGTCTGCAATCAGGCAACCTTGATGGACCTGCAATGGACTCTACTCCTTGTGAGGAGGTATTAGGTCTCTTAAATTTATAAGTTCTGGATGAGATCGAGGGTGGAATCGACCTCTTGACTCCCTGCCTTTGCTCAGGAGCAAGTCTTTTCCGGTCCTTGTGCTTAGACCCTTGCAGTGATCTCTTCCTGCACATCTTGGACCGTTTTAATTAGCCTGCACTCTGTACGTTACCGTTTTCATATGTTTGATGTCCAACCTGTGACTGAGATGTTCAAATACGTCAGAAATAAATTGGGGGCCGTTATCACTTATCAAAGAAATCGGAGCTCCGTATCGCGCTATATAATCAAAAAGGGCATTAGCTATTGCCTGGGCTGAAGCTTTACGAAGAGGAATCAGCTCACACCACTTAGTGAAGTGGTCAGATATAACTGATATGAATTTATATCTCTCGGGTCGGGATGCGGGGTAGGGGCCTAATAAGTCTAGCGATACAATTTCATTTGGATATTTTGAAACTACAGGCATTAAACGACCAGCTGGTAGCGCGTTTTTATAATTAAATTTTTGACACCGGTCACAGGTTGAAACATATTCAAATATATATTTTCTCATAAATTGAAAATAGCACGTGTCACGAAGTTTAAGATATGTCTTCCTCTTTCCGAGATGCCCTGCCAGTGGCACAGATCATGAAACTCTTTCATTATATCTTTTCTAAGAGAACCAGGAATATAAACTCTTAGTTCTCCCAGAGTAGAAAAATACTTCGCGTAAAAGAGGAGACCATTTATTAACTTGAAGTCCTGGGACCAACCCTCGCATACCGTCGCATTAACCCTCTAACCGGATAGCACGGAAAATTCCGTCAGTGTAAAGATGCTTCGAAAATGAACTGCACGGGTTTTTCTGCCTTCAAGTAACGTTTTCAAAAGCGGATTAGCCGCACTTTTCTGAAATCCTTTCCCCCTTTTAAAGGTTTAACATCTTGAAAGATAATTGGGGACGGTGGAAGCAACACAGCAGGACAATGATAGGAAGTTTTATGGCTCGCAGGAAACCCCGTGTTTTGACCCTGGGGCAATCGTAAAAAATCGAGGGGAAATTTCTTTAGACCCCAGGAAGTGTTTATTTGTTACATCGTATTTTAAAAGTTTTGAAAAGTCCCAACGCATAAGTAAAATATGTTACAATTCCCTTTTGGTTTCATATTAATTTGAAACTGTAACAAGTTGGGGCGTGTCAGTCCAATCTAATATTTTATATAGTTAGACAAATTATATTTTTTTAAGTATATTCTTTCGCTTCATTTTTCTTATTTTAATCAAAGCTTTCAGTTTTTGAAACATGATTATTTTATTATAAGATACCGAAAAAATTAATAAAACACCAAACTCTATAAAATTTGAAACCTTTTCAATTTTCCAACCACTAAAAATGAATAAATTTAAACTTCATCAAATCATTTGAAACATTTTCTTACACTTTGATAAAAATAATAACGAAAAAATAACTTATTAAGATTTATTAGTTGTTTTTTTTTAGATTTCAAAGCCCAAGTGTTCAGGGAAGTTTAAGTACAGTGCCTAGTTATATATTGTTAAAATACGCCGAATTATATTTGAATTTTAAGTGCTTGAACTTCAGTTTACATCAAAGACAACATGAATGAAGATTTTCCCACATTTTTTTATAACTTGAATGTTTGAATAAATGGTAATCAAAAATATACGGAAATATTTACAGTAGACATTTACGCATATAAATAAACATAAAAATCAATTTTAAATTCGAGCTATTCAAAAACATTCGAATTATTATTCAAAAATATCTATTTATGCAAAATACCTCAACATTTATCTTTTTTTTAAAGGCTAACTGAATAAGTAATTAAAATCTGGATATTTTTTAAATCTCGTCCGTATAAAGCTAGAAATTTTATGTTAGAAATTCCATTTGAAATTTCGAAAAAAAATGTATCGCGTAGTTATAAATTATTTACCATAAGTTCTAGCAATTCTTTGAGAATAATATAAATATCAAATTTTATTATATAGCTTTTTTAGTATTTTTTAATATATTTCGAAAATTTCATACAATTCAGTTGAAAACTGCATGCTAAGAGCAAAAAATATACTAAAAATATTGATGAATATACAATTACAATAAATTCTTACATAGAAGCAAAACTGAGAAGCTAAAGCGTAGGAATGAAAAATTTTGAGTATATCTGAAGTAGTTTTCGAAATATTTATTTTAAAGTTCAGAAAATTTGTGTGCGTTATGTTATACTTAATATTAATTAAATGGTTAAAATAATATGTTAATAATAGTCATGTAATCGTTTGATGACACATTCATATACTAATAAAAATTATCATGGTCATTGATGCGAATGTCAAGAATTTTATGTAATTTTAAATTCAGACATTAAGATATTGATGTAGAAAATATAAAACGAACATCTAAAATACATGAAAAATGCAGTCTGCTATAAAATGATCTTGACAAACAAAATCCGGCATTTTCACTTACTATGGCAGAGCCGGCTTAGTCAGGGGCGATCTGGAAAAATAGAGAGAGAACCGCGGTTTTGATGGATGCCGCTCTAGCTTTTAAAGTTCCCAGGAAAAATTATATATATATATAAATTACAAGTGCAAAAATAAGTCTTGTAATTTTCCATACATTTTTATAACAACGAATTGTGGAATTGGCTTCCAATACATTGTTGTGTTTGACAATATGTAAAGTAACCAACCCTACTTTAGATAGATTTGTACGACTTTTTCGTAACCGTATTCCTTTTAAAATTAATTCGTGCAGCCGAAATACACTTTTTGCACCCTTAAAAATTTATGTAAACTATAACGGTTAATTTTAATTTATGCAACTTATGAAATGTTCATAATTAACCATTTCCGTCAAAACAGTTTACATGAAAAAAAAAGTTTGGACTCCCTCATTCATTAGGGATTTATATAAGATTCTAACATTAAATTTTATTTTTCACCGAATAGGATCGAGTGGTAGTGTATCGTGCTTCCACACCACAGGTCTGGGGTTCTATTAACGAGCTGCGCAAGGTCGACTCTGCCTTTCATCCCCGCTACATTATGTCGGTAAATGAGTACCAAGCTTGCTTCGGGTCTTAAATACTGAAGGTCTCTCTTCAAACAGACCACCAAATCGGGACATCTGTTCATGCACCTCAGCATCCAATGGTCACAAGTATTATGATGGGCACAGTAGTTCCTGGCCCTCATGGATTGTTGTGCCACTGAGTTTGAGTTTTAAGTTTGAGCATTACCTCACTTTGGGGATACCCCTTAGATAAACATGTATTTCCACTCATTTGCAATTAAACATTTTTCTTTCAATTACGTTTATTTCAGAAGAAATTTGATTTTTCAAATGTATTTGCTTAATAACATGTATATTTGTGTATTATATTAAAAATTTGATCAATCCAAAATTACATGTTTTTAGCTCCTCTAAAAGCTTTTAGGATTTTATAACTGATCTTACAATCCATATACGTTTTATAGTAGTATATTTAAAAACGATAAAGTCATTTTTACGACTGTGTGAGCTGTTATGCCTCGTTTATAAATATAAAAAATTGCATTCAGCTACAGTTTTTAAAATGTACAGAAATAAGTAGAGAAATAGGATACTTACATATTATGAATATTTTTGACTGCAGTAAGATATATTTATATTTCAGTTTCTTTACAATTTGAATAGAAGTTGTAAGCCACATTTTGCGAATAGTTTGATATTGAGTATAAACCCATAGGCTGTTTAATATTGTAAAGTGTTTTACTTTGATTCCAGAACACATTAAAATAAGGCTCATTTGCAGTTATATGATCAGCTTCAGTGATATTTAAATTTTCAAAAATAGTCTACACACACGTACGAAAACATTCTTTCACAAACGCACACCACATCTCATACTATATCTTCCCTACAGCAGGAAATATTTGTGTATACTGAAAAATTTTATGCAGGATACATTTCCAAGTGTTAAATTTGTTTTTAAAATTTGGTATGAATACATTGTGGAACTGTCGGTTAACTTCACTGAACAAAATTGTTTTAAGTGTACTGTTTTGAAAGACAAAATTAATTAGGGAGAACTTTTCTCACAATAGAATTTGTAATGACTGAATTGTGTGAAAATGTAGTTATCGATGTGTGACATTTTTCCTTGTAATAAAAGAAACATAAAGATAAGAAAATTAACTTGAGTAGAAAATGGTTAGAAGTACTGTCATGCGCATTTGAAGAAGTATATCCCCCATTAAAATTAAAAATTATTGACTGAATGTGTGTTATGTCCATCACAAATGCCGATGTAGAAAAGATATTTTTATTTAATACGAGGAGTTCGAATAGGAGAGCACTAGGAATGAAAATTTAGATTTTTTCCGAAAAATATGCAGTTAACATAAAAATATCATTTATATGATTTAAATTTAAATAAATTAAAAGTATATTGAAATCATTTTTTATGTTATTCTAAATTAAAAATATAATTGAATAGAGAAAGATCTGTTTTATTTCATAAATATGCACCATTTATTGTCTTATAGTTTAAAAAAAAGATAGGGCCTTTACTCTTTTTACCTCATTTTTTTAAAAACAGGAAAGTGAGCGCGTTTTCTTACTCTCATATTCAAAAATGAATACAGGATGCTTTTTTTCTGGTTCAAATTGCAATACCAAAATATTTTTTTTTAATTTTTAAAAAATGACAGAAAAATAAATTTTGTTTGAAGAAAATATAACTTTTTCAACTTTTAACACGCCATTTATTTCATCTTTTTTTTACCCTGCATTTTGTTTTAATTTTACTGTGACTGAATCTATGGGGAAAATGACAGAGTAGAACTACGGTTTTCATACAAGATTGCCCAGGGCAACTTAACAGCTAGCTGTAAACGATTGCTATCCTGGTTCTCAATGATCAAAGACGCCGAACCAAGTCATAAAATCGTCCCCTTTCGACCTCCCAAGTTTTAAAAGGGGGAAAGAATTGAAGTCTGTTGCATTTTTGAAGGGAATAGCAAAATAAGATTAAAACGCTTTCGGAATAACTTTTCAGGAGGAAGGTATCCACTTAGAGGCAGAACCGTCATCAGGGTTTTCTAAATATCGGTAAACATGTCCTAATTCAGGATCTTCTCTTTGTTCCCTAATGAATTGTTCACGTGAATTTATTGCGAGGGCTCTAAGAGCTGCGCACGAAATTTGTGACCCCTCTATACTGTCCACTGGATTTCTCGATAAAAGATCTGCGACCACGTTTTGAACACCAGGCCTGTGCTCCCATTCTACGTTAAATTCAGACAATTTTAATGCCCATCGGATCATCCGACTTGATAAATTCTTACCATTCGTTAACTTTGTTAACGCTGCGTGATCTGTGATCACTTTCACAGGCAGGGGTCCAAAATAAGTTTTAAACTTATTTAGAGCCCATATTACTTCCAAACATTCTCTTTCGGTAACCGTATTATTACGTTCTGCTTTATTAAGGGTTCGAGACGCGAAAGCAATAGGTTTTTGATTTTGTTGAAGCACAGCACCAATTCTGACCCCACTAGCATCAGTGAATAAATTGAACTGTTCAGAAAAATTCGGTAATTGTAAAACTGGTGCCTCCGTTAGTGTACGTTTGATCTTATCAAAAGAGTCTTGTGCTACTTTAGACCAGTTAAACTTAGCCCCCTTTTTCTTTAATTGGTACAATGGTTCGCATATATCTGCGTATCGCGGGATAAATTTTGGTACCTAAAAATTTTGACACTTCCCTATTATTTTTGGGAGGTCTCATTTCCGTAATTGCCCTAATTTTATTACTGTCAGTTTCGATTCCGTCTTTGCTAATAATCAGGCCTAAATATTTTAGTTTGTCACGGGCGAAGTGACATTTCTCCTTATTTAATGTTAGCCCTGCGTCTCGTAATAAAGTAAAAACCTTATTTAAATGATCGAGATGGTCTTTAAAGGATGGCGATGTTATGATGACATCGTCCATATAGACCAACATGAAACGCCCAATAACAGGTTTTAATATTATGTCGATTGCTTTTTGAAAATTCGGCGCAGCCCCGAAAGTATCTTTTGGGCAAATTGCCAACTGAAAGTACCCGCTTCTTAAATCTAGTGTGGACATAACGCCGATGTGAGGAATATTGGTGAGTAAATCATCAATCATCGGTAATGGATATCGAGGATATTTGGTAATTACATTTAATTTGCGATAGTCGATCGCGAAACAATACGCCTCGGGAGAATCTGGAGGAAGGTCATTTTTCTTTCGTGTTAGAACGACTGGAGATGCGTAAGGCGAATTAATAGGACAAATTGTACCATCACGTAACATCTTATCGATGTGATAATCAATAATGCCCTGCTTGACCCGGTCGTACCTGTATGGTCTCGGCACTACCGGTCCCTTGTCTCCAGTATCTATCTCATGATATAGAACATGCGTTAACCCCGGCTGATCGGAAAATAACCCCTTAAAATTATTAAATAAAGCTTTTAATTGTCTCTGTTTCCCGTCACCAAGTTTTGTGTCTGTGAGATCAATATCGACCTGCTTTTCTATTTTCGGCAATTGTTTGATCTGATTGTCGGGAATGATCAAGGATTTCTGATCAAAATTCAATGTCAATCGTGACGCCTTCATAAAATCGATTCCCAACATGCACTGATATTGCATGTTGTCTAGAATATGGAATTCTCAGAGTTTCTGAAATTCCCTGATCCGAATCTGCAATTCGACCCGACCTAACTGACTACACGGGGCTCCTTGCGCTGTCACGACTCTAGCCTTCGTCTTTTGACGAGGTCGGTATGAAAAATATGTGCGGTAGACCTCCTCCGAAATAAAAGATTTCTCCGCTCCCGTGTCCTACAGTACTGTAATAAAGGTTTCGTTTAATAGTATAGGGACATACCGTAATTCGACTGAGGTCATTCTTATAGAGGATACTCTGATAGGCCGTTGATCCGAAACTGGAGGATTTTCCGTACCCCGCGATCGATTACCCCCATATTCACATCGATCGCTTAAAAGTTTAAATGTCTATTTCGTTCATTTTGACCCCGAAATGTACTATTTCTCGACCCACTTTGTCGACCTCCCTGATTGTGGAATCGCTGATCCGATTGTCCACCTTGGCGTCGACCCTCGAATCTCCGATTATTTGCGAAACCTTGGTTTTCGAACCGATTAAACTCTCTTTGTGGTCGGCTATTATTGGCGTATCTCTCATTATTTCAGTTTTCCCTCCAATTTTCTTGTCTATGCCGGTTATTAAAACGATGGTTTTCATTAGGGTTTGAACTTCTAAATCCCTCACTCGAACCTCTGATCTGTCTATTCATAAAACGTTCTTCGTATTTATCAACGATTTGCAGGAGATTGGCAGTATTTTGTGGATGTCTAACTTCGACAGAATCCAAAATTTGAGGTTCTAATCGACTAACGACGTGATCAATTAATTTTTCCTCCGACATTTTTAGTTTAAGGACCTTATGAATTTTCAATAATTCATAAATAAAGTCCGAAGGCTGCTGATCACGCCTTTGCGATGAGGAATAAAATCGCGTTTCTAGTTCTGACCTGTTTCTGACCACGGGGAATTGTTCCGACAATGCCTTTTTTAAGTGCTCGTAGTCTGTTGCCTTATCTTCAATGACCCTACAACCAAGAACTTCGAACCAGTCTAGTGACCGTCCTTTGAGATGACCTTTCAAGTAAGCACACGCTAGTTGTGCAGGTATCTCATAATACGCGAGATTATTATCAATATTCTCCAAAAAATCATTTATGTTCTCAACCCCCGAAAAATATTGTTCCGGAATGATTCTAAATCCGGATCCGACTCTATTCTCGGGATATATTCGTTGGGCGCCATTGTGAAGATCCCCTTGGATCTCACTTTGAGAACGAGAATAATTTTGAGTCAAAAAAGAACCAGTAGCCATTTTTATAAATAACTTTCTTTATTTGGTTATCTTTCCCAAATAGAATCAAAGACTTTTAATAACAAATAAATCAAAATAGCTTTATGAGGTTTAAAAGGGACTTTCCTTTATATTAACTTAAATATTTAATGATCCAATTAATTAACAATTAGAATATCGATCACGCAGAGATTACCGCAATAAGAGATCCCAGAATTATATTCAATAATGTTCCTACTGAACATTTAATTTTAATCTCACTCCTAATATAAAACTTTAATGATACTTTAATTATAAATCAATATTTACCACACTGAACCTCAGCTCTTCCTGTGCCTAATTTATCCACCTAGAAATCTTCAATAATAAATCTCTAACTTCACTATTATAACTTCCTGCTTCAATCTCTCTCTCCTACTGTCTCTCACTTTACTATTCCGTTTGACTTAAATACTTTATGTAATCTGCATAATAAGGAATCCCTGTCCTCTTTTTGGAGTTGATTGGAAATAGGTAGGGATTTAAATTTCCCTAAAAAAGAGGTCTCAGAAGGTTAGTGATAAAGTTCCGTATAGATTTGTCACACAATTATCAGGTACTTTATCATAGAAAAGTGTATTTTAGCTTTGTGCCCGCTTAAGGGTTGATTATTAAATTTTTGAAGGCATCTTTTAAATCACATATATTGTTAAAAATTGAAAGCAATTAATATGGGAACTCCTTAACATAAATTTGCATTCCAAGGCACTAATTGCTTGGTCAGTAGTAAAAAAAATAAAACTCTATCTTGAATTTTAATTTAGGATCTTCCACCAGATCATCTCGTGCTTCGTAATCAAAATTAACATTTTTGTGTCGAACTCTGTGACGTGGCAGCGTCGCCTCATAGTTGGAAGTGATATCAATCTCGTCGGCCAGTTCTTTTACATCATAGAGCATTTAATCAAAAGCCACATTTGATCGAAGATCATTAAGAGAATCGCTACAATTTCTCTTAAGTGTTCCATAGCAGATGGTAGATCGTAATCTTTTGCTTGCAATACCTTGCTTATCAGACTTATGCAACTTAAGATTTTATACCAAATAATGATGGATCATAGGGACTTGAATTGTTTACAAAACAAAAAATAAAAAGCCCTTATTTTGCTTTCGTTTGAAGATTGTATTTAACGCTTAATATATCTAGAATTGAAAACTATGTGGTAGAATATTCTAAAAAAAAATATTTTTTTCCATATTATAAGTGGGAAATCAATTTAACCAATATTTTCAACAAACCCACATACATATCTATAGATAGATGTGTATGTGGGAAAAAATATAGGATAAATTTACATTAATTAAGAACAATGTTCTAATTATTCAACTCTCGCCGAAAAAATACTTTCCAATAATTTTATTAATATAGTACTAGAAATTAATAAACTTTATAATCACTAAAATTTACACAAATAAAAACACTGAAAAAACAGACTACAATATTTAAAATAATAATTTATGAAAAATAGTCTCAAAAAATGTCATTTCGAAATATTTTTCATAACATTTAAATATAAACACACGTTATCTTATTCGGAAATATATTTATAATACTAAAATAATGTTACTAAATTTTTCTCTCTTTACATCAAAAAAGAAAAAAACATTGAAATAGCTCACCTATTACTGACCTAATTCACAAACTTAAAATATTCCGAAAGAATTTTTATAAAATGCCTTTTCGATACTTTAGTCAACAGTAACAAAATTATATATATACTTATAAGAATATAATTATCAAATAGTATTACTAAATTTCTCTTGATGTATAAAAAAAAGAGAAAAAAATCTAAAACCACATCTGTTACATTTATTTAATATGATGATTCAGAAAAATGGAATCGAAATTTAAACTGCTGTTTGTAAAAAATGCAACCCCATCCATCAGAATTAAATGAAATTTAATGCACAAACGACTTGTATTAGTACAAATAAATCACAAAATTTTCAAAGCAAAAGAAAAAAAAAAACAATATTAAGTGTCAAAAATCAATATTTGGTGTAACCACCACGTGCTGCAATGCTGTACAACGTGGCATGGAGTCAAGCAGATGTTGAATGTCTGCTTGTGGAAGAGAATTCCATATTGCTTGTATGCGCAGCAAAATTTCGTCTTTTGAAGCTGCAAGACGCGGATCACGAGCGAGACGCCGACCAACCAAATCCCACACGGGCTCAATAGGTGACATATCTGGTGAATAAGAGGGCCAAGGAAGAAATTGCATGTGTTAGGCTAAAACGAAGTCTCGAACAGTCTTTACAACATGTGGGCGTGCATTATCCTGCTGAAAGGTAGCCCCAGAGGGGCCTTGAAAGAAGGGAACGACTTCGGGCTATAGCACTTCACGGAAGTACCTGTTGCTATTGAGATTACCCTCAATTCATAGCAAATTGGATCGTCCATGATATGAAATCATTCTCCAAACCATAACTCCGGGTGTTAGGCCACTTTGCCGTTCGATACCGCACTCTGGAAGGCAGCGTTCTTCGGCATAGCGTCTAATACGAATGCGACCTTCATGGTCCCACGAATTGAAGCGTAATTCATCTGAAAAGACAACTTGGTGCCAATCAGCTTGCCAGGCTCTGCACTCATGAGCCCATTGCAAACCTAGCTGTCGATGGTTTGACGTGAGGGGGATCCTGTATAAAGGCAACTTTGCACGCAATCTACGATGCAGCAGACGTTGACGAAGCCGACATTAGTACACCTGTAGCAGTAGACCAACGTGCTGCTAACTGCCTGGAGGAAACTGTACGTTCATTCACCGCCATGCGGAGCAGGTATCAATCACCGCGTGCTGACGTCACCTTCCGTCGTCCACTGCCAGTTTTTCGAGTTATTCGATGCTCGTCGATCCACTGCTTCCAAACTCGCATCATTGTGGAGCTGTTCCGCTGCACACGAGCTCCTATTGCACGATCGGAAAATCCTCCTTCTCAAAGGCCTCTAATCCTCTCCCGTTCAAACTCCATAAGTTATTGGAATTTCTCCTTATTTCGTAGTGGTCTCACTAAACCTTAGGTCTCACTAAACGTTTGTCGCCAACAAATAATCATTAACTATTTTCAACGTCCCACTACAGCCCTCTTTTTATACACTTTCAGCATCAGTTCAGAGGGCGCTGCGCACGCCACGCATGCGGGGTATCTTCGAAATTTAAATATTTTACGTAACATCCTATAATTGATATTTGCAGCAAAGTTCGTTTAATTCTGATGATTCCTTCATGGTGTTGCATTTTTTACAAACAGCAGTGTACAATAAACAAGACAAATGAACCAAAATTTTTTTTAAAATTCTAGGAACAGTAATGAAGGTTGTGCAATGTCTCGTTCCGAAAATGGAATCTGTTTTACGAAATAAATTTCGGTTCAACAATATTATTTCGATTTAATCCAAAAATTAAATTTTTCAATCCATATCTCTTAACTGTAACTATGGATACGTATATACAAAATGATTTCATTGAAATTAGAATAACCTAGTTTTCTTTTAACTCAGTAGTCCTTTCAATTAAAATCATTACTCACTTATGTGAATTTATTTATAACACACTTATATATATAAACAAATTCACAAAAGATTATTCGATTTCCTTTATTATTAAATCGGAGCACCAATTAGACAAAATGTTTCACTTTTTTCCCTCTGTTCCTTTCCTCTATTAAGTTATACTGATTTATTAGGCCAGCACTGTATTTGAGTTACTTAAACAGACACACCAGGGGGGTCATCACAGTACTCTGATGACCCCCTGAATAATAATTTTCAATAATAATATTATTTATTTCTATCTCGCAACCTTCGACTTAAATACCCTATCTACTTTGCATATCCCGTTCACTTTTTGGAGTTGATTGGAAATATACGCGAATTTATAATCCCCCAAAAGACGCCTAAGAATATTAGTGGAAAGGTTCCGTACAGATTCGTCACAAAGCTTTTGTCTTTGAAATCGTAAATTTATATCCTAAAATATATTTTTATTTATTTCTCACCTTTATCTTATCTTTGAAACCTTTCTCAGTGTCACACACTTAATTAGAACGTCCCTTAATAAGAAGTAAATACATGAGGTCCATATTCAAAGAGACCAGTACCAGCATTAACTGTGCCGTATTCGGAGATGTACCTTATAGAAAGTACTACTGTATTTGTTTATTATTTTAAGTCTTAAAAAGATACAAAATAATTCGAAATTAAAAACATAATTACCTGTTGCTATTTCAAACGAGTTAAATCTAAAAGATTGATTTGTGCCAATTTTATCAGCCTAATTTCTTTGAAAGAGTGTCTGTTGATGGTAGAGATCAGAGAACAGTTTGTTTTAAATTTAAGTAACTACTCTAGAGTAAAATAAAACATCTCTTGTGCACGGTCGTAGCTAGCTCTGAGGTGTACATGTATCAAAATGTTTTCGGGGAGAAAGTTACAGAAGATGTTATAAACATATCAAATTTCATGATTATACATATTCTGCGGCCTCGAATCTTTCAAAGTTCAATATAAAAGTAAATTGGCATGTAACGTACACAGTAGAAAATAAGAAACATTGAATGAAAATACCAGAATTGCAATACTAAATACAAATATATAACTGGAAATCGCGAAAAAGATAAATAAAATACATATTTAACAATAAATTATGTCTGCAAGCCAGTCAAATATTTAAATGTGCTTGTAAATACGAGTTTGTTTGTTTTTCCGCAGAAAGATATTTATAAATTTGAAAGGTAAACAATAACTGTTTTTGGCAGACATAATTTTAAATATTGTATGTATATAATTTTGAAGAACTGTAATTTGTGTGTGTGTGTATGTGTGGCGAATGCTGATCTTAGCGAAATATTTTGTTTTGTACACATTTATCACCCTTAAAGTAGTAATTAGTGTTTGTGATTTCCTGGTTTTTTTCTCTTCCCGGAAATATATCAAAATTTAAAAAAAAAAAAAAAATTAAAACAAGTTATTTTTAAATAATATCAATAATTATTATGTAAAATAAGGAAATTACCATTTTTTTCAACAATTTTCGATTCAGTTTCGACTCATAAATTTTCAGATTTTTAAACGTTTGTATTTGTATTAAAAATTAAAAATGGATGTCATGTAACTATTAATAAAACTGAAAACGGTTCAAAATAGTAAATAATGCATCAAATATATTTTTCTCCATGCTCCCTACAAAATTAATATAATTTTGTGGCAGACAGAAATTTTAGAATCTACCTTTAAACTCCAATCAAATCTCCTAAATGTTTTGATAAATAATTTTCAAATGCAGTAAGTAACGAAATCTGCCGAAAGAAGTATTTCGAAGGAATAAATAATTAATCTTAAAAAGAAATTATTACAAATTTGAATACAAAAGAATTTACTTAGTTTATGATAAATAAATATATGTCCCACTATCTTTATTTTGCAGATGCTGTTGTGACAAATCTATACGGAGCTTTATCACTAACCTTCTGAGACGTCCTTTTTAGGGAAAAATTTAATTCCCCTACATATTTCCAATCAGCTCCAAAAAGAGGACAGGGATTCCTTATTATATATGCAGATTAGATAAAGTATTTAAGTCAAACGGAATAGTAAAGTAAAAAGCAGTAGGAGAGAGAGATTGAAGCAGGAAGGTATAATGGTGAAGTTAGAGATTTATTATTGAAGATTTCTAGGTGGATAAATCTCAGGAAGAGCTGAGCTGCAGTGTGGTAAATATTGATTTATAATTAAAGTCTCATTAAAGCTTTATATTAGGAGTGAGATTAAAGTTAAATGTTCAATAGGAATATTATTGAATATAATTCTGGGATCTCTTATCGTGGTAATCTCTGCGTGATCGATATTCTAATTGTTAATTCATTGGATCATTAAATATTTAAGTTAATTTAAAGGAAAGTCCATTTAAACCTCATATAGCTAATTTGAATTATTTGTTATTAAAAGTCTTTGATTCTTTTTCGGAAAGATAAGTTATTTATAAAAATGGCTACTGGCTCTTATCTAACTCCAAATTATTCTCGTTCTCAAAGTGAGATCCAAGGGGATCTCTTCACACTGTTACCACCTTAATTTTTTTATTTTCAACTTTATCGTATACCCACAGAGGAAAAATATTTTTCCAAATTAAAAGTTATAATTTTTTTTAATGTAAATGATCTCTTTTAGAAGTAAAGGCAAAAACTGTTAACGACATAGAAAAAATGTTGCAACTAAAAATCTCGAAAAAAAAACCATTCACATTTAAAATTAATGTTCCTTTATTGACTCACATGCGTTTGAAATTTAATCAGTCGAAGATGAATCAATTATTTCTCTAATGTTGCTACTAAAAGATAAATATTAATATTTATAAATACTTGAAAATGTGTATTTGCTGCTGAAGTAACCATTACGTACGTCAAAAATATTAATTATTGTATTTAAGAGATTTTATTTGTGTATAACCGATTTCTTTTGTTTATGGAATTGCTACATTAATGTTGAATAAATATTAATGTAAGCCTCTCACACGAAAATTTGGTTAAGAAAAATAACGAATGATAAAAGTTGCGAGATTGCTTAAAAATAATCTCTCTGAAACAGTTTGGGGGTTCATTCCTTTCTTCAAGTTACTAAGTCAGTTAAATAACTCATAATAAAGACAAGTATTCGAAAAAAATCTTTTAAAAATTAAATAAATAGTTTTAAGTATTATTACTTACGTTATCCACATAAATCAAGATCTCAAAACTTTGATCAGATTGATCGTGCTGGTAGGCTACGAGAAATGTGATTCCTTTAAAAACTAAATTATTTTAGTTAACAAAGCGATATTCGATGGACAGGAACTAATTTGGCCAAAAAGATTCAAGGATTTACTCTTTCCCATGTCAAACTGAAAAAATTCTCGACTCTTCATGAGTGTTACTCTTTGCTCTTATTACACTCTTACAGCACTGCTGGGGGAACGAAAATTCCTCCGTCCAGGAAGGTGAACTAGGGTGAACGAATGCAAATTACAACTAAAATTTATAGCCGAAGTTGAAATCCACAGTCCAGTAAAAAATAGCTACTTCATGGATTTTTTAAGCGCCATGCTTTTCCTGGGAATACAAGAAGTACGGACGGATATCTGACGATTTCCGGGAATCACGTTTATATAAGTGCAGTGAAAATCTTGTCAAGATAAGCATGTGTACCTATATCACGAGGTCGGGTACCCATACACTTGCTAAATCAAATCGCCACGTAGTACACAATTTATATTTCTTAAGAGATATAATCGCTACAAATTTTACTAGCAATATGATCAGCTTTTCAATTCAGTCTAAAACAAAACAATTATGCTCCGCGTTTACAAAGTATAAATAATAATATTTTAGAAAATAATTTCATCCAAATTTTTTTCATAATAAGAAAAAAAGTATTTTTCAAATTCGGTCCAAATGCCATCCTTAAAATTTGCCACTCCGATCATAGGTCCGGTTTGTCTGGCCCTAGAGCCGCCCTTGGTTAAAGGAACTGTTGAGAAGGACTCTCAGTAACGCCGTTCTTATGATCGAGGAGTTGCAGATAGTATTATTCGAATGTGAGTAATTAATTCTTGGCCACTCACTTACCTATCCCAAAACTCTCATGATTTAGTTGTTTTGGCCTCAGTCATGTTTCTCGTGGAAAATCACAACCTGGAATTTCCCGATATTGATTACCGGGATACTGTAAACCTAAATAAAAGGGTTAGATATCGCCGAAAATTGCTGAGGGATTTAAGGCATAGATTCAGAAAGGAATATTTAGGTCTCCTAATTCAAAATAAAAATAAAAAGGGTTCATTGTCAGAACTACGGCGAGGAGAAATTGTTCTCATTGGAGACGACATCAAAAAACGAATGCATTGGGCTTTAGCTAAGGTCATTCGGCTGATTTCTGGAAAAAAAGGCAAAATTAGAACAGTGGAACTAAAGACTCGAACTGGTGCAATGTTACGTCCAATTCAACGGGTCTACCCCCTGGCAGTGCAGTCAAAAGAAAACCCCGATGATCCTTTAAACAATTGTACATTTACTAATCCTATTTCTTCTATTTCTAGTGATGTACTTTTAAATCCAAACGACTCCCGCAGCGTTTTGGCTAGAGTATCTAGGCATGGACGGGTTATCAAGGTACCTGAGAAACTACATCTCTTCAACCAGGTCTTATATGCTTTTAAGTCAAAGTGTTGTTGACTCAAGAAAGGGGAGATTGTTAAAGGCCACCACAGCAATCCCGATGATGCAACATGTGGGTGGAGTCTACAAAGAAGATCATTTTGCTGATTGGACTATTTTACTAATTTCTGTATTCTGTTAACTGTAAAAATAGCCGAGAATTCCTTTGTTTTAATTCTGTATTGCGCGGGATTTGCTATGCATATGTAGATGCTGTTCTCATGAAGTGATATCCGTATTAAATTGCTATAGAATAATTAGCGTGTGATTATTACTTTAACCTGCATTGTTGTAACCCAGTGAGATCAAAGGAATAAATGTACGCCTTGTTAAAAAAATTAATTTGTAATTTAACTTAACTCGGTGGCGCGGCAGACCATGAGGGCCAAGGCTTACTGTGCTCAACTCAGTATATGCGACTTTGGGCCCTGAGGTGCATGAGCAGATGTTCCGGTCAGATGGTCAGTCTGACGTGAAACCCCTAGTGTTAAGTTCCCAAGCAAGCTTGATACTCCTTTTATCGACCCACTGAAGGGACGAAAGGCTGAGTCAACCTTTCCCAACACGGGGTTTGAGCCTCGGACCTGTGGTGTGGAAGCGTGATGCACTAACCACTCAGCCACTGGGCTTCAATTAATTTATATTGTTCAATTAAATATTGACTGTTGTAATTATTCGTTACAAAACTAAATCGAATGTTCAAATTTAAAACTGAATAATGTACGTAATTAGTTGGCATTTAATACTTGAGTACGCCTTTCTCCAACAGCTGTTTCCTTTTAGTTCATATCCTAAGTTGATTTAATGGGAAGTCTGGCCCTAACAATTTACTTTTCAAAACTCAAAACAGACTCACTAGCAGCATGATCTTCTTCCATCTCGTACCTACAATATATCAGTACAAACTCCGTAGCATATTGTTCATTAGTAAAGATGTTTCTTAAAATCAGCTTTAAGAATTTTCAAGGTTTTTTTTTTTTACGGAGTGCTTGACTAGGTAACAAGAGCTCTTTAGTGAGTTAAGAATGGAGTTATTACTGAAGGGAATCTTGGCATTTATATTCTTTGAAATTTTCTTTTTAATTTGACTGTCTCACCATTATGTGTTTTGTACAATTTTGGACAAGACATGGAAGCTACTCATTTGGACGTGTGCTCTGCTGCTCTTGAGAATCTAGATGGTAATGTAAAAAAGTATTGGAGAGCCCGTTACCAAATGATCTGATGGTCAATGACCAGGCATTTGATAAATAATAAATATTCTTTCAAATTTCTTACGAATTTTGATCTTTCATAAACAGTCTCAATTAAAATCTGAAGGGGGAAAAACCTTAATACTACTACATGCTTAAAAATCCAATAATTGTTTGCTTGAATTTGATATCGTACAGGATTCGATATTATTCGATAGTCATATTGTATCATTTATTGCTATCGGGAGTGTTAGAGGATAGTACTGTGAAATATTTTTTTAACATGGCGGTGGTCAGGTATGGCAGGATTTTTGTTTAATATTTTTGATACAGCAAAGCTAGTATTAATTTTAGAATGGGAAAATGGTTTGAATGGAACGGAACCCATATCTGTTATGCTATTATGAAGGTTTATTTTTGTGTGATGAAAATTTCCATTCAACATTTTGACACTAAAATATTGTCCTACTAAGCTTTTTTGTATGTCTGTTGTACCAATAATGGTTCTCGGCATCTGTTTATTTTTATTAGATTGCATGCATTTTTTAAAAATAATTTTGCATGCATCTTATGCTTAATTGTTATGCAATTATTTTATGAATTTATGTTAAATTCCATTATTACTTCAGTTATTAGTTTTTAGTAACTTTTGTATCTTGCACAATAATGATTGCACCTTTTGTGTCTGATAATGACATAAATTATTGCGCTTTCTCTGGTAACTATTCAGTCTCTAGAATCTTGAATTGGTGCATTGTGAAGAAAGGATATGACGAGTTTATTTTCTTAAACGGTGTCTATGGATATTAACAATTTAAAAAATAAAATAAAATTCTCGGTTCTTAGCATTACAATATGAATTAGTTTTGATGTTTGTAGAACAAAAAAAATGTACGTTCTGTCCATTACTTTTTTACCAATTAAAAAAATTACTTAATTTTTAAATGGTTTGCTTGTGGTTTTTGCGATCATGCATTTGTTTTTATTAACTGTAATGTATTCTGAATTTCCTTTTCAGGCAGTTTAACTCATGTGATTGAAACACCTTTTCATTTAATAAATGGTAAGATTTTAAAACAATTTCAAACCCACTAAAGAATTCTCTATTAGCATTATAGGAGTTGTTTATGTTAAGTAAAAATTATGTAAAGTTGTCTACATACCATGTACAAATATTTCAGTTTCAAGAAATTGGGTTTTTACTGTCTTAAAATCATATATTAAATATGTAAAAAGTAAACTTTCAATGAAATGCATAAACTGTTTTGGAGGTAATTTTGAATTTTATACTTGATAATATATCCCAGTAATCATTTTATTACCTGACTTTACTGAAAATTTTCTACCTTTATACATTTTAAAATTCTTTTAATTGTAATTGGTATGCATCATATTTTTGTATTCTTTTTCAGCTATAAAGTTTTATTTTTTCTGTTAGCTTTCCAAGTGGTGATTATATACTTTTAAAAATAGCTCTAATTTTTAAAATAATGTCACATAGTGACAGTTTTAATAAATAATAATTATCTCCTTAAAAGAATTAAAATCTATGTGCATGTATAATATGCTTTTTAAATTTATTCTACTTATTTAGGTTTTGTTGAATTTTAGTTTTATTTTATTTTGGAAGTTTATAACTGATCATATGCACAAAACTTTTACGATGTAAAGAATGTTTTCATGAATTAAATATCTATATAGCTGTAAAAATTCAAGATTATATTTTAAAAATAATACATTTAATTTATATGAATGAAAAACTTATTTTTCAATTTAATTTGTTGCAAAACCATTGTGGGAGAAGTAGGGTTCAAATTTTGAAACAGTCATATGTGTTATATCCTTTTTCAGATTATTATTTATTACATGTTTTAAATTTTATCAATCAATAGGATATGAATCAAATGTTTTTTCCATGTATTGTATGTCATCATTTTAATTAGTAAGTATTAATAGATTTTATAAGCTTAAAAGATAGTTGTTCAATCAATTCAAACATATTGCACATTATGTATCAAGCTGTGTATAAAAATAACCAAAATAAATAGTACAAGTAAATGATATGCATTAAGATAATTTTGTTGCATGACATGTTGAAGCGAACTGTCTGCTGTAACTGTTTGCACAAAATTTAGATACTTAAAATGATTTAAAATTCTTAAATTTCATGTAAGTATCTTTTGTATAAGTATATGATACAGTGCACAAATTATATTAAGCAATTGGAAACTATTTTTAATGAATACTAATTTGTAACTGGTACACTAGCTGCCAAATTATTTTAAATTTTTACTGAGTTCGGTGATAACATTACAATATCGTTGGAAATACACATCGTGCCACAGCTTTAAAGGCCCTATCACACATACACGTTTCAAGCAATTTTTCGTCCAATTTTCACTCAGTTGCTATAGCAACGGCTTTCGAACAACTCAAAATTGGGGTGGAACCGAGCTAAATTGTACTGTCATCTGTATGGTGCTGAAGGCTACGGTTAACGACAGGTGTACATCTAGCCCCTTGCCATGATGAATTTAATGATTCTGAGTCTGATGCAGTTTGAGATCAGGTGGCATAAGAAACAACGGTAAAATCCTAGGAGGACCCTCTGCTGTTTTTGGCGCTTTTTGGCGCCAAATTGAAGGTTTTCAAAAAGGCGTTAATGACGAAAAACTCTTGGGAAGCGCATGCGTCAGCGGGGGGGATGGGGGGATGAAATGGGCGTTTCGCAAAGATGAAATCGAATAAATACATTAAATTAATCATTATATAAAGAAAAAAACAGAAAAAGCAATGTGAAATTCATTTTAAAAAAGCATTCTAAAGCAGTGTGTACAACATGATTTACACTTTTAAAAAAGGACGAAAGGGGCGTTTCACAAAGATAAAATCGAAGAAATACATGAAATCAATCAATTTAAAAAATGTTAAAAAGCACTTATCTTACGCTTGCATTTCGTCATGATCTGTTGGTGGATACACCCTTCCGATGGATGCATGGAATTTATGAAAATTCTCATTCACCAACTTGTGATCGTTAGATCGCCGCCACATGTCTTAACTTTGTCATATTCTTATTAACTTTCAAGTCATTCACCACGAACGCATTCATGCTCTTGCCAAACCAATATCTCACAAACGGAAGATAATAGTTATAGCAAGTTTGCTTTCGCTAAACCAAGTGCCCTTTCTCACACTCCGAATGACGTTGTGGCGATTATCTTTCGACTGGTTGCGGCAACGCCATTCGTAGCCGTCAACCGTTCCCTTTTGCAAACGCATATTTTTTTTACACCGCGGACATTCATAACGAAAAGCAATTAAATTAGCTTTCATACACCATTCTAACGTCTCTTTCTTCCCCTATGTGCCCAGGAGCACAAAGAAACCTATCGTAGCCTCACTTTCAAGTATTTCCTTTCACACGCCATTCTTAACAACAACCGGTGGAGAGCAAACCTTCTCCAGTGAAGTCAAATGTCAAAATGACGTTTTTTCGGAAAAGGCGAAAAATGTTGCACTTTATTTAGGGTTGCCATTTTTTCGGTGATTTGAAAATCCAAATTTTTGATGAAATGGAAGGGTTACCATATTGTAACCTTTATCGCTCAAAATTTGGTGACAAAAAATTTGGCGACCAAAAGTGGGTCCTCCTAGGATTCAACCGAAACAACAACAATAATTTCTCTTATTCTATCTTTTTTTTATCCTGGTACTCATACTTTTCAGTGCCATTTTTACATTAAAAATGTAAGTACATTTCTTAATTCACTTAAATTTTTTTAAGATGATTGAAACTCCATTCTCACCTGCTTCATTAAATTAAAGTGATTTTTTTTTCTTTTCAACCTGTTTTTTTTAGTGCTAGGGAGCCATGCTGAATAAAAGCAACTTTACAAGCATGATTAAAATTGCACCAAACAGGACTTTGAGGGAGGGGGGTAGTGTACAGATGATAGATTAGTTCCTGTGATGATTACTTGTCTTTAAATTATTTAAAAAATGTTCTATTTCAATGCATTTTTTATTGAATTTTAATATTTTCTCAGTGTATTAATTATTTTGTAATCATTTAATTGATGAAAATTGATTAAAGTAGCTTAGAAGACAACAGCTTGAACTTTATATTTAATCCATCATAAAAGTAGTGAAAGTGAAATGAACATAATCTGGTTTGTAACACTCCAAACATAGGACTAATAATGCCTTATTGCATAATGTTGAATAAAAAAAGGGAATTAAAATACGAAAAGTGAATTGGATAGTGATGCAACACATTAAAAGCAAATGTCTGAAGGATATGCATTGCATGTTATATACGTTTTATCCACTGGCATAGCTAGTCATGAGTGGATCCTGTTTCAAAATTCCTTGCAGACCCTTTTTTGAGGCACCTTAACGTTTTATGATTTTTTGCTTATGCAAAAATTGTGGTCCTTGTAGTTTTGGGCTGTATCATTGATATAGTGTTTGCTACCCCCTGAATTTATCATAAGCTGCTTTTTCTGTCTCGAATAGATTGCGAAATTCAACTAGTAGATGCAACTAATTTATTCTAATCATAACTCACAATGTCGAACATTTAGCATCTTGTGAAGGAAAGAGTTTTCGTTTTAAGGAAAAACAGAAAGGAAGAAGAGTTTTGCATATTTTTATTGTAAAATAAGATTTTTTCAGAAATTTTAAATGTTTGCTACAATTGAAAAATGGTATTCCTTGAATAATATTAAATAGGAAATCTGATTATCTGAAGAAGAGTTGTGAGTAGTCATGTATTACAAGTGTTGTTGTGTTCCTTCCCAAAGGGAAGGAATGAAAGTTGCCATAGCCTGTGAGAGGTTGGACTTCTTTAGGATAGATGGCGACACCACCTATCTCCATCTCCACAATTTAGGCATGGAACTGGAGGGGAGGGAATATTCTCCAGCCCCCTGTACCCGTGGTTTCAGCTGTGACTGCTCTCAAGACTTTTGTACCCACTGATTTAATGAGCACATATTTCGAGGGTATTTGTTGGCATTGAACCCAGGCCTTCTCTGGTCTGGAGTCCGATGTTCTAACCACTAGTCTATCCACGGCCCTATTACAAGTGTTCAAACTATTTACTGGATTTTGAGGAAGTTGTCCACAGAAATTTCTCTACATTAAAAAATAACTTAAGTGTGCAATGCAAATAAACGATTTTGCATATGATCATTATTGACACAAGTCTTAAATTAGAGGGATAAATTGTATTTTAATTTATAATTGAGGAATATGAAAAATATTGATAGGGAAACCATGAAGTATTCTGTTTAAAAAAATTAATTGCTGTAAAAAAATAGCTTTAAAAATATATATAGTCTGAAAAATTTATTTCAAATATTTTAACATGCTAAACTATTAAAATTAAAGAAAATGATACAATTGTTTGATTCATTTGCAGTTGATAAAAAATCAGTTTTAAATATTCTTATCATATTGTAAAACTTGAAAAATTTCTAAGAATTTTAATTAATACTTTTTGAATATTTTAATAAAATAATTCAGGTAGAATATTAAATCATTCTTTGTTAATTTGTTTAAATGTATTTATGAAATGTGGATGAAATAGAAGTAAATTCATTTATTATATATAAGTTTAGTCTTCATTAATTAAAATTATATTTTTCACATACACACACAAACAATTTTAGTGTGCTTTAAGCTCTATTGGTAAATGTTTGAAGTACTATAAAAGTTTTATAATTAAAAAAAATTAAGGTAATTTTCAGATGAGAAAAAAAGAGCTGATTATACAAAAAGCCCCCCCTCCCCAACCAAATTTTCTCAAAAAAGCATGAAACTGTTAGAAATAAAAAAATTATTTAAATTTTTAAATACATGAATTTAGACACAAATACTCAGAAAAGAATTTTGAGATTTAAGTGGTAGACCATACAAAATAAAAGTGAGCTATTCAAATTTTACAATAAATTATGTTTTATACTTTAACAAATATTAAATATGCATATATATATATTTATACAATTATTATATGCTAGTTTCTATTATGTGCTATGAAATTTATATTTATTCTGTCTCCCTTTTCACTTGCTCAATTAACCTACACAATTAATTATTCATAAATAATAAATAGGAAAATATTTATGTAATTTTAACAGTTTTTCTAAACAGTAAACAATTATAATTGATTTATACTTTGTTTGATAATCCCATCATTTTGAATTTTAATTTTTAATTATTGAGCTTTGCACTTTAAAATTATGTTAACATTGTGTCCACTTTGGGTATTTGTTTTAAAGTGTGTGTAACTTTTCTCCCTCTGTAACCAACTTATAGTCTTAACTTTTATTTTGATGAGAAAAATAACAAAATAAATTTAAAAAAAAGAATCGAGCCTTACAGTACTCACATGTGTAGCATCTGACATGTTATCGTGGTAAATACGCAATAGTAACTTAAATCCTGAAAAAAATGAATCAAGTATGATTGGAAATAATTTTCTATCAAATAATTATATCTTTAATGATAATTTTATCTCTTTAACGCAAGGAGTAAGGCAATTTTTTATCAAAAAATATTTATTCTTCAATTTGGGGAAGAGTGAGTGCAAAATAGACCTATGATAAGTAAAATATGACACACATACTTGTGATTTCAAAGTATTTAAAAACCGTTGAAAAACAGCGTCAATAACGGTACCACTGTTAGCTGTCAAAATACGAGTATTTCAATATGTATTCATTTCGAACTTTAGTTCATCAGTCAAAAAGCTATGAGCAGCTCAACTTCTGGCAAACTGAAGTTAACGTTGAAATCACCACTCAAAATCATGGGAAGCGAATGATAGTTTGTTTTTAAAAGAGCAGAACCATCTTCGATATATGGTAAAAGTACAAAATGCAGGAAATTTTTAATTTTTTGAACTGTTTGATTTGGAGAAATGTATACGGCCACCGAAATCACTGTTTGTCCATTTTGAAATATGCATTCTGCCACACATATGTCCCCAATATCTTGACTAGCCATACCGAGTCCACTTTTTTGACGATAAATAATGTCCATGTGAGTTCTGTTTGCTATTGACAGCGACAGCAATTAACCTCAAATTTATGAAAAAGATGCACACTAAAATATTTATTCAAATAATTCCAAATTACTTACTCATATATTCTTAAGAATGTTGAACTTTTTCAGACACTTAACAGTAAATATAATTATTAATATAGCTTATACATATAAATTAACCTCAGATTTCTTACACAACGAGTCCTGAGACTTTGACAATTGAGCATAAGGATCATAAGTTTATCCTTAATAAGAATTCGAATCATTTGAAATGCTAACTTTAACAATATATTGTTGGGTGGATGACTTGAGTACCCGACTCTTTTGAGCTACAACCTCATATCAGTAGGTATTTGAGTGACTGTAAATGATTGACTTTTGCCCTTTGTTGAGATTAAGTGCTTTAAATATATAATAAAAATACTGGAGATTTTGGGAAAATAAAAATTTAAAATATTAGAATGCATTAAAATTGAGAAAAGAAGCTTCAAAGTTGGCACAAAGCACCGGAAATGAAGTTAGAATTTCGATTTTGGGTGGTCAAGGCGAAACCAACCAATGGAATGCAGCTAGGATCTCGAAAAATGGTTGAAAAAAAAACAGATAACAGCTTTTTTAAAAGCTATTAAAAATACTATCATGAATAAAAATAGCAGAGGAACATTAAAATAAAAGAGATCTGTCAGAATAATTTTCTGAGGAAAATTAAAGAGTAAATAGTAAAATTGAAAAAAAGGAGAGTGTGGGAATAGATTCGAACCGGGCACCTTCTGTTCTGAATGCCAGTACTTTATCGATCACGCCAAAACGATCGTCTTCGCGTGATGTCTAAGTACTGGTTTTTATTTAGATACTGTTACACTACTCTCCCACCAGTGAGATGGATAGACGAACGATTTTTTTTTCGTTTGTTTGTTTGTTACGGAGAGAGGATGTTTATTTATTTTATTCTTTCTCTCTCTCATTATTTTATATTTATTTATTATTTATTTTTCTTATTTATTTATTTTTATTTTTTATATTTTTTCTTGCGGTAGATGGCGCCACGACAGTTCACAGAAAGTTGTATTTTCTTACTTCAGTCACGGGTCACCAGTCTGTAGACGATTTAGTCACAAATAATACATGAGATAAGCAAAATAATTATTTATATTTAGTTCATCCTTTTTAAGAAGAAAACTCTTTTAGATCGTTATAACTTTTTATTCTCGTTCTTACATTGCGCTATAATATGTCAACTTTTTGTTGCCAGATTGTGAAAACTAAATTTATAAAAACAAAGATATTACATAAATATAGAGATGAAACAAGAGAATCTGGGATTCACACCCGATGCAAAGCATTGGGAGCGAGAGTCTCTGACCTCTAGACCACAGAGGACTTTTGGAAGGAGGTGAAATAAGCATTTATATAAGATGGAAGAAATGAAATTTGAACAGAGAATATTTCTAGGTCTGTTGAAATTAGGATCAGGGATATATTTTTCAATATCCAAGATCAAGAGATTAATAGAATTAACAATATTATGAAAGAAGTTTGTTGCAATCTTTTTAATAAACTGTCTAATTGACAGCATTTTACTTGCGGTCCTGAGGTCAGTGTTCCTCATGAACCATCAAGCATTTAAGATTTGACGAAGGATGATGCTTTGAGAAGCTTCAATTTGATTAATATGGGATCTAACAATATAAAAAAACACAACTACCTACTAGAGTTGGACCTGATGCGAGAGTAGTGAAAAGACACCATCACGTACGCTCATTGGTCAAATCAAATAGCTCACACTTACATCACTTCCTGTTACCCACATCCGTCCCTTTTGATGAAATCACTCCAACAAAATTTGGTAACCGAGAGGAAAGATGTTACACATCAAAAATTTACTGTGAATCTGAATGTCCTTAGCTGCATTGGGCCAATTACTATGAATTAAATTATGTAAAAAATATACTAAACCTATATTTGACATAGTTTTGAAGCATAACACATGTGATGAATGATGTTTTGAAGGCTATTTTATTTATATGCACTGAAAAGATTGAGATTAAACATATTAAATCTATAAATGAAAATGAATTGTTTAAAAAAAATCAATAATTATCAAAAGGTATGTGAATTCAGAAAAAAATCATAATTCAAGCAGTATTCATTTTAATATAAAATTGGTTAAATAAAACCAGAAATCTGAAATATGGCAGTTAAGAAAAAAATTTGCCAGTAATAATATTCTAAATCCTCACCCTTCCAAAGCAGATACGGATTAATTTATATTCAATTTCTTTTTTATTTGATGGCAGTTACTTTGGAATGTACTAAAAGAATTGTTTTGTGTAGTAACGTTTTTTAAAATTTATACATTTGTTTTCAGCTCAAATATTTTCCAAGCCTGATAAATGAAATTTATGCTTATAAAAAGTATCAATCACTGGGTGGGGTTTAGGGTTCACCTGCTCCCCACTCCAGGCAAATTTTTAATTTTTATGTAGAGATTACCCATCAACACACACACTTTCATCTACAAGTTTTTTAGAATGTATCCCCCCCCCCACACACACACCCTATCAGATAGGTCCGTTAATACTACTGATATCAATCTATACTTTTTGAATACATATATTATATTTAGGTAGCTATACACATGATACCTTTAAAACCTTTTTTCATCACCTACTTAGGAATCAAAGATTTATAGCAAGGGTGTCAAACTCAAAGGCTAACTTGGGCCAAATAAACAAGGTTTAAGTTCAGGCAAGCTGCAAAAAAAATCAATATTCATAGAAACATAGGTTTATTTTAAATAATACATTATAAATATATATAAAAGAATGAAAAAAATTAAATGTTTACTTCCTGACACTTGACATCTCTTCTTTGCTATGAACTTTCCTATTTTGGAAGAATTTTTTTTTCATTTTATCATATATTGTGTGCCAATATATTGGCCGGGCTGCAAAAATGTTTGTTGTGGGCCGCGAGTTTGACACCCCTAATTTATAGCATAAATTTTTTTTCTGTTAACTAAATTACTTATTTCTCAACTATTTACCTATTTTCTGGGTTTCTATTCAAACTAAGTTTTATCTTTAGTGATATATATATAGAGTGTACCGAAACTTGATGATAATCGGGTGTGAGGTTAAAGGCGGTGTCGTGTCTGTTCTGAGAAAAAATTTTAAAAAATTACCCTGTGCTTAGTTAAGTGAGGACAAGCTCATTTTTGAAAATTGAAAACTGACACCCTTCACACATTACATCACAAGCTACTGTGACCACAGATTTCACAATTTTACAATGACTTTTTCTCTTAACATCACCTTGCATAGCCACACTAATAATTGCAGTCACAAGTTGGACAAAAAACTTTGCTGGTTTAGTTAAAATAAATCTAATTTGTGTGAGTCGGGTTTTGAGAAAAAGATTTTTTGGGGTCAACTTCAACACTTAAGCAGTTGACTCCAGAGTCTGTCGCACAATAACCAATTTTATTAACCAAACACTGTCCATTTTTATGGTTCTCTTGTAGTCAATAGCTTAATTACTCCTTCATTATTCTCATGACACAATCTCAACACAGTTTCTAGTGGACTGGTATTTATTTTTTACTCGTAACACTTTTTACATTCACATCAGGATTACTGGGCATGCACAGTTGGGCTTGGGCAAACACAGTTCACATATTCTTATTTGAAGACACAACAATACACACCTAATTCTCTTAATTACACAGATGGCGTTTCACATGCCGTGAACTGACATACCACCCCACATTGCACTGGTTACACCATGTAATCACTGTATTAGTTATTTACACAAAATGTATTTAAGTTGTTCTCCACACAAATTGCAAAAAAAAAATAACACTTTAAAAAAATGCAGTAATAAAAAATTAATTCAATAATTAAAACACAAAAAAAATAAATTTTATCAGTAGTACTTAATCACACTTGGCATTGGCAAAACACAAACTTTAGATATGGCTCTTTTACAAGTACTAAATTGTTTTTTCACTTTAACTACATGAATTTTGTTATCGTCACCTAAATAAACCTGAATAATTCTTCCTAATAACCACTTGTATGATGGAAAATTCTCTTCAATTAAGAGCACTAAATCTCCAACTTTTACATTATTTTTTTCGAACATCCATTTGTACCTTTGTTGCGTTTGTTTAAGATAATTGCGATGCCAAAATTTCCACATTAATTGCACTGTTCTAGTAATTTTTCCCCATTTCTTAAGGTAACTCCTGTATATTTATCAAGTTGGGCTCAATAATAGAATTCAAGGATCTATTAATCAAGAAGGGAACTGGAGTAAGTACTTCAAAATCGTTCTCATTAGCAGACAAAGGGCAAAGAGGTTGAGAATTTAACATGCCCTCTATTTGAACTATCACGGTTAAAAATTCCTCATAAGTCAAATTTATTCCCCTCATAACCCTTTTTAGATGGTATTTAAAAGATTTAATAGCAGCCTCCCATAGACCACCAAAGTTGGGTGATCTAGGGTGTATAAACTTCCACTTAATGCCTTCTGCCGCTAAGTATCTAGCTAATTGATCATCTGGTTTGCTAACCATTTCATCTTTTTAGCTCCTACAAGATTCTTGGCGTTGTCAGAAAATAATTTTGCGCATTTCCCTCTTCGAGACATAAATCTTTTGAATGTTGCATTAAATGCATCGGAAGTTAAATCAGACGCTACTTCGATGTGTACAGCTTTAAACACAAAACAGATAAATATACAAACATAGATTTTATGCAAATTTCCTTTGTGTTGACCTTTGTTTTTTATGAAGAAAGGACCACAAAAGTCTACACCCGAGCAGTTAAAGGGGTAGTCAGTGGTAACCCTTTCCTTAGGCAAATTGCCCATTATTTGAGATGTTATAACAGTTTACACTTAAAACATATAATACATTTATGCAAAATTTTTCTACAAAGATTGCGACCATTGAGAGGCCAAAATTTTTCGTGAACATGATTCAAAAGTGAAAAGGCACCAACATGAAAGTATTTGTAATGAAAATATTCAATTATTATACATGACAATTTATGCCCTTTAGGCAAAATAATTTGATGTTTCTGATTAAAATCAAAACTTGTATTACCTAATTGGCCGCCCACTCTTAAGCACTCCACCTGAATCCAAAAACGGATTGAAACTTTTCAACTTACTCTTGGGCAAAACTCGTTGTTGTTGTAGACATTTAATGTCTACTGAAAATTCTTGACTTTGTACACCTTTTATTAGGAAGATTTCCGCTTTATCCAACTCATCTGCTTCTAGAGGGCCATTAGCTTTGACGTTCCTTCTGGCGTTGTTCACGAAGCTAAAAATATAACTTAAGATACGCAGAATTGTTAAATAATTGTTATTAATATTACATAAATTGTTCACAAAGTCATTCACACAAATGTTAAATACTGGCACTTCCTTCCCAAGTTTTTACGAACACTGTTCTTCAGTTCTGAATTGTACGCATCATTGTTTTCACTAATTTTCACAGTTTTGTTCGGATAATCACTGCCAGATAGAAACTCTGGACCGTTCCACCACAGTTCTTGGTTCAGAAGTTTGTCAGGATCTACTCCACGAGAAATCAAATTGGCAGGATTCTGGTTGGATGGCACATGTCTCCATTGCCGTACAGGGAACAGATCTTGAATCTTAACAATTCTATTCTGCACAAATGTTTTAAGGTCCATCGGTTCTTTTTGTAGCCAAGACAACCTATCATTGAATTAGTCCACAGATAAACTTTAACTGATTCTAGTTTCAAGGCATCAATCACTCTTTTCACAAGTTTGGACAAAAGGACAGCTGCACATAACTCTAATCTGGGAATAGTTAGGCACTTAATTGGTGAAACTCACGATTTGCTAGTAATTAATCTTACTGAAGACACTCCTGAATTATTTTTTGATTTGCAATAGACTTGTAGACGATTTAGTCACAAATAATACATGAGATAAGCAAAATTATTTAGATTTAGTTCATCCTTTTTAAGAAGAAAACTCTTAGATCGTTAGAACTTTTTTATTCTCGTTTTTACATCCCGCTACAATATGTCAACTTTTTGTTGTCAGATCATGAAAACTAAATTTATAAAAACGAAGATATCATATAAATGGAGATGCAACACACTGCAGCTCCATAGCAACGCTCTGACGCATCAGAAAAACCATGAATCTCTATAGATGAAGGATTCTCAATCACTACGTCTTTCGATATTGAGGCTCTCTATTCTAATTCACTACTGGTGCCATTCAGAATACACTTTATTTGGGAGTGGATCTTTCCAGTCAATATTAAGTCTCCGAAGCTTTTGCATAAACATCTTGGCTTTGACACCATGGGTCCCACAAGTCTTAAAGGATCAAACAGTCTGGCACTAGTTGTTAAAACGCTTCTCTTTGTATACAAATAACTAGGTTTCACGTCAACTTTAAAGGAAAAGGTGTCTTTTACTGGGCCCCAGGACACACCCAATGTTTTGGTCTCATTTGGTGTAGAAAAATTGTAGATTTCATTTAGACACTGCGAAAGTTCAGAATGATTTCCACAGATTTTATGCAATTCCATGCCTGCACTTTTCAAAATTGCAATTAACTGATGTTGTTGTACCTTAGCCTCTTCTAAGGTTTCTGCACCGCACAACGCATCATCCATGTAGAACTGGCTTCGAAGGACTGGTGCTACTACCAGGAATTTATTCTTCATCATAGGACAATTGTCTCAATGTTCATTGCGCTAAGTATGGGGCACTGGTCATCCCATACGTGACCATTTGAAGCTCATATGTTTTTACTCTGTCAAGTTTATTGTCCTTCCACGATATTTGTTGTAGACAATGTTGTTCGGAATCAGGATCATTCTATACAATCAGGATCATTCTATACATTTTCTTTATGTCCGCAGTCAGTGCATATCGGAAAGTACAAAATCTAATCATCTGAGCATATAAGTCATCTTGGATGACTCCTCCATTTAATTGAATATCATTGAGTGATAATCCATCATCTGTAGGACTAAACACATTGAAGACCACTCTCACCTTAGCTGTACTTTTCTCGGGTCTACAGACACCATGATGAGGTAAGAAATAGTTCATCTTCGGATTGTCATTTTCAGCTGTCACTTCTTGCATTTGTCCCAATTGTTCATATTCTTGCATGAATTCTCTATACAGTTTTAGATATTGTGGATCCTTTTCCAATCTAATCCACAGTGCATTTAATTGTTTGAGAGCAATGCCCCTGGAACTCCCCCAAACAATTTGGGTCACATTTAAGGGGCATTTTAACTACATATTGTCCCTCAATGTCTCTAGAATGCCTTTTCATAAAGTGTTCCTCGCATAAATTAGCCTCATTATTTTTTGCTTGCACTATCTCCACATTTTCTTCCCCAAATTTTTGCAATGTTTTATTTAAATCTTCATCCCTAACCAAACTGCAATGAACTTTAGTTTCATTTAATGAATCTACATTACCACTTACAACGTATCCAAAAACCGTGTTTTGAAAATTAGATCTGAATTTTTTATCTTAAATTTTTCCGGTCTCAATAGTTCAAAAAATATTTCTGCACCTAACAACATGTCTATTTTATCTGGAATATTAAAACGATCATCAGCTAATTCCACTATATCTGACAAATTAACACTCATATTAAACGTGTTATTTGGAATAAAATCTGTGATTTTCTTAACTACTAACATATTTAAATCCTTCACGAATGTATTATTTTCACGAATGTATATTGTTGTTTTAACGCACCCATTAACAATCATAGAGACATCATTTAAACATGAGATCAAAGTATTATTCTTTTCACTTTTCATTTGTAATTTATTGGCACACTCACTTGTTATAAGACAAACCATACTGCCTCCGTCTAACAAACACCTACATTCATGCCAATTCAAATATTTATCCTTAATTAATATGCGAGCAGTGCTGAATAGGCATTTTTTAATTTTGTTATGACTAAAAGCAGTCCCCACAATTTCTTGATTGCTTATATTTGAACTAGGAATGAAAGGAGGGGCAGAGGTATTAGGATATATCGTTTGCGGTTTCCCTTCAAGGACCGAATGGGGAATCTGGATTCTTTTTATTCCCCTTTGAAAATGAAGCTATTTATTATGAGGCTTCTTACAAATAATGCAATTTTTAGAGCGACACTGTTTAACACAACATTCTGGGGATGGACATTTAAAGCACATTTTACTGTTTATAACAAAATCTACTCTTTCATTTATCAAAAAACTTTTAAACTGAGGGCAAAATTTCAAAGCATGTGCTTCATTTTTACACAACACACATTTTTCACTCTTTGTTTCAGAAAAAAAATGTGCTCGAAACTCCTCTGATTTCGCGAGCTGTTATGTTTGTTGTTTATTGAAATCAAATCGTTTATTTTCATTTCAAGTGAAGAACCTGGAAAATGTATTAGACTCGCTTTTGATTTTGCTTTTAGAATATAAATAAATATCACATTCTCACCCTAACTTGTGGGTTTTAAAAAAATGTTTCTCCTTGTTTTACATTAATAAGTCGATGATTCTCTGTCAAGAGTCCTCATAATTTTATCCGCAACAATTAATTCACACACTGACTTTAATTCATTAACATTTCGTAACTGACAGTAATACTCAAATGTTGCACTTAACCTAAACGCAAATTGAACATAACTATCTGAATTTAATTTTTGAGTTCTACGAAAATTATTATAGCATTCTTGCGGTGTAGGCTAAAATTCTTTCAAAACTAAATTTTTTAATTTATCATAACTGCGCAATTCTTCCTCTGACACATAAATCATTAAGTTATTCGCTATCTCTTAGGATATTTAAAAGAATTTCCGATTTCCATTCTTCAGGAACCTCTTTTGTTTTGAATGCTTTCTCTAATGACTGAAACAATAAATTATATGACTCAACACGGGACGGTACAGAGATAGTTATTGTTTTTACACTTTTTATTAACGTTTAATACTAATATTGTTACCTGTTTCGGTGGCGCTCACTGTTGAAAGTGTGACGAATCATGTGGTAAATCTTTCCGAATATTAGCATTAGGAGAGGGGGGGTGCCAGCTCAGGTGTCGTCCACGTCACTTGACCATGGTTCAAAATTACGTGGTCCGTCGCCAAAAGCCCTTGTGTAGCTGAACAGAGCGATGTTAATATTCAATCAATCCGAATATTAGCAAGCTCTAATTGCTTTTCTAACTGCGCTGACTTAATTTTTTCTAACTATAAATTTGTTTCACTTTCTGACACCGCTAATGTGCTAATTTTATTTTTTCTAACTCTAAATTTGATTCCCTTGCAAATTTTTTAATTCTCGTTTCTTCAACAGCATAGTCAATAATATTTTAAACTAATTCTGTTTCTTTTTTATACACTTCACTACTTTCAATTAAAATTTTCCAACCAAGAACTTTTGCATTATCTGGCACAGTTAGTTTACTTCCTCAGCGACAAGTTTTAACTCGTCTTTCTTCAAATTAGCAGTTAAAGATATAGTTAAAATTCTCATAGAAATTCAAAGGACATTGCTCTCACCTACCTCACATAACCGGTCGCCGCACTTGGCTTCTTGCTTCGTAATACGAATACACATTACTTTCACTCAGCCATTTTTAATCCCATAGCTAATTCCTATATTCGGGCTGCGGCAGGAACAAATTTGGGGTCAACTTCAACACTTAAGCAGTTGACTCCAGAGTCTGTAGCACAATAACCAATTTTATGGTGCAAACATTGTCCATTTTTATGATTCTCTTTTAGTCGATAGCTTAATTACTCCTTCATTATTCTCATGACACAATCACAACACAGTTTCTAGTAGACTGGTATTTATTTTTTACAACACTTTTTACATTCACATCAGAATTACTGGGCATGCACAGTTAGGCTTGCCCAAACACAGTGAACATATTCTTATTTGAAGACACAGCAATACACACCTAATTCTCTTAATTACACAGATGGTGTTTTGCATGCCGTGAACTGACAGATTTCATTTTCTTTGACTCTTTATAAAACGAAAACTAGTACACGCGCGCGCCCCCAAGGCAAGTTTCTCAAAAATTGGCCAATTTAGTTAAGATACAAAATTGGTGCAAGACTTTTTTTCTTTTCTGTGCATAACAGTCATAGTGAATTTTTTTTATTTGCAGAACACTGTCTCTTTAAAAACACCCACATCATCAGATACTGTGACTATACATTCTGCAATTTCACTAATTTTTCTCTAACGTGATCCTTGATAATCATGCTATTAATCACAGTCACAAATGGAGCAAAATCCTTTGCTGGTTTAGTTAAAATTGACATAATTTGAGTCGATTTGAGAAAATGTCACCTAACTTTGTTGCTCCATAAAAAGAAAAATATTACTTACTACTCTAAGAAAGTTATTTCAAAAGATGATCCTTTTAGTGACAAATCCTAAATAGTACTATATTTCTGTCCATAACAATAGCTTTCATTTTTTTTCCTTTACAAAATGACATTAATTTAAAAAACTGAATCTTAAGAATAGATATTTTACCTTAACCAAATTTAATGCATGAAGACTGGTCCCAATTTCAGTTTAAAATCAACATGTTAGACTGGAGTATTAAAGGGAAAAATACTTAGACAGCTTGAGTTACTAAAAAGTTTAGATGGAGCCAAATACTTGAATATTCTTCAAAATAATTTGCTAGACCTGCTGGGACATGTGCCTTTGAACATCTACAGGAACATGTGGTTCCAACAAGATGGATGGCCAGTGCATAATGCTCATCCTTTATGGCAGCATTTGGACATGGAATATCTCGGAAGGTAGATTGAATGTCATGGTTCATTTTCATGACCAACTTGTTCACCATATTTAAACCCTGTTGATTTCTTTTACTGAGGCTATATAAAAGAATAAGTTTATTTTAAACCAATCCAAAAAGGGGACTGAATTAGGGCAAAGATTTGTTAAACCATTGGAGAAAATAAACTTAGCTAATTACTCCCTACTTCTCAAGCAGTCAACTTAAAAAGGTGTTGAGCCTGCATTTGTGTAAAAGGTAAATGAACATTTACTTCATTAATGTGTTCCAATTTTTGTTTTTGTTTTAAGTTTATTGTTTGGTTTGAGTTACATACTTAAGATTTAGTTTTTTGAAGTCATTTTGTAAAAGAAAACAAAATGGCAAAGATTGTTATGAATAGAAATGAAGCAAATGTATCAGTTTGGATTTGTCACAAAAGGTCATAATTTGAAATAACTTGCATAGAGTAGTATGTAATATTTTTCTTTTTATGAAGCGTCAAAGTTGGCTGATAACATTCTTTCAAACTGGCTCAAACTACATCAATTTTAACTGAACCAGCTAAGGTTTTTTCTGTATTTTTTATTGTGATTAATAACATGATTGAAAGATCATGTTCGTGAAAAAATCTCCATGAAATTGGGGAATTTACAGTAACAGTACATAATGAGATGCAATGGAAGGTATCAGCAGAGGTGTTTTTAAAATGAAGATGTTCTGCAAATAAAAAGTTCTGTATGATTGTTATGCATAGGAAAGAATTGTTGAACTATTTTGGAATCTTAACAAAATAGGCCAACTTTTGAGAAACTTACCTTGGGTTGTGTGCAATAGTTTTCTTTGTATAGAGTCAAAATTAGGTATAATCTTTTTCTGAAACCTTGACTCACACAAGCAAGGTTAATTTTAACTAAATCAGCAAACCGTTTTGTCCAATTTGTGACTACCATTAATAGTACGATTATGTAAGGTGATGTGTTAGTGAAAAAAGCTCTTCATCACATAACCAAGCTCTAGGTAATTTTTTAAATATTTTTTCGAGAACCGATATGACACTACCTTTCACCTCGTGCCCGATTATTGTTTTCGTGGGACACCCTGTATAAATCAAGAACAACAATTACCAAAGGAGTTACCAAGCTCCTATTTACTGAATAAAAAATGGATTAAAGAATTTTTTCAACAGCCGCACATGAAAAAAAGTTATTTCCCTTTACTCTCTGGAGAGAAGTGAAGTTGATTATAGATGCGGTTTTGCACAAAATATTTCCAATTAACTGGTAGGCAGTTAAGTTTGCTTATAGTATTTTTAGCTGCTAAATAAAAAGTGTGTAATTTCTAACTGATATTTTTTGTGTAGTTGCTTATAAAGAATTACCTAAAAGGTAATTGCAAAAAATTATTTTTAGTCCACGATATGAATGCCGAATTTAATGAATAAAATGCTCACAGTCCCAATGTATTCTTTAAATTTGGGTCCGACTGTATGTTATTCAATACCTAACTTGTGCATAATTAATTCAATCTGTTGAATGAAAAAATTAAAGTGAAAAGGGATACCTAAGAAATTTGCTAGTTTAGGCCTAGAATTGAAAGATGACGGTATGGATTATATATAAAATTATCAGCATTTTAAAATGAATTTTGGCTGATGTAGACAAAATAATCAAATTTGAGTGAATTAAAATATAGTTTTGATTCATAATTGGGTCATGAGTTAGAAGTTTATTTTATGTTGGACAGTTAAGATAAAAAATTATTTACTGATAAACTGATACTTATTAGATAAAGAAACTATAAAGTCAACCATGTAGAAAACAGGGCAAATCTTGGCTTATATCAATTGCTAATATTACATGTAGGTGATACTATTGGGTTGGAGGGAAAGTTCTGTCGTATTTTAAATTAAGCAGGTGATTTTTCTTGTAAATAAAAAGAACATCTGGCTAGTGAGTCATTCGGATTTTGTTTTGTTTTTTTAGCTGCTGTATAATATAAAAGGAGTCCTTTTTTACCTTTCATCATTTACTTGTGCTATTTAAAGTGAATGTCAGTATATAAACCATATTTAAACCAAGTCAGTGAACATGTCAGTAGATAAAGTGCATTTACGCCACTGCATTTTGTATGAATTCCAAAAAGGAAGCAGCGCATCGGTTGCATGTAAAAATTTATGTACGGTATTTGGAAAAGATATTGTAAATGTTCGTACTTGTCAAGAAGATGGTTTAGCGAATTTCGTTCCGGGGATCTGAGCCTCCAAGAAAGTGATCGATCTAGACGACTCTAAGATCGATAATGATGTTTTGCAATCCATGTTGGAAAATAATCCACATTAAACAAGTGGAGAAATTGCAGAAGAGTTTGGCATTCATCATACAACTGTTGGAGATCACATTAAATCTCTTGGATTTGTGTTAAAGCAAAGTGTTTGGGTTCCACATGAAGTAACAGAAAAGAATTTGTCTGATTGTTTAAGAATGCGTTTATCACATCTGATTAGACACAATGTGGAGCCGTTTTTCGACAAACTGATTACCAGAGATGAAAAGTGGATTCCTTACAAGAATATTAAGAGAAAATATCTTACTGCAAACCAGGAACATCATCAGCAACAGTTCCAAAACCAAGTATCCATTAACGAAAAGCACTGCTTTGTTTGTGGTGGGACAGGAAAGGTCCAGTGTACTACGAGTTGCTGAAACAGGGGAAAACCTTCAACACGGATCTGTACTGCAATCAGATGGATAAATTGAATGCATCTATCAAAGAAAAAAGGCCAGCATTAGCGTCCAGAAAAGGAATAGTGTTCCACCACAATAATGCTCGACTGCATACTGCAATGGTGACACAACAAAAACTGAATGCGTTAGGATGGGAAGTCCTTGGTCACCCACCATATTTACCTGACACTGATCCATCTGATTATTACCTGTTCAGATCCTCTGCAAAATTATCTAAGAGGAAAAAATTCAAGTCTTGAAAGCGTTTCTAAGGCAGTTGCTGACTATTTTAACTCCAAGGATGAAAACTTCTACAAAACAGGAATTCACTGATTACCTGAAAAGATGGCAACAAGTTGTAACAAATAATGGAGCATATATAATTGATTAATATTAAACACATATTTTTATAAATGAATTGAAATATTTTCTTTAAAATACGACATAACTTTCCCTCCAACCCAATATTTAAAAATATTTTGCCTGGTGTAACATAAGTAACACTGTTATCTATATTTCACCATTTTGCTACAATAATGAAAATTTTAAATTTGCTAATGAATGAAGGCGCAATAAATTTTTCTTCAATTGAAGCAAGTATTACCACAATAGCATCTTGTGTTGTTTCTTATGCCACCTGATCTCAACTGCGTCAGATTCAGGCCCACGAAATTCATCATAGCAAGGGGCTAGAAGTATGCCTGTTGTTGGCCGTAGCCTTGAGCACCATACAGGTGACAGTACAATTTAGCTTGGTTCCACCCCAATTTAGAGGGAGAACTCCCTGGGGGGATCAGGCGCCTCCCACCTCTTCCCCTTTCCCCAACCTCATGAGAGGACTTGCAGTTCAATGGCTGTTTAGAGTACCCCCATGCCGCAAAGGTACTACACATTTGCAAACATCCATGTCTTCTTCGGGATTCGAACCCAGGCCCTACGGCACAGCAGTCAGCGTTGCTAACCACTATACTGGATGGGCGACCCACAATAGCATCTTTGATCAAACAGTCATGCCATACAGATAAAAGTATGCAAGAAGTGTTGCTGAAATTGTAATGTCATCAGTTATCAGCATAATGTTGATTTTTGTGCCATGAATTGATTTGGGCATCTAGGATTCTGTGTACAGGGGCCTTAAGTTTTTATTGTTTGACGTAGGAACTTCTCTGTCGTGGATGGGTTTTAGCCTAGAAACAACTCCAAATTGATAATATTACCATTATTCATATGAGTGACAACTCGGGATCAGCATTTTCAAACCAATGACAAAAAGTAATAATAAACCTCATTTACAAAATAAATACTATTTAAAAAATATTTTTCAAAATTAATCCACCATATGTTTCTAAAAATATATGCTATTTTATTCTGGAATTATTTTTCAGTAAATATCCATGATTTTGGAAGTATATTTCCTTAAAAATTATTGCTGAATGTTTGTGGGTATTTTTAATTCTTCTGTATGGCTTATATTTATTCTGATTATTATTTTGTGCTATCATACTCAGAATGAACCATTTACTCAAAACATTTTGCTATTGTTTAAGTCTTATCATTTTTGTTGATGCATAGATTTTTAAGATCTTTAACCCCATAAAGTTGTGATGATTTAAAGGACTTGGTAAAGACATTTTTTTTTTAGGTGTTGAAAATTATTTAATTTAGGAATTTTATTAAAGGCAAAAGAGAGTGATAGCATGCAAACCAGTTTTTGAAATTGTTAGCTGTTGCCAAGAAACAATACTAGATCAGTTAATTTGTCTTCATTAAGTCATCATCTTTATGTTCAACATATTTTTATAAAGTTTAAAATTTCTTATATAAACTTTTCAGAATAGTTTTAGTATAATTTTGAAATTGGCATACATTTAATGGGCTATATTTTGTGAGATGTAAATTAATAGATATCTGTAAATTTATAAAAGTTTACTCTTTATTATGTGCTTAGACCAAGTTCAGAGTCACATGGTCACAAACTCATGAGTGGTATTAATTGGGTTTGAGTCCTAATGCCACTGTGTGTGTGTGAAGTATCCACCATCAATATGTAGCCCTGTTGATGGACTGATACATGTTAACATTGGTGTGGTGTGGAAGTTTGGAGATATGAGGGAGGGGGGGGCACACTGCTCAAGTGTCATTCTTGTGACTTGGTTTTATTTTAAAATTTTTAGGCTTCTTGTCAACAGCCCTGATATAACTTCAAATTCAGAGCATTAATGAACAATTAATTGACCAAGTTCAGAAAATTGAAGCAGTGTCTAGCATGGCTTTGCTTAGATTGACTACCCCCCCAAGAAAAAACCTTCATTTTATTTACTATAAAAAATAGAAGCATAATTTTTTCAATAATATTGGTTGTAGATGTTTATAAGAGTTTTCTATTTAAAGAGTTTCTGTGTGTTTGTACAATTTCAGGAATGAAATGGTTTTGAAATTTCATTTTATGTATGTGTCTATTGGATATTATTGATTATATATATATATATATATATATATATATATATATATATATATATATATATATATATATAACAAGCACTTGCAGAAAAAAATTTTCACCTTAATTCTGCTTAGTTTTTCATCTTTGAATATGCTGTTTTGCTTTTTTAGAATCTTTTACTAAATTTCATCTTGAACTGCATTTCTGATATATACTGTTGTTTTCTGATGTAAAAGTTGTCTAACTTTTGTAAAACTTTATCAATTTGATTGTTTATGTTTAAGTGGGGTTAAAAACAATCCCCCATCTTTTTTCATGTATAAAAATTAGAATTGAAGAAGCCTTTTCTATATTATTTTTACCCTCCCATCCTTTATTTTGAATATCATAGTTGATGTTCTGAAATCTTGTTACAAATTATGAGACTACTCTTTTATGAATATACTTTTGAATGTATTCCTCTATAGCATTTTTAAAAAATAAAAGTTTGAAAAAAATTTATTATTTTTTAAAGGTTTGTTGAGAGGTAAACTATGTATCTTATATATTAAAATTCGTAGGCAAACAAACGTATCTATGTAGGGATGTATATATCCCAATTTTCTCAAGAACCACGAGACGCAGAAACTAGCAGAAGGTATCAAAATTTCGGGAATGATCCGAGAAGCCCGTTTTGACCATTTATATTCCAATATTCCAATTAATTAAAAAAATATTAATTAAAAACCTTAAAACGCATTTAAATGCATCGTGGCGCCATCTGCAGAGAATGTCGAAAAAAATTCTGTTTTTACAAAACAACAAAACTTTGCATATAAACAAATTTATTGAAAAATTCATATAATAAAATTATATGTATATCTTTCTTTCAATTTAATTATTTTACAATTTTTTTTAAATAAAAAATGAGTCAAAATCGGTTCCGTTTTTTGAATACGAATTATAAGTGTTTCCGCCTGGAAAAATATTTCACACTAAAAAAAGTTCATGCTTCTTTTTTTTTCCACGTGTAGAACAATATTATACATAATCTGTACAAAGATTGATAAAATATCTTAAAAATTACGGTTAAAAAAACAATATCTTTCTTTCAATTTAATTATTTTTAATTATTTTACAATTTTTTTAAATATCTTCGGAACTTTTTTTTCAGAGGTTTTTAAAACACGATCTAATAATTTTGTAATTTTTAAAAATTTCTGTTTCATACATAAATTATTTTTTTTTAAAAAAATGTACTTTTGGGTTTCCGGTGGCTGCAAAATTAAACGAAAAAAATTGCCTAAAATGTCAGTAATAATTAATTAATTATAATTACATTCTTTATTTTTGTTTCATACTTTTTGATTACAAAAGCAATAATTTCAATAGCTATCTGTAAATTTTTCTTTTATTAATTACTTATAGAAATTTGATTTTAATAAATATATATGTTTTTTAGAAGGATTATTTCATTACTAAAGGAATTCTTTGTTAATTAAAAAGTATATCGTCTGTTATTTATATGAAGTTTGAAAGCATTAACATAAAAATGAAGCCCGAAAAAAATCTTTTACTTTAACGATTAACGAAATGGGATATTGAGAAAAAATCTACCTTTATTTTAAAGCTCAGTTCAATGCTTTTCCCCAGAGGAACTGACGGCGCGATTGTTAAATTGGCTGCGCTTTATGAAACGGCAGTTCCCAGGTTCGAAACTGAGGAGGCAGAAACATTCAATTTCGCATTACGCTACTTTTTAAAGCTTTACTCTTGGCATCAGAATCTTTTTCTTTTTATTATTGCTTCACATTAATAATTTTTTAAATTCTAATACAATATTTTTTTTATAAGTCATACATCAAAATTTGAAGCTATATCTTATCTGTGAGAAGGAGGGGAAGATAGAACAATAATTTTACACTAAAAAGAACTGTGTTCAGGCTATAGAGAGGGGAAAGAAACCTGTCTTAAATCAAAAATAAGTGGAATGGAGCAAATTTCTAAAAAGGGAATTTTTTTTGGCATAATTTTAGAAATCACTCACATTGTGCGCATACAGACACACAGAAATGCTGGTGTCACGAGGAAAATAGAAAGCCCGAGCAACGCTGGGCTAATTGGGGGAGGGTGGAAGTCATTTTGAAAATGAGTATTAGAAGTTCTGATTTTGTGAAAGAAAGGGAAAATTTATAAAAGTAGAGATAGCCTGTGCAACGCCGGGCCATGCAGGTAGTATACATATAATTTCTCTTAATTGAATAAGATTTTGCATGACTAAATTTATTCTGAAACTAGTAATAACAAATTATATTAAATTATAACTTAACTCAGTGGCAGGACAGCCCATGAGGGCCAAGGCCTACTGTGCCCAACTTAGTATACGCGTTCCTGGGCCCTGAGGTGCATGAGATGTTCGGGTCAAGTAGTCAGTCTGGCACGAATACTTGAGCTGCATGAAATGTAATTTTTAAATAGTTGTGGAAAATAATTAAACTCCTTTTGTAATTTGTGTCTTTCTGAACTTTACATTTATATCTTAAAAAAAGCAATAAGGTATTTTTTCAAAAAAGTCACGAGTATTTGTTTTTTTATATTAACATTTTTCTTTTCATTTAGTTAATTGTTAACCCACTCCTCCTCTTTGTGAGGAAATAGACAAAAAATATAAAAGTAAGAAGGAAAGTAGCTTATATATGTTATTTTTGGTTTCTGTAATTGTTAACTTTTGTGATATGTTGATGGAAGGATTGATTTTCCCATTTTCTTATATATGTAAAATAAACTACTTAAGTAATAAATAAAAAACTAATTTTGAAAGTTGTGGAGAATAGTAACTCAAATAATATGTATCAAAAGATGGAAGTAGGTCTTTTTTAAGATTTAAAATGCAAGTTATTTTCCCCTTTTTAGTATTTATGACAGTATTAATTTTTGAATAAGTTTGAAAATAAGATTTTTATGCAGAGTAATTTTCTATACTATTTTTTCTTTAAGATCTCAGTAGCACTAAGGTCACATTGTGACCAACTAATGGTGTGCATTACTTCTGTCAAGCAATGAGTTTGAGTCCTGGTGCCACTAAATACTTACCATGTGCAGGGAAACTATCAAGACTAAAAGATCCTCACATTGACTTGGTGTAGGTTTGGATAGTTGGGTGCTAAGGAGCTCCTATGTCATCCTCGAGATTCAGTTTGAGTTGACTTGAGTTTTGAAATTATGATGTCCATTTTTTAAAGTTCTTGAGTTACTTCAAATGCAACATTAATAGGCAATCGCTTTTTCATGTTTGAGTTTATATGTTATTTATATGCAGCTTTCTAGAACAGGGGTCGTCAACCTGTGGTACGCTGCACAATTCTCAAAGGCACTCTACATTACTCTGTTTTTGTCAATTTTGAGTGGATGGAAGTTAATGAATTTGTTTTTGACCCTATTGAACAAAAATCTTCAGAATTATGAACATTTAAGGAATTGAAAAAAAAAGATGTAAAAGATAACTGTAAAGATAAATTTACAGCTATTTTGTAAATTATTGAATGTCATTGCTGGAGAGATTTAATTGTTTAAAGAGAGAAAATTACACGTGTTCTGCTTTCCTCATTTGGTTATAATTATCTAAGTAAAAATTCTTTCTTCATATGAAATATATTTTGAGTCCACAAAGAAATTCTTTAACAATCATTTGCTCAGAATCATATCAAATTGAAAGCCACAAATTATACACTTGATTTGGTGATATGGAAGTAGAGCGGGGCAAGCACTAGGCTTGCATTAAAATTTTTATTTATCTTTTAACTGAACTACAATGAAGGAAAATATTTATATTTTGTGTTGTCTTTCTTCTTTAATAAATATATTTAGAAATACATAATGTACAATTTCGAGGTTTTTTTAAAAAATTTTGTTGAAGAAATAGTTGTATTTTATGTTTCTTTTTATGTTAAGAAATATCTTTAAATGATGCAAAATTAATATTTAATAAAACTGTAAATCTATATAATTGACCTCTATTCTCTAACTCTATGCATTATCGTGGGAACATGGCTCGCTGAATCATATTGGTAGATTGGTTTGGCACACCACTGTAAAAGATTGCCGACCCCTGTTGTAGAACATTAAAAAAATATAATTCTTTAATATTTCATTTCTGAAGATTTATATATTTCCTTCATTTTACTTGGAAAAAAAAAAAAATACAGCATGTTTTATAATATTTACGTTGATTCATAGATGCATTGTTTAGTGAAAAAAGTTAAAATTGTATTAATTAAATGGTAATGTAAATTTTTATTAGGATAATTCATCAGAAACGGAACAAGATTGTAATGATGGTGAAGAAAATGTGTCAAATGTGCGACGACCTATGAATGCATTCTTCATTTTTTGCAAGCGCCATAGAGATATTGTACGAGAAAAGTATCCTCATCTTGAAAACCGCAGCATCACTAAGATTTTGGGAGAATGGTGGGTCAACTTGGATCCTTTGGAAAAAGCATCTTATACTGCCTTGGCAAAACAGGTTGTTTTACGAGGTTAATCACCTACATTTGCTAGTGGTAAAGTTATTTCTGATAGTTTTATCATGTTAAAGCATGCCACGATAAATATTTAAAGGAAGACAGAAAATTACATCTATTCATATTAACTAAGTGTTAATTTGTCATTTAGAACAAATTAATATGCTGCTTTTTTTTAGATTTATGAAATGTATAAATTTGGTGTAATTTTCAGAAATTGGTTCCTATTTTTTAATTTGGAACTTTTGGTACTTATGTATTAAACAGTATGTATGTATTGCTAATTTTGTCACAGCAATAAAAATCACTAGATGCTGTAATATACATCAAATGAGGGAAATCTGCTCCCATGCTTCTTCAGACACAAAAATCTTGTTTTAGCATTCTCAAAAATAGTCTTTTTTTTAGGCTGTAAACTTTCACATTCATGTTCATTCACAGCATTCATAATTACACATGCTCAAAAATAATGTGTATAATTTGTAATGTTATTTTCTTATTTTGTCGGACAAAGTGTTTAAAGTCTGGAATCTCTGTTTTCTATAGAAGAGAACAACACACAGTGGAGTATTTTAGTTGAATATATAAGCACCCAAAAGACTATTTAGTTTAGCAAAACAAGAAACATTGTTGATCTGCACTATAGCATTTAGATTAATATTTTAGTGAACTCATGGTGTAGTCTACATGAAGAAAATACATTTGTAGCAATTTTGAATGCACTTATGTCATTTTGACTCCCTGAATAATGTAGTTATATCTTTCATTTCAAGTGGGCATGTTTTTCTTAAAATGTTATTTAATTCTTCCAGTTAGTTGTACACTTATTTTTCAAAATATACTGCTTCATTTCTCTTCCATAGAAACAAAATACCAAATTATGTATTTATTTTCAAGATTGTGTTTTAACATGTGCAAGAATAGTTTTTTCCACTATTTGGCTGCATATTGCGGCATATGGCAATGTATGTGTTGATTTGCTGAAATTGGTCAACAGTATAATACAGTACCAAATTATTTCACATCTCATAAAACACTGATAAAAAAGATATAATTCAACTTTAATGTTTTTATGTAATGTTCAACTTCAATGTTTATGGGTATCAGCAATTTTATGTGCTCTTTGGGGCAAAGTGACTTCTCACTTAAATTTTATTTTTCTTCTGATTTTTAAGGAGTATGATTTTTTAAAAGGCAAGTATTTCTTATGTCATTTACATGTTGAATACATGCAACATTTGTGTTAAAATAGCTATTTTTGTATTTTTAATTATTATATTTGTTATGTAATTTTTGGTATCTGTGTTGTGAAAACATTATTTATTAGATAATTATTCCATGTAAGCATATTTTAAATCTGACTTTCCAAAATCAAATTTTGTCAAATAATTTTGCTCATCTTTTATTTTTATTATTTTTTCCTCCCTTCATTTAGTACAAGGAGGCATTCATGAAAGCCCATCCAGATTTTAAATGGTATAAATTGCCTGCCCCTCCTGCCAGAACATTAGTTACCAGGCCATCAAACTGTAGAAATACTCGAGTACAAAATGAAAAAAATTGTCACAAATCTGATATCTGTGGCATATCTTTAGGAAAATTAGTAGGTTAGTTAGTTTTTATAAATCATAAATGTATTTTTATAGTGGTACTTAATTTCTTTTTTGTATTTATAAATACTTAAAAGAGCTCATTCACTTTGCCGATGTTTATTTAAGTATTGCTTCATGTTTTATTTATCGTAATTTCATAAAGTATTTTATACTCCTTTAAATATAATTTTCATACCTTCAGTTTATTTTAAAACTAAATGGTGTATTTTATAAATTAGGAATTTCTAATTTTTCAATGATTTTCACCTAAAAGATATCCAGCATTAATATATTGAATACTAATATCAGTATATATCGTAGTTGATTGACTCAGTAATTATCAATGCCTCTAAATGTTTTAATTCATAATGTAAATCTTAGTTTATTGAAAGCTGAATTTGTTATTGATTGTTGAAACTTTTATGGCATTTTAAAATTAACTGAAAACTACAGCAGCCCTACCCTCTGTATATTGATGTTTTGTAGTGTATACCTATCAACTTTAACGCTTTGCATGTAAAATGTATTTGTTTCGGCCTTTTGTTACATGTTTACACCTAGGTAATTCATTTTTTACTCATTTTCGCAAAATTTCAGTCATCCATCCACTATTTTCTCTTACTGCTCCTATTTATCATTTTATATTTTCAAAGACTGGGAAATAGGTATATAAAAACCATAAAAATCGTTGCTGTTAAGTTTTTGAAAAAAATATGAAGTTTCTCCTTCCTTCTGCATATTGTATTTTATTTGGTATTGGTTCTTAATTCGTGGGCGTGGTTTTTTAAGTGAGTCATTGTGTTTTCTTCCTCTGTAGCAACTTTCTAGAACTCATTTTGTGCTTTACATGTGCTTGCATTTTTTACGCTTCATATTAGCAATTGATTTGCTTTTGTTTGCTACCACATAGTTTATCAAGGTCAAAGTAGTATACTTTCAAGCATATAAAGAATCTGATATGAAGGAATTTGATTGTATTAATGCACCCCAAAAGGAGGTGACGTCTGTCATACTGAATGTAATCAGGGCTGAAAAACAATTATCATTCTTTAAAGAGCATAATAATCCACGTGATTGCAGCCATTTTTTTTTAAAAAAATGTTTCCAGATTCTGTCTGTCATTACTAAGAAGTATGGATGTGCAAGGGCTAAAATATATGCTGTGATTAGTGAACTAGAGAAAGGGCTTATAATTATATGCATGAAGTAAAGTCCTTTTACAGCAGCCTCTGATGGCAGTAATTATACTAACTACTAAACATATCCCATTGTGGTCACTTAGATCCTGCAAAATATGTAATTCAAAGTTACCTTTTTGCAGTCTAAAATTATACTGTAGATTCCATTATATGAATTTAAGAAACATGGGATAAATTTTGAACATTTAGTTTTATTTCTAGTAAATAATTCTGCAGTAATGAACGTATAAAGGGAAAAGATAGAATTGTTACCTATTAAAAAAAAAGAATTTAATAAATATGGCATCAGAAAAAGGTGCTGCTTCTTTATCTCTAAAAGTTGATATGCTTGTAGAATATATTATATCACAATGAGTCTGAAGCAGTTTAAACCATTCGTGTACCATCACTTGGTCACAGTCTTGAGGACAACTCTAATTTAATTATTAACTTCTGTTTGTGTGAATTTTTTTTCCTATAAATATAATCTAAATGTTGAATTATAATTCACTGTATTTTTTATGTAAACATCTTTGCATTACTGTCTAGTATGTTACTGTGTATATGCCTTTAAATTTACCTTAATGTGAGCACATTTTTTATAAATCAAGTTGATATATAAGATCACATACACACTTTTCTCATTAAAATATTTTTATTGTGAAGTTTTCTTCACATTGATATTTGTTTGTGTCATGTTTTATTTTATAAAATTTAAAATGTTTATCCTTTTTCTATTTTAAAAATTTACTTGAGATGTCGATCCTTCATTTTTTACAATTTGTCATTCTCTAAAGATGTCAGGAATAGTAGTATTTATGTCTATTAAAATTATCTTTAGTTAGCTGTGAACTTGAGGTGAAAATTTTTGTGGGTCACAGCTTACAATTTTTAGGTTGTTGCAGTAGTATACACGATTGCATGGCATCTGAAAATCAATGGTGACATTGTTGACATAAGGTAAAATAGTAGAAAAATGTGTGTGAAGTAGGGGCTGAAGAGTACCAAAATAAGTGGGGTAAAACCCCTCTGACCTTGTTAAGAACACAAGACTTTTTTCCTTTCTGATTCTGATAACACCAGTGTGGCCGCGATGGCCTAGTGCTTATGCTCACAAACACGTGGTTGGAGTGTCTTGAGTTCCAAGACCTGCTGCCATTGGAGATCATTATCCCATTGGTGTGATGTGATGTGGTTGTAAGGAGAAGGATTGCCAACTTAGTATCATCCTCTTCACTTGACCAAGGTTTAAAATTATGAGGTCCGTTTCCAATAGCACTTGTGTTGCTTTATAGTGTGATGTTAATGTAGCTTACTGATAACTCCAGTTTGCTTAGCTTATAAAAGAATAAAGGGGAAAGTTAGTCCACAGTTGTATCGGTGTGAAATTTTCTGACTCTTGTTTAGTTTATATAAAAAGCAATGATTTTTATGACAAAAATTATGCATACTTTCTTTTTTGATGACACTCAAGTTTAAAAAAAGAACGAAATGAAATTTTCATTCTTTGTTTCTATCTTTGGGGAAAATTTTGCAAATTTTATTTAGATTTTCTGTCTATTGATAGTTCTAGTTTGGTCTAAGTGTTCTGACTAAAAAAACTAAATGTTCTTCTTGCCAATGTACAATGTTCTCCTTATTTCTGAAAAAAATTCCACTATATTGCTGAAAAGAATGAAACGGACATTAGATACTGTTTCCCCAGGTTAAAAGAGAAAACGATTAAATTTTGTGCTGGTATATAGTCACTGGAGTTACCAGAAATATGGTTGTTACTTTTGCACCAAATTCTTTTTTATTGCTAGAATAGGATACAGTCTCATTTTGGGTGGCTGTTGTAGCCTAGGGGTCAAGGTAACAGACTTGTGACCACACACACGGGAACATGTCAGACGTCCACCTGTTGGTGTGGTGTCGTGTGGAAGTTAGGAGAGGGGGGATATCAGTTACGGTGTCTTCCTCATCACTTGACCATGGTTCAGAATTATGAGGTCCTTCGCCAAAAGCCCTTGAGTAGCTGAATAGTGCAATGTTAATATTCACTGTCCCATTTCGCTTAATTTGACAACTATAAAATTGAGTAAATGTTTGTCATCAAATGTGTTTATTTATTATTATTTTTGTTTTGTGAAGCAGTGTCAAAGCTAGTTGTATGTGGATCATTCAACTTTAAATTTTAAAACAAATCTTTCTGTAATAGATGGAATTGCTGAAGTTCTATTTTTTGAATAGTCTTATTTCTTATGGTAATTAAAGGCTCTAGCTGAATTCTGTTTAATAACAATTCTAATTTTGTCTGTTAATTTTTATATGTAAATGCTTTATATGCAACTACTTCAGTAATATTAATGTTTGAAACTACATATTATTTGTATATAATGAGTCAAGCTATTACTGTAAGATACTGAACTATTTTTGTGAGAAGATAATAGTTAGTGAAAATAATAGTATTTATATGTTTGATATTTGCACTATTATGGACATGGATTTATTAAATATATACCAAGTATACTTATTTTTCATTAATTCTCACTTAAATTTTATTGACTTTTATTGTCTAATTATACATTTAAAAATTTAAACAGATGATGAACAGCTTGGAGGTTTAAGCTCGCTTATTAATACATCTGTATCTGGACCACCTTTACCTTCTACTGATTGCATTAATCTTCAAACAACATCTCCAATGTCTCAGAAGGGGGTTGAAAATCTATCAAAACCTCCAAAAAAGCGATACATAATTAATGGAGAATTTCAATCAAATTCAGATGCATCTTCTGTTGATAATCGGGACTATCAGACCCGTAATGCATGTTCTGCCTTGCTAGAGCTTGCAGAGGTAGGTTATGATTCTTTTTAGGTTTTAGTAGAAATGTTTGTTACCTGATTTATTGAATTTTTATTAAATTTCTGGTTGTAAGAAATCAATAACAGTATTTGCTTTCTTGATTTTTTAAAATTACTTTTAAAAAGCTTTCAAACCCTAAAGCACTTGATATTTACTATTTCAAATGTTTTTACAAATACACATGTTAATTTTTTGCTAAATATTTATGTAAATCTATTTATAACTAGCTGGTATACCCGTTCTTCGCACGGGTGAACTGAAAATTAAACAAAGATTGAAGGATAAAAAAAAAAGTTTTTAATGAGTTAATTTTACATGAATTTCAAATTAAGCAAAAAAAAGCTTTTTGCATGTCTCAGCTGAACAAAAAGAAAGAAAACACCTTTGTTAAAAATTAAGTCTGTAGATCTAATAGCTGATAAAAAGGATTTTTTTTAAAAATTTATAACTCCCCGTAACACTCTTGAGGGTCAATTTTTGAAAATACCTCCCTAAGCTGATCTCTGCTCAGCAAAAGTAACGCATTGTTAAAAGTTTTGTGTAATGAACGCTTAATATAGTGTAAATAATTTATATCTGAAAGTATAATACATTAATATTACTTTCTGTTGTATTTATTTTATGTTAAAATTGTAATATTCGCAAGCAACGCCGTTTCTTAAATTATAATGGTGATTCAATGAAAAACATAGCGAAATGTTAACAATAGTCAAGTTGGCAAATGCCTAGCTACTTTCATAGCTCAAGCTTTATTAGAGATTTGTAAGACCCGCCGTGTAGGGGAGCGATGCACGTTAATACTTTATCCAACCACATTATGATTTACTGCAGTTCTTTTAATACAATATTTTTTTGGATCACTACATTTAAAATTAGGGATATATATATATATATATATATATATATATATATATATATACATAAACAAAATACTCCACTTTGGAAAATTTAATCCGTTAGAGCTAATAAATTAAAGATATTCCACTGTAAAATTAATTATATATGCCGTTCACTTAAAATAAGTAGTCAAATCATTTTCTAAGGTCTTCTCTCTAACATACAAAAACATAAGACACTTAAATTTTGACATAAACTATTTTTTCGGGACAAAAATAATAATCTTTGCAATTCGCTGAAAACGCTGTCATCTGAAAAAGCAATATCTACTTCAAAACTGTTCGCCTTCCCCGCTAAAATACTCATCATAGAACCTGTGCTGCCATATATCTTGGAAGAGTGGATTTCAAAGAATATTCCTGCTAAGTATTGGTAGAATATTCCTTCTAAGTTGGTGTGGTAGTTAGGAGAAGGGGGTGCCAGCTCAGGTGTCGTCCACGTCACTTGACCATGGTTCAAAATTACGTGATACATTGCCAAAAACCCTTGTGTAGCTGAACAGTGCGGTGTTAATATTCACTCACTCACACACTCCAAAAAATACTGTACGGTAGTTATAATTATTTCTATACTTAAAAACGCAATATCTGCCTATTCAATTAAAATTATAGCGCTATAATTAACTACTAACCACAAACAAATTTTGAAAATTTGTCCAAATGATGCAGTGTGAAAGAGAAAGTTTATTAACTTTAAGTACCAGAACCGATAAAAGCATTTATTTTGAAAAAAGATCCAATTTCGTACTACCAAATGTGCATAGTAAAATCATAAAAAAAAACATATTAAAATAGAGTTTATATCAACCTCTCCCTTCAAAACTTAGTTTTATTCTGAAATAAAAAAAATAGGCATTATTCTGATCACAGGAATTAATTAGAAGTGAGCCCCTTGCGTAGCCAAAACAAAAAGAGTTTTTGCAAGCAAAAGATAGATATATGCTTTGGTGTGGGCTTTTTTGCAGCGCTAGCCAGATTTGCTTGCAGATGCCAGAATTTTTTCCTACTTGACAAATAATGTTATATTTTGGACACTTTTTACAAATTTTTATAAATTATAGCGTATGTGTTATTCTGATGTATAAGTTATATTACTGTAAAGTTTCATTAAAATCCATTCAATTGTTTTTGCGTGAAAGACCCACAAACATCCTCACAAACTTTCACATTTATAATATATATTAGATTTGTAAAGAAATATTGAATGTATAGTTTCAAATTTCTATGTTGGGTTTTAAATTCCATTAATAAGTGGGTTTAAAATTTTATATTCTAATCATGTTTATAAATAAACTTTTTAAGCCTTGAGAATAAAACTAATTAGCTTTTGAAATGCCACACTGTTATTGAAAGGAAACACTAATACTGATAAAAAATCTAAACTCTAACATAAGAGCTTTAATGTATTTGCTATAGTATTTTCGTTCGATTTATAATATGTTCTGTAACTGGAACATTTTGATGGACAACATTTATTTTTTTTTCACATTCTCTAGGAATGTGTGGGGGAGATGAGGTAGGAAAATCAAGATGTAAATAAAGATTAATTGTAAACATTTTTTAGCCATTTTTCTATGTTCAGTAGTGAAAATAACTTGGTGATAAGGAATAATCTTACATACCATTATTCATTGTTTAGAAGTTTTAAGTTTTTTGCCTCATACTAAAAAAAAATCTCATTAAAGATAACTCTTATCAAACAAATAATTTTTTATTACGCTTAATTAAGTTTAAAAAACATTTGTTGAGTTTTAAATTTTATTTTTTATTTTTATTTTTGCTCTACAAAAAGTGAAAAAGCTGATTTTATAGTTTTATTATAGCAACCTTACCTTAATACTGAAATATTAATATATTTTCTCTCTTCATATAATATTTATAGAACAATACAAATAAGATTGTATGTTTCCCAAAATTTTGAAAATGATGTTCTATTTATGGGACATTGTCAAGTAAAAGATTAGTTTAAATAAATAATTGTCTATTTTTTAAAAACCTCAGTATTTTTTCTCTAGAAGCATGATAAAACATAGATTTCAGTTTATGTCTTATCTATAATTTAACCTTTTAAACCCAATTGTGTATATGCTCTACAATTCCCCCCTCCCCATTTATTTTGGTTGTAGTACAACTGTTGTGCAAACTTTGTAAATTGTTTGGTACAGCAGTTGTTCTGCAGCTAAAATAAATGAGGGAAAAAAAAGATTGAAAACACTGATAGTTACACATTATGCTTCGACTAATTTTGTCAAATAAAAAAAATGTTAAATGCAGTTGTATGCTACCCATATTGAAAATTTGTGTCCATGCATAATCAAAAACACCAATCTTGCTCTTGCTCTTGCATGCTTGAAAAATACCCTTTTTTTGTAGGTTATACTGTTCTTGCACAAGTTCAAAAACAATGTTCTTGACAATGCATGCTTATAATTTGTAATATTCTTCTCTTATTTTGCTTTAAAAACTATTAAAATTTAAATCTAGTTTCTATGGAAGAGGACACAATTAAGAATTTCCAATGATGTCTAATATGTAGGTACCCAAAAGACTATTTAGTTTAGAAAAACAAGAAACTTCACAAATCTGCGCAACATTTAGATATGTACTTAATCCAAATGTGGTATAACCTACATTAAAATACGTTTGTCACAATTTTGAATGCAGTTACTGTGATTGGCTGCTTGAATAATGTATTTGTTAGTATATCTTTACCTTTTATTTCAATTGTAGGTGCTTTTTAAGTACATTATTTAATTCTAAGAATCCCACGAAATTATGTTGATGTGTTATTATACAAAAGGAGCATGTATGTGAATTTGTTTTCGCACTTGTTTGCAAATAACAGCATTTAGTAATGCCTTTTGATTGGGCGAAATTGCTCAACAATGTAATGTATAAGTACCAAAATTATTTATTTTTTTTACTATGATAGGATTTTGTGAATAAGTATTTTACATTTATAGTTACTTTGGCATTGATAAAGTAAGTAAAATAATTTTTTAAAAATGTATAAGATATATTTTTCAGCTTTTTAAAACAGTAGTTGTATTTTTTTCTATCTTTCAAATTATTTGATTACTGAGATTAACCATTGAAACTAAACATTTCCTTGTAAATTCCTCCTGTTTTTAAGAACTCGATTCATTTATACACTTTCATATTTTCACATTCCATTTTATCCTGAATTTAAGTTTATAAGAACTAAAAAAGATTAAATCATTGGTGATAGCTGTAATATGTGTATGTAATTTTTGATGTTGCTTATTGAGATGTCATTGATGTCCAAATATATGGGTACAAATAAGGTAGGTTTTTGTATAACAATTTATTATATTCTTGTATTTGATTTTTTTTTTAACTGTGCTCATGAGATACTCATAAACTAGTCGATATCTTAATGAAAAAATTGGTTTTTATATTTGAAAAAAGAAAGACAAATCTTGTTGCTTGCATTTGTTTTAGATTTTTACCTTGTAAGATAAGGCATTTTTAGAAAAGAAATGTCTGTCAGCAATTCAATGCAATGTTTTTCCTGTTAAAAAGATTTACTTATTGTAGGTTTACTATTCATCATATATACAGATTCCCTTTTGTATTTATCTTGAAAATTGTTTTTATACACTCAAGCTTGGCATTACATTTATCTGTTTGCTTATTTTTCAGATCTGTACAAGTAATGCAGCACGTGAGAATAATTGTTCTACATCTAATACATTAGAATCAAATAATTCCACTGCCTGTGTCTCAAAACTTTCTGACAACAAATTTTCTCCTATTCAAACAGAATCCTCAAATCTTTCTTTGCATAACCTGGCTACCATGGCGTGTTTGCAAAAGACCAATGAAAACATTCAAAGTTCAACACTTAGTGCATCGAATAATTCATCAAACAATTTAACTCATCCAGCTGATGTACAACAAGATCAACCACTTGATTTGTGTAAAAATAAAGATAAAACAGAGTCATTTAAGGAAAGCAGTAAAACCATTACTACAAGTCATCAGCAATTAATTGACCATTTTGTTGATAAATTTTTGTGTGATACACCTGTACCTCCAAATAAGTTTTATAAATCGGAAATCATAGATCCAGCATTTTATAAATTGTTATCAGAAACAAAGAGCTGTATTCCATCTTCCTCTAAGGAAGATAAAATTAGTCATTCTGCATTTACATTATCTGTAGCAATTGAGTCAGCTGTTGATAAAGCATACAGCAAAGATAGTTCAAAGACATGTTCAAAAATTTCAGAATCTAATGTCATTTTGGATTGTGTAACAAATGATTGTAATGAATTTAGTATACATTTCAAGGTTGAAGACGACAAAAAAGAAAATAATACAAAAGATTCTGAGAGTGTAGCCATACCTAGTGAACAAAATATAGTAAGGTCTAAAGCAAGTGTTTTTTATAACAAACATAAAAAACATTCTGCTAATCATGTTCCTGTAAATTTGGACAGCAGTCCATCTGAAGCTGCTAGCCAGGTATCAAATCAAAATACAAATACTCCTGAAAGCAGTAGTAGCAAATTCTTTTGTAAATTGATTTCGCCTCCAAAAAAATCAAGCGTTTGGTGTAATATTTTTATGAATGAGCAACTAACAAAAAATAGCAGTGATAATGACCCTGATATTTCAGATGGCTTAGAATCTGGCTTCCCTTCACCAGCAAGAAGAAGTTCTCAAAGGACTTGCAAAGGAAGACGATATCAAGAACTTATAACAGAAGGACTTTTACAATCTCACAAAGAACGTAAACAAGGCAACAATAAGCGAACTGTTCCTTCCATTAATAAAACTAAAAGTAAATTTGTGGATGAATATCCTGTTTTCCCATCATCAAAAAAGAAAAAGAAAAAAGACCCTTCTGATAGAAGTGAAGCATCTACAGAAACATATACATTTGGCGAAAGGTAAAATAAGATTTCAGGGTTATATATATATATATATTTATCTGTAACTTCTGTTTTATCTCTATATTTTACATCCTTATAAAAAAAACTGCTAAAGAGATATCATTGGTATTTGCAGATGATATTAATATCTCAAAGAAGTTTTTTTTAATTTGATAGTTTGTTTTCTATTTAAGTGCTACTTCATTTAAAATTTAAACTTAAAAACAAAATAATGATTTTACTTATTTTAGAGATAGCAAATTTTCATTTTGAGCATGAAATAATTATGTTCTTTTGTATTTTTTTTCTCCAGTTTATTTAATCTTGAAGAAAAGATAGCTTCACTTCCAAAATGTAGTTTTGAACATTTGAATAAGAAGAAACAAACTATTTTAGAATATAGCACAACTAGTATTAAATTGCAACATGCCAACGATTTGCCTGCTACCTCAACTGCCAACAGTTGTACATTAGCTGAAAATCTTGATTGCCCTCTTGTCTTTTCTAGTGGAAGATACAAATCAGGGTATGTAAATTTTAAATGAATCTTTTTTTTAACAATATAGTAAGAATTAAAGGAGTTAAAAATTATTTTGTGAAGCATGTTTAAAAATCGAATAATTTATATTTTGGTGCTGTATAGTTCCACAGTTTAGTGCATGCTTATATATAAATACTGTTTATTATGTCCCACAGTTTTAAATGATGCATAAATTATTCTATTTTATGTGCTATAATGAAATTTGTTACACAAATGAGAGATTGTAAATTTGTTTGCTTAGCATTTTTGAATCTTTAAAAGCCATTTTGAGTCTTAGAAAATCATTCTACCTCCGCCTTCTGTCAAAGATTAAATTGCTACTCATATTTTTGAAGAAAATCTTTGACTTTAGTGGTAAATAAGAAGTTTCTTTAAAATAATTAACTCTTTCTAATCTGCTGCATCTTGTGAATATTTTTCTCATTGCATTACTGTACTGTTTTTAAATTGATTTTCATTTTTAATATTCATTCAACTTTTAATGATAAGTTTGTTACTCCAGGAAGAAATTTATAGTTCAGATATATGAAGTCTAAAATTCTTGTTTATGTATATATTTTCGTTTACTTTTTTGTGATATAGGAATTTTGATCTGGAACAGCAAATTGCATCTCTTCCAAAGTGCGATATTGAAATATTAAATAAGAAAAAAAAAAAGAGAATAATTAAAAGGTTTGTATTACTTTTTTAGTTTCTGAATTCAAACTCTTTTTTTTTTTTTTTTTTTTTTTTTTTATAATTCAATTAAAAATATTAAGATTAAACTAGTTTTTAAAAAATGTATTCTAATATTGAAAATTGTAGATACTAATTTTTACTTTTTCATAAATTTATCTTTTAGGTGTTATTTTTTCCTGGATTGTGATAAAAAAAAAAAAAGTACATAAAGGTCATGATTGCATATTTACATCTGGAAAAACTTAGATAAAAAAATACACTTCTAACATATTTTAAATAGAAATATGCAGTAAAACCTTTTAAAATGTGGTGTATATGTGTGTACAGTTTATTAAATGCTATGTACATTATTATAGCTATTATATTATCATTTTTTATAATTGTTAGTGAGATTTAAATATTTTATTAATATTTATTGGTCCATTCTGAAAATCAAACTTTTATTTGTTAAGTATTTTTTTGTTCCTGATTTTTTAAGATTGTTTAAGTGTGAAAATGTATGCAATTTTATAACCTTTATTGCAATGTTTATTTTAGCAATACTAGCTTGTTAAATTTTCATCATTTTGTTGATATTTTAAGTTCTTTATTTCTTTGTCTGTTTTCTATATCTATAATCTTAATTAGTTGTGGTATGTTAGTTTGAATATATATATATAAAGTAGGAGTTTGAATTTTTTTGAAATTCATTTATTAATAGTTTGATGTTGCAAAATTTATTTTGCTTAGCTTCATATATTTTGAAGATTATAATAACTTTTAGGACTTTTATTTGTTTATTTCATGTCATGCAAGTTAATGTAACTAATTAAAAATGTTTTTTTTTTTTTGCCATTGTCTTGAACCATTCACAAAATGTGATTTTCTAGCTCTTCCTGTGCTTTTCTAATTTTTGAGCACATTGTACAAACATAATTATATTTACCGTTTATTTTGAATTCTTTTCTTTTTTTGTAGTATTTATTTGAAGAAAGTATTATGTAGAAATTTCATAAAGATATATTATTATACAGTTTTCAGTACTTTCAAAAAGCAAAACTTAAAAAAAGAAATACTACAATTATATTGAATTCAGAAATAATTCAGTTGATTCATAATTCTTTTATTTGAACTCTACTCAACTACCTACTCTTACCAGACATGCAAAAAGATATTTTTTTTAATGTGAAGTTTTGAATATTGAAAGTTATATTATAAATTGTGCACTTCTTGATAATGGTTGGGTTGTGCTTTTTGTCCAATTAGTCTATTTTAGGAAAGGTTTTTTTCCCCTTAGTTTTATTTTTGTCTAGTTTTTATTGTTTTATAATAAATGAAAATGTATACCCCCATATAGTGATCTTCCTTTTATGTAGTTTTGAAATTTTTAGTGTTTTTGATATAAATGTGTGTAAAAATATTTTTGAAAATGTATGATGTAAAATATTTGAATTGCTTTTGTTGCATTGTTTTAGGCAGGATAAAAGAATTTGGAGGCATAATTAAAATTGTGTTTGTACTTTTCATGTATTATAAGTTAATTGATGACTAATGCATGTTAAAAAAGATGTATTTGATTTTTAATTCTATGCTAAATTGTTACTGTAAATGGATATTACAGTTTTAATTCTGCCTATTTAATTCTTAATTGTTTTCAAGCTGATTAAATGTTAAGGGCAGTCATGACTTGATATTAAATTCTATTATTTTTAAGTGAGATTTTTTTAATGATATAATTTTTTGAAAAAGGGGGAGGGGGAAATAGATTGTCCCTTTTATTTTGAAACAGTGCCTTTTAGAATTTCTTCAGCAATAACTAATGAACTAATCAAGATAATCCATACTTATTTTTTTAAATATATGGATGAAGGACAATATTTCATATTAAAGAAGAAAATATGTGTGTGTGTGAAAATGTGTTGTGTATGATTGTGAATATTCCGAAAGTGATACATATTTTTAAGAGATTGAATCAAAATTAATATGCAAATTTAGTACTTTTCCCACCACCTACATATTTTTTTATACAAACTTTATAATAGTCTGTTTTTCTTTTTACAGTGTTTTCTTCTCCGTCTCTTGTTCTGCATATTTAATTGTTTTCAAGCTGATTAAATGTTTCATGTAGATAAAATTCTAGTAACTTTTGTATAAGAATTTGACTGTCATTTTGTTTCAACACTGTGCCTTTTAGAATTCCTTCAGCAATAACTGACGTATCAAAACTATCCATACTTATTTTTTAAATATATAGAAGAAGGATAATATTTCATACTTGAAAGACATTTGTTTATATATTTGAATTTTCCAAAAGGCATTTCATTTTTCACCACCTAAATACTGTATTAAGAATACCAACTTGATTATAATCATACTCCTCATTAGAGTGCAGTTTATTTAATTCTTGAGCTGCAAACTTTAAAGATGTCTTCATCTATTGTTAAAGATTAAATATAAACTTGTGCCACTTTTTCAAACTAAATACTCTGATATTAATATTCTAATTTTATATCTTAAATTATTACACTTTTGTTTGAATTAACCCACTTTTTTTTATGTCAAATATGTTTCATACATCTCACCAATATTGTAGTGCTAAATGACATTTAACTTACCTAATAAAGCAAAAAATAGCATATTTGTGAGAAATTTCAAAATTATAAGAATACATTTAAAACTGGGATATATGGTTATGTGTTAAGACACATATTCATTTCAACATTGGAACATTTTTCCTATCTCAAAGTGTTTCAAATTTGGATCTTAATCTGTGACAGTTAAGCAGACAGCCTTAATGTAATGAATTCAAGTATTATTGAAGAACAGAATTATATCAATTATTTAGTTAAATACTCTAAAGAAAAGCGACGGAAAGATTGTTTATATAACTTATTTTAAGAATTTTCTTCTGATTTTATCTCAAAATATTTTATGCTAGGAATCTCTTTTTATGGGGCAATTTAATATACCTTTTAATAATGAAACATCTTGTGTTGATTGTGATTTTTTTTAAAGATATTTCAATTATATATATAAAGTGGATTTTTCTGCATCTATTTGGAACTCTTGTGTTTAGGTGGGATAATTTTTGTGCATTCAGTTTTTGAGTTTTCCTATATATACTTTTATATTCACTTCTGATATTCCAATTGAGAAGTATTATGTAAAACTGAGAAATATAATAAACATTTGTGCAAATCATCTGACATTGCATGTCTTCCTAAATGTGTAATTGAAATTGTGTGTTTCACTCAGGTTAGGTGTCTGTTGAATATTTTAACATTAAAATGTTGATGGATAAGGGTTGTTTCAGACTGGGAGGCAATTTTACATTGGAAGATATATTCAAACTGTAGTAAGGTTTGGAATGTGCTGTCATCCTGGATCACTTTAATAGTGGCTGTTGGTGATGTTGCTGATTTGAACAAATAAAGTAAAATTGCTTCAAATTTGATGATTTTATAGTGAAATTTATTTTTGTACTTTTAAACAAAAAGATTATTCATTAGGTTAAAATATTTCTTTACAAATAAATACTTTTTATTTTAAAGAATTATCAGTATTTTTTGAATTTTTATGAACTCATTCTTTTGAAAAAGTACTTTAACTTTCAAAAATATATTTAGTCATTTCTCGTGTTTTTTTATTTTATTTTCTGAAGTTAAATTTAGATCAATCTTTAAAAATTAGTTACTCTTTATGTTAAAATTCTTCGAACTGCTTTCAAAATGTGTGTACCTTTTCAGTATTTTTATACAGTATATCATTGCTTATGTCAAAAATTGCTGGATGAAAATGGTGCATATATATATAAAGGGCTAATCTGATTTTTTCTCTGAGGTGAGAAAATGGTAGTGTTACCTTTTTCCTTTTGCATTTATTTAATATGTAGTTTGTAAGAACACATTTTACAGTGAACAGAATTTTTAAAGGTAATATAAACGGGTTTTATGCAGACAATGTACAAAAAAAAATGTAGGTAGAAATTTAATGGAATTTATATTTTTAATTGTTTAAAATTGTTCACATGTGTTATATACTGTAGAGATTCTCTTAGTTCTCTCTCTGTTTAGTGTTTGAAAAGTTACTAAAGACTGGGAATTGTATTTGCTCTGCATTCCCCCTCTCCAAGTAGTGTATTTTACAGAAGTCCTGGGAATTGTTTTAAAAATCTTTTATATTGATTACTTCACTTGACTTCCATATGTTCTGTTTTCTAAGTGCTTGGTGAGCAATGAAAGAATTATACTGTGATTACGTATGAAAGAAAATTATTGCAATATCTTATATTATGAACGTTATATGTTTATTGGAAAATATATATGTGCTGCAGTTTTGCTGCCTTGTGTGCCAATTTTAATTTTTTCTCTATTCAAACTTAATTTTTGTAGATTTTTTTAGAATTATTTTTTAATAAAATAGAATAATACTTTTTAAATAATGTTAAAATAAAATTCCTTAGTTGTTAATATTTAGTAATCTCACTTAGAAGTGTCAAAAACTTCTATTATTGTTTTAGAAATATTGTTTTGGAAAAATAATGGGAACATTTCTGATATTTTTATGTAACTCACTAACTAGTTTTGCCTTTTAATTTTTAAAATATTTTTTAACATGTAGCTATTTAAAAGTTATTGAAATTCAATTAATCTTTTAGTAGCTGCTTTGAAATAAGAGCCAAGTGATTAGTTTTTCCTGATCTATGAATTATAAATTAATTTTGACAGTTTAATAAACTTGTATAGTTTGTTTTGATATTAATTTACAGCTTGATGTATTGGATTTCCTTTTATAATTTTATGAACACATATTTGTAATTATTTGTACATTTTTCATACAAAGAATCAAGTTCTGTGGTTAGTCATTCCTTCCATTAAACTAGTCAGATTTTAGAAATGTAATCTTGATTTTTCTTCTCTTCTAGTTCTGCCTTAATGGTTTTCTTTTTTTTAAATGTCATTAAACCTCTGGATTAGATTATTTTTTTGAAAGTCTTTTGTGTAATCTTTGTGCTACACTGTGAATGTGTTTTTATGTATTGAGTAATATATATATATATATATATATATATATAATGAAATACTCTGAATATAATGGTTAGCATAACAAAAATTGTTTATTTGTATTCATTATATTAATGAAAACTATACAGATAATTATTTTTAATATGTATTTTGTTTACTCAAGTTTTTAAATATTGCTTCTAAAATTGCATTCCATACTATGTGTTAAATTATTATTGGATTCATTGTTAAGTTTGGTTATGTTATGCATACATTTTATTTAGATGTATTTTCCTTTTAAAATTTCTACAAGAATCAGCAGTATTATGTTAATTCATTCCTGGAATCTCGTACTATTTCTTGTATACTTGCTTAAAAAGATCTTAATTTTTTTGCAATTGGATGATGATTGTTTTTTTAATCAAATATTATTACATAGCTTTGACGTAAATAGCGTAATATAAGTTGGAAGATACATGAATTTTTTTTTCAAAGATCAATTTTATGTATATTGTTACTATTTTAAATAACTTGAGACCTTTTTCCGTCCCTCTTATAGTTATATAATTTTTATTTTATGTCCTCATTTTTCCTTTTAGTTAATGTGCATAATGCATATGAATAAAAAAGAAATTATTGACTGAATCTTTATAATCTTAGGAAAGATTTGTAAAATCATTTTTGTTAGAAAGCTGACATATACTTTATGTGGAAAATTGATTAGTCAGTTTGGAGTTGCATTTTTTTAAAAATCAGTTACATTTTCACATAGCAAATCAGTGTATTGAAAGCTATTGTTAAAAAAACAATCATCAATGTGTGTGTGTATATATATATATATATATATGATTATGTAAATTCACATTTTGATCTTCCAACTACATTTTTTTTTTACTTAAAACTAATTAAGTGTTCTGATGAAAACAATTAGTAAATTTTTTCAGTCTGACTTTAAAGATTATACAACTGTTTTGTCTTCTTTTATTGTGTATGTGATCTTTATTCCTGTACATAATTAAAGGTTTTTTTTAAAAATAAGTTATTGAACTTTTTTTTATGTAAAGTATAATTTTTAAAGAAAGTGTGCTTTATTATGAGTAACCTTGGGCTAAACTGTGATAATGGGCAGTAATATTTGCTGCTAAAAGACTGAATCTAGAATTAGGTCTTGTATGAAGTCCTTTTGATCTCGAAATATTAGAGATTGGCATATCGAGTTGCAGTCCTCATAAAAAATGTTCATGTTTCAGAATCAAAGTTATGTATTTTATGATTTCATATTTCAATGTTTTATTTTGGAACATTACTATTTTTTAAAATATAATTATTGGGTAATATTTATGTTTACTTGTAGTAACATGAAGCAAACTGTTGCTATGTCTTGTACTATTGATTTAAAAATTATTTCGATTAGTTTCTGTAAACTTGTGGGTGGACTGTATTTATTAACATAAGAATGTACAATGTAACCATCTAGATCAGAGGTTCCCCAAAATTTTTTGTCTCATGGACCCCTTACCATGTTTTTCGGTTTGGGGTAGACCCCTACTTACAAAATAATCGATTTTTGCAAATTTACTAACTTAAGTGTCTTTTTGAGAGCTGGTATAGCGCTAATTTAAAAGTTTTGTTTTTAACTATAGTGAGTATAGGGTTCAAAACTAATGAAGCACATATTAATTAATGAAATTAAAATTTAATTCGTATAAAATAACTGTTACATAAAATAACTGAACAACAAGCGCAGGATGATTCTGGTGCTTTAGTAACAAATGTTCAACATTTGGCATCTGGCTTTGTTTAACCCTCCTCAGTTTAGTAGTGTGCTTTCTTTTCTTTTTGTTTTGGACATTAGCAACCGCGCTGAACCTCCTTCTCTCTAGGAAAATAATTAAAAACTTTCGCAAGATGATTCAGGATAAGTAACAGGTATGTCTTTTTAAAGCAAAAATTGTTGACATTCATTTCTAAACTTTACTTTAAGAATTTTGTTTGTATTTGTTCCAATCAGTTTCTCTCATTATCTGACATTGTTTTTTTTTCAGTGTAATCACATGAATTTTTTTTCAATGTAATCACATGAATTTATTGTTTACTGTAGTACTACCACTATCAAAACATTGCCAAACCTATTTTCAATATCTGAATAAAGGTTATTCAAAAGTTGACCGTAAGTTAAAACGTCATTTTCTTGGCAGATGGTTTGCGACAAATTAAGAAACTGGTAAAATTCGTGAAGTCCATATATACTCCATTAGCTTTAATTCTGGCAATAAACACTGAAATAATGCTCTTTTTTTAATAAAATGTGCACTGTTACCTTGTAACTGCAAATGATCATCATTAAATTTAGTAAATAAATCTGGTTTCTACTTTATTAAATTTTCTTTTAAAATTAAAGTCACGAACTGGTTTAGTCTATCGTAGACCCCCATTTACATCTCATGGGCCCCCAAATTATTTTTTTCCTAATGTGGATCCCTTACAGGTTGTCATAGACCCCTTTGGGAATCCTGATCTAGATCATGACCTGAAAATTGAATGCAAGTATTCATAATTAGACACATTATAAGTATGTATATTCTCAAAATACAATTAAGCCTTACATATTTCTTGTTGAAAATCATTCTTTGAAATTTAGGCAAGAGGAGAAGCTTTTATTTATTGTGATTAGTACTCAAGTAATCTGGTATTTCTTGGTAACCTGTATATTAACTGACTTTACTTTGCAACAGTAAACTGCCTTTTCTTAGGAAGGGAATTTAAATTCATTCATATTAATCCTTAACTGGTCTTGTGGGGTCCTGGTAAATTCTGTTGATTCTTTGAAATATATAAATTACAGCTTATTAATATATGTAGCTATTTTTCATATATTTTTTACTGTTATTTAAATATATAAAATAAAAAAAAACTTCATTTTCATGACTGCACAGTATAGCAGGTAAAAAATGGCTAGAAAACTAAGACATATAGCATAAGTGTTGTCCTCAACTCCATACCATGCCCCAAAATTGTGATCATTACCAGTAGCCTTTTCTGTGTAATCTTTTTTGTGCTCCTTGGATGCCTTTTTCATATGATTGAATGCACATATAATTAAAATTAAAAGGAAACAGTTTTGTGTGTAGAAGGTATTAAAAAATGAGGATATGGTAAAGTAATAAGTTGATAATTTCTCATCCAAGTTCTTTAGGCCCCTAAAACCTCAAAGTGTCCTTGAACTTGTTAAGAATCTTAATAGTGCAATATTTAGATTAAATCATACTTAGATAACTACTTTCAGAAATTCCTTGAAAGTAACTGTTAAAGCAAACAGAAAAGTTTTCAAGCTATCAGGTATGAGAAACTTCGATATATGTGAATTTTGAATTTAGTTTAAAAAATTATTTAAAGACAACTGCCCATTGCTGTAATATATTTAATCAAATTAGTTTAAATGTATACAATTTTATCATAATTATTTTTTCCCATCCCAATTTTATTTTCTAGGTTAGGTTACACCAATTAAGGATTAATCATTTAATAATATGTGTACTTTTTTTACTCTTTTTCTAAATTTTTTAAAAATGTATTGTTGATGAATAATTTGATGCACAAAAATAACAGTGGGAATTAATTTTCGATATTTTGCTTAAAAATCAAATAGTTTGCTGTAAAATCAATAGTTTTATGTTAGAGCTTTTCAATGATTACAAGAATTATTTTCATTTATAGGGAATCAACGTTCCATTTTCAAATATTTTTCTGTAAATTTATAAAGATTTAAATTACCATAACTATAATCAAGTTATGAATTAATCTTTCTGATACTAGTAAATGGAACTTATTCATATAAAGTGGAAATTCCTTTATTGATTTTTTTTTCATTCAACAAATGTTGAAATGTACTTGATTGATAAGGTACTTATATATATATATGTTTTGTACTGTATATTTACTGATCTCCCTTTTTAAATTAAATTATATGAAAAAGAATTATTCTGAAATGGACTTATCTGTTATGTCTGTGTTCATTGATTGCCAGAACTATTAAGTGCCTTATACCACTAAATAACACAAAAAGCCTTATCTCTTTGCTAGGTCAAAGCATTCGAAAGTCAAGAAAAAATTTACGTTTTTGGTTCTTCGCATGTAACTACTAGAAAAGTGTACTTTATATATATTGATGGTTCTGAATTTATAGTGTTTTTGAACATATAAATTTGAAACTTGAACAAAAAAATATGCAATTTAAAGTAGCACATTTTTTTGTTCAAGACATTATTATGTAGAAATTCAATTAATTACTCATTCAAACACTACAAAAAAAAAGGAATAGTCTGGAATATTAATTAAAATAAGTGTTTATATTATAGTGATATACTCAGGTATTAGTTTGAATACAAAATTCAGAATGATTGTGAAATTAAATAGTTTTACTGTTTCTCAGATGTAATATCTGCTTCTTTTGTAAATTAATTTTTTTATTGGAACTTGGGTCTTGTGTTATATATATATATATTAATTTAAAATGTATTGCTGTTATTCGAAAATGAAGGATTTGGATATGCAGAGGAAAAATCTTACAACGAAATTGAAGTATGTTTAAAAAATCTTTTGCTATCCTAATCGTTTTGAATATTTGAATTAAAAATATTAGAATTTCAATTTTAATGTTTAGAACGCGAGTCTTTTTTTTTTTTTTGTGCAGTGATATTTATTGACTTGTTTTTATTGATTGTTAACATTTAATATATTTATTTTGGAGGAAAAGGGTATTTAAGTCTTTGTTGGAATTAAATATAAAAATTAATTTTATTATTATCTAAAAATATGTGTCTGATCCTGATCATTGGTGTTTTCCATTGTTGGCAATAGGAGCAGATTTGCAAAACATGCAAAAATATATGTGATGTATTAGAACAATTTTCATATAAGCTATATTTATACTGTATATGTGTTGTGTAATGTGTCAAATTAAGGTTTTACTGTATTTTTCTTTTCTTGAAATGTACTAGTATTGAACATAAATGTACAATATTTCTGTAATTGTTGAGTTGTAAATACCAGAAATAAAATATAAATGTATGACTTTTTGGTCTTGAATTTTTCGATAGTCACAAATATGCAAATTATCTGTTGGTTTAACAATAAGCTTTTATATTATGAAAAATGAATTGTTTACATGGATCTAAATTATTAGGCATATGCTTACCTGGTATAAATAATAAAATTTGAATATATGAAGACAGATTTTAAATGTTCAAAAATGTTATATAATCATAAAATAAGTTTATTTAATTTAAAGAATGGTTGTGTTATATTTAGCTGAAAGACTTTTGTGAAAAAGGAAATTTCAGGATCAAAAATATTGAGGGAATTTGCAGCTTTTCTGAAAATTAACTTGGATATTCCAATAGCTGTTTACCTTATTCCACCTTCCAAGTAATGACTGCTGTAAATTGTTGCCATTAATTAACCACTTAACTGTGATGCTTTCTTTTGAAATCGCACAACTATGCATGTCATGGAAATCGAGCAATGACGAGTATACTCGTCAGTCACTGTGGAAGTGTCTGTTAAAATATTAGATAAAAAAGACGGGTTTATTTTATAAAATTGCCAATTTTTTTAATTACTAATACTTATTTTTTTGGTTACTATAAACTTATATTACTTCAAAAGTGCAAGAAAAATTAAATACATGTAAAGGTAAGAATTAAAAAAAAATTGGTAAGAATCAACTTACGGTGTTTCAACCAGTGTATATGGGGACGCATGAGTTCATCTTAAGTTTTTCATATTTTTTATTTGTTTTACTCCGGCTTGACTTTAAACTATATTAAGAGGAGTCGGAAACCTCTATACCCACAATGTTAAATTGGCTGGTTTTGATGTACTTTTTCTCAAAATCTGTTATATGTACATGCTTGAAATTTTTCATACAATTAAAGTACACATTTTTCACTATTGAAATGAGCTTTTTGCTAATTTTGAGTTTTTTCATAATTTATAAAATATTTTACCAAATATAGTAACATTTTTGACCCATTTTTAACATAAAAAAATTGTAAAAAATAAAATTTTGAGTTTTTTACAAAAAGCTCATTTCAGTATATATTAGCCATGATTATAAATATATCATAAAAAATTTACATACCTGTGAACAGTAGTTTCTCAGAAAAGGTACATATCGAACATCAAAAATTTACATTTGAAGATGAATTGATTTTAATGTATAAAAAGAGACTTCTAATTGGCTGGGGAAAAAAAAAAAGATAAATGTTTTGGTTTTTACATCAGACGTTAAACTTTTAAGCAAAAACGAAGTACTTTGCATTTTTTGCCATTTAAATGGACGTGGCCTAGTTTCAACGATTATTTAAAAATATGTTTTAATGGCTTCTAATTACCCTAGAGGTTAAATTAAGGTATTTTTAGAAAGGTTAAAATCTATACAATTTGAAAATGTAAAAATCTCAAATTGTCAAAAATAATGATTTTAGCTTTCCAACACCCCTTACATATCCTGATAACAATAAATTGCAATTTATAAAGCCAATGATCACTTCTTTTTACACATGACAAGAGAGTTTATTTGTCATGACACTTCATGATGAGTGTGTATACTCGTCAATCACAGTTAACTGGTTAAATTGTGCCAATCTCTGCTGAAAGTAGTGCTCTGCAGAGAAGAAATGGAGTTTTAACAAAAATATTACAAATTTGACACTTACGATTTGTGTACAGAATTTTAAAATCTGTTGAAATGTCAGGAAAACCTCTAATATTTAACATTCAAGCAAAGTGTTTACAAAAACGACAAACTTCATTCACAGTATAGTTGAATACCTCACTTATGAATGATTTGTTCTTTCCCCGTCTTAAAGTATAGTATTGAACTGTAGTTATATAGTTTATAAAAATATTGTACAAATTCAAAGGTTTTTTATAAAATGAAGACAGTATCAAGTACCTTAATATTAGAATTAAAGAAAAATTCGGTTTTCCTGAAATACATTTTTACTACGATATGAGCAGGCCATGTAATAAAATTACAGGAACACGAGTTAATAACTCGCACGTAACATTAACTTTGCAGTACGGCTCGTGAAGTCTCAGAAACTAAGCGAAACCATCATATTGAGAATTTGATGTATGATAAATCTATCAAGACGCTAAGTCATGTTGAAGTTTGGAAAAAGAGATAAAATATGTGTTGCTATCCTCTTTAAGGAAATCCTCCATTAATAACCCCACCTATAAGTGCTTGTAAAGGAAGAAAAGAAGGCGTTTTCATGCTTTGGTATCGTGGTTTGTGTGAAACGCTTCAATATGTTTTATTGAATAAAACAGAAGACAATCGAGCTCATTCCTGATTCTGACTAAACAGCTTCAGCATCATCGCACCGAGAACGGCAGCGGTCAAACTCGTGGCCGTCGAGTCTTGAGTTCAAGTCCTGGTGCCATTGAAGATCCGCCGTGTTGAGCGGCTGATGCGCATTAAATTTATCGCGGATCAAAGTCCTTACATTGGTGGGGAATTTCGGTAAGTTGGGTTATTAAAAATTATTGATATTTAAAAAAAATCAAATCAAACTCGACCGAACGCTAAGACATGAAGTGTCACCACATGATCATTCATTTTTAACAAATCCTCATTGTAAACGGCATTTTAATCTAACGATTCCAATTGTAGAAGTTACTTCTTAATATGTATAAATATAAGTAATATAACATTAATGGAAATGAAACTCGCGGGCAAAATATGCTAAAATTTATAACTCCCACCACATCCCAAAATTTACTGTTAGAGCACCGTAAAAAATATTTCATCCTCATACTCTACAACAGTAATCTGGATGCACTTAAATAAATTCCATACCGAATAAAGCAAACTAAAACAAAAAAAAAAGCTTTCAACTCATGTGTGCATTTATAAAGAGCCGTGATAAGCTGTTCGCTTACACCGTAATAAATCTATTAGATCCAGCACAGTATAGAAACTGTTACCCACACATAGAAGTAGTTCAAATGCCAAATGGTGGCCACGGTAGCCTAGTGGTCAAGGTTATGGACTCTTGGCTGGCGTGTCATGAGTTCGAGCCCAGTGCCGCTGAAGACCCACCGATTGATTGAATATTAACGTCGCACTGTTCAGCTACACGAGGGCTTTTGGCGACGGACCACGTAATTTTGAACCATGGTCAAGTGACGTGGACGACACCTGAGCTGGCACCCCCTCTCCTAACTGAAGACCCACCGAATAGAGGGGCTAAAGTGCACATTAAATCTGTCGTGGCTCAAAGATCCTCCCATTGGTGTGGTGTGGTGTGGAAGTTAGGATAAGGGGTGCTAGCTCAAGTGTCTCCTCGTTACTTCACCATGGTTCAAAATTATGAGGCCCCAGAGCCGTTTTTGCATGTGCCTAGGCGCAAAAGATTTGGGGCACCAAAAATTGAAAGGCGGAAAAAGAGAAAAGTAAAATAAAATAACAGCGTATATGTACCACCGCTACGAAGCTCTCAACACAAGTTTCTAGATATTCAGAAATATTCATGAAAAAAGGAGCAAGAAGTGACAAAATAACGAAATTCTTAGCTCTAAGCTACCCCAAAGGCATCGACGAAGAACAGTTTGTGCAAGAATGCCAATATTTCAAAATGTATATGAAGGTGGATGAGATCTACTATGGAAAAGGAAAAGCTTAACAGTTTGATGCTGCTATCTACTCAAAATGATATTACAACTGAAATTGATTATAACGATGTCTAACGATTTTTCAGTGATGAAAGCTTGAAGAAAACCTTTGTTGTTCAAGTACAATGACAGTAACTCAACTAATAAGGATGTCGAAAAGTTAAAGATAGTAAAGCGATAAGCGATGAAAAAGAGGATAATTAAGAAATTCAAAACAGTTTATACAATAATTTATACTCTATACTGTAATTGCAAATGATTTCATTAATTTGCTGAACTAATTTACAAAAGAGTGGTCGGTGGTTCTTGATGCCGTTAGGGAAGAAATGTACAAGAATGTGTTTGGCCAAACAATACCACGATCCTTTCCTTAGGGTTGGCAGTCTAAGTCCATTGGGGGTGGATAATGGAAATACTGCCCTAAGAACAAAAAAAGAAGGGGGGAGAGTAAGAGTGTAAAGAGAAAATCCGTCCCAAAGCAAATTTGACAAGATAAGAACTGAAGGAGGGGGATGCTCTGGAAATAGTTTTGGAGGGAGTAACGATTTGAAGTGCCTAGGGCGCCGGGGTGGTTAAAAACGGCGCTTGCGAGGACCGTCGGCAATAATCCTCGTGTAGCTTTATAGTGTGATGATAGTATAATACTCATTCAAATGCCATATGATTCGACCATTATGAAACCTGTGACTTCGGTGCCGGCTATTAGCATTTTAAAAATTCAAACATATTCCGGTTTCATGTTACATGTACACGACACTGGTCTTCCAATACTGCTCGGTGGCTGTCGTGTCCGTATGATAAAATAATCGCTGTCTCGCATACGTGACGTTGATCACGGAAGTGCTAAGACTTGGTGAAAAATTGTAACTTACAGATATTGTGGACTTTTTTTCCCCAAGATCTGTCGATACTCATGTTTAGCGATCTTCAAACTGCGTTCCACGGAACCCTGGGGCTCCTCAAGGCACACCCAGGGGTTCCATGAATCACAATAAAAAATCGAAAATAAAGTACGTATGCAAAACGGATTCTCGTTCTCTATGAAGTTTGTATAACCATACGTATCTAAAGTTCATCCCACATTCATTACAACGGAATTTTTTTTATTGAAGTGATAACTTCTATTGGCGCGATTTGCAGGAGAGTGAATTTGAATGAACGTCACGCTCGGGAATGTAACGCTCATTCGGCTTTTTTCGCCTTCATTCGGACATACACATCCCTAAAAAGGAAAGAAGGGACATTTCCCCCCGCCAGCCGATTGCAAACATGCCGCCCCAAGCTTCTGTTTTATTTTAGTAGTTACTTGGAGTTTCTAGATTGCGTGCTTTTTTATCTGATACCTAGCGGATATCTTGTTTTATACAGTGAAAACTACTGTATTTTAATCTATTGGCCTAACCAATAGATTTATTATTCTTAACTCCAATATTTCGACTTCCTCCCTTACGACCCGGACCGGACCTGGACTAAACTTGAATATGGGAAAAACCGAACAGGAAATGTACACACAGAGGCATATCTCGAATTCCACAAATCGTGGGAAAGTAACATGAACTCTTGTGTCGCAAACTTGAACAATTGTAGAATTTCGGAAGAGGTGACAACCGTCATCCGAACCATTGAAGAACTTGATGCCAAATTGAGGGAATTCCCATTCAACCTTCAGGAAGATCAATCGATGAACTTGTGCCAGCTGAGTGACGTCCTCGACGAGGCGAAGTTCAAATTCACGCACATTAGAAAGCAGGAGATAGCCGAACAGAATAAGCTACTCCAAGCGCAAATTGATGCCTGGGGTCTCCCACCTAGACATGTCATTCCAAGTCATTTTGTCCAAAAAGAAGGGCAGAAAGAATTCCGGTGACAGCGGCTTAGACTGAAAGAAAGCGAAAACAACTGATACCGTAGAAACTCAGAACAAATGCTCTGGGCTTTCTGGGAACAACGAGGATAATATGGAAGTTCCTCAAGAAGGAACCTCGGCAACCAGAGACCATCCCGGTGGCACGGCACCACAGAAAAAACTTCACTTCCCTCCCATCAACATTGACAATGTGAAGAACCAGGCAGCTTTACTCCAGCACCTGCAAACAATTACCCAACAAAAATTGGAAACCAAACTCATCGGCACCAAGTTCCGCATTTATCCGAAGACTCCCTATGCATACCATCAGATAAGGAGATATATCGAACAGAACTCTTTGGAAAGCCACACATACATGCTGCCTCAAGACAAAATGCTCCGAGCAGTTATCCGAGGCCTACCGATCGACATGTCTCCCACCCAGATAATTGCCGACCTGGAAACACAAGGATTTCATGTCAAAGAATGCCATAATATGCAGAGCAGGAAAACCGGCCAACCAATGCCCCTCTTTATGCTCTCCATGGAAAGCACTGAAGCGCATAAAAAGATCTTCAAGGCAGTCACAAGTATCGGCTATGTGAAATGCAAAGTCGAGGCTTTAAGGAAGAAGTATGGCCCACATCCCAGTGTTTTAGGTGTCAGGGATTTTTCACTCGAGTAAATTTTGTACCCGACCACCCAGATGTGCGACAAAAATCTCCTGGCGAAGGATTGCACGAAACCTATAGATGAGAAACTGTCTCTGTGAGGGAGAGCACCTAGAAAAATCCTCGGTATAGGATTGCCGAAGAGAAAGAGGAGAACGAGAGAAAAACTGTCTACACCACACCCGAGCCACCTAAAGTTAACTTTTGGGAGCAGAAACAGCCGCACAGCGCCAACAGTCTACCCCAACCAACCAACAGAAACCCGCAAGACCCCCTACAACTTCAACTTCCCCACCGAAGCAGAATAATAACCCGGAAATCAGCACTGATATATTCGATCAACTCAAGAACCCAGCCGTTCAAGAGACATTCGAACTATTGGAGCAATTTATTAAAATAGCAACAACTATCCCCACCAAATACGGACGCGTTCAGGGCTTTTAATCAACTATTTAAAGACGAATTGAACATTTAATCCCAACAATAGAGATCGTTCCAACCCAACTTTGGTGTCTTGGAACGCCAACGGCATCAGAACTCGTGTGGAGGAGTTCAGGGAATTTATCTCTGAATGGAATCCAGACATCATCAACCTGCAAGAAACCCACCTCCAACCATGTCATCACCTTGCCTTCCCCAACTACAATATTTACAGAACCGACCGCACCTTCCGTGGCGGCGGAACTGCGATTCTAATCAAAAGAAGTATCCCTCATCATGAAATAATAATTAATAACCAAAGTTTTGAAACAGCAATAAAGATAGAAAGGACCAATATGCAACCTATCACAGTGATCTCAGCCTACCGCTCACCCAGAAAACCAATATTCGTCCATGATCTTCATCATCTCTTCAAGAACCAGGATTACGTCCTCGTCGCCGGCGACCTGAACGCAAAACATGCTTCCTGGAGTCCAATAGCCCAGCAGAACGTCGCAGGACATACAATTAGAAGATTTTGCGATAGCATCGGCTACACCCTGAATGCTCCACTGGAACCAACACACTTTCACAAGAATCTTAGAAACACGGTGATCTCGACCTAACCATCTGCAAAGGTATGACAATCACCGATGTTACCTCAATCCCCGAGCTCTCAAGTGATCACAACCCTGTTCTCTTTGAGGTGTGTTTGGATAATTTTACCGCACCTGCCCTCAGTACCTATGCTTTTCCCAACTGGAATAAATTTCAAGAAATTCTAACTAACTCCCTTCCAGGTAACCCAGTAATTAACAATACTAATGATATCGAACTGGCTATCAATAATTTTAACTTATCTCTTAAAAATGCTTATAACAATAGTAGTACCTTTAAAAGCATTAATAAACCCCTTAGCACTATTCCCTCCGTCATCAGGGATAAAATCAAATTAAAGAATAGAATTCGTAAAGACTGGCAAAACACTAAATACCCCCCCCCCCTTACAAAACTCAACTTAATAAGCTTCAAAAAGAAATTAAGAAAGAGCTTAATAATTATTATAATTTTAAATGGGATAAACTTCTCGCTGAAGCCACCCCTGATGACGACTCTCTTTACAAAATAGTAAAAACCTATTCTAATAAAAATAAAACTTTCCATATCCCCCCTATTGTAGGCCCCATGGGCTTGCAATATAGTACTGAGGAGACAAAGTTAATTTGTTTGCTGATTCTCCCGAGAGCTCATTCCAAGAAAATCCAGAGCCATATGACGACGATTTCATCGACCATGTGGAAGAGAAAGTCGAACGCTATATAGACCGCAACGCCAGACGCCACACCGCTCCACTTACCTCACCTGAAGAAATCATGGACATCATCCTTAACCTCAACAACAAGAAGGCACCGGGAACAGATGGCATTAAGAACATAGCACTCAAATCCCTTCCATTAAATGCCATAACTTACATCACCAAAATATTCAATAGAAGCCTACAATTCAATTACTTTCCGAAGGAATGGAAGCATGCCCAGATAACTGTTCTACCAAAACCTAAAAAAGATACAAAGTTTGGAGAAAACTACAAACCCATTTCCCTCCTAAGCTGCCTTGAAAAATTTATGAAAAAATAATTCTCACACGCTTCATAGATCACTGTGATAGACATAATATAATACCGGACTTTGAGCACGGCTTCCGTAAAGAGACGCCCACACAACATCAACTACTAAGAGTAACCAACAAAATCATCAACGGGTTCAACACGAAGACCTACACCGTCGGCATATTTTTGGATGTTAAAAAAGCATTTGATAGAATGTGGCATGACGGACTGATCTACAAAATGATAAAACTTAATTTTCCCACCTACCTCGTCAAAATCATCCATCAATTTCTGGACAATAGAACATTTAACGTAAAAATCAGTAGTACCTCCTCCAGTGTTCGTAGCATCGGTGCGGGAACACCACAAGGATCGATCCTGTCGCCCGCGATCTACAACATCTACACAAGCGACTTCCCCACCACTCCATCAGTCTCCGTCTGCCTCTTTGCCGCCATACTCTGCATAGCATAACCGCCGACCCAGCAGTTCGAACAACACAAGCTTACCTCTCCCAACTTGAAACCAAGTGGAGCATCTCAATTAATATGGATAAAACCAATGCAATAATTTTTAGAAAAAGGAGAACCCAAATTATGCTTCAACTTTTCGACGAACAGATCAACTGGACTTTTGAAACATCATATCTCGAACTTATTCTTAATGACAATCTGACCTACCAACCTCACTTCAAAGAAATAGAAAACAAATACTGGACCAAACATTTCTCCCTTTGAACTGCTTGGAAGGAAATCGAAACTTTCATTAAAAAATAGGATTTTCATCTTGTTAGTTCTGTTAATGAACAGCGCCCTCTAGCTGCTTGTAAAAAAAACTTCAGTGTGTGTGTGTAACAATAACTCCGAGAGGTAGTGTACGGAGTAGAGAAATTAAAAGAGATCACAGTGCACTACTAGTGTTGTTTATTGTGTTGAGACAAAACATGGTCAGTACGAGCCAAAGTTAAGCGATCTTATGGATATGTGTATTTGTGAAACCGTTGGATTATCAAAATTCACAGAGAAAAAAGTGATGGCCAAAGTGTGAATAGAGACCGATTGCGAAACCGAAACTCTAGCTAGCGGCGTGAAACAGCGATCTGAGGAGGTAGGTGCAATTAATTGATCCTTCTATTAGTGGCCTTAATTCATAAATATGTCTTTAAGTAAAGTAAAGAAAGACGAGCTAAAAATCTTTGCAGAGGAGTTAAATTTAACTGTACCAGAAGGAGCAAAAATCGCTGGCTTAAAAAGTTTAATTATAAATAGTGACGTTTACAAAAATGATAAAGAGTTAGTTCAATCTGCAATCGATTATGCTTTGGCGGAAATTAAAAATAAGATATTAGATAGTGAAACTAAATTAGAATTTGAACGCGCGAATTAAATTAGCGCAATTGCAAAAACAATTAGAGCTTGCAAATATCCAGAAGAATTTACTTCAAAATTCCGATATTCGAAATCAGAGTGTTCTTGAAACTGCCGCCAATATTAATGTTGAGACTTTGTTAAAGACCGTGAAAACTTTAACAATATCCGTACCTTCAAGAGTGGAATCATATAATTTATTTTTCCAGTCGCTCGAAAAAGCATTCGAAATAAAAGAGGTTCCCGAACAATTTAAAGGCGAAATTCTTTTAAATATTCTAGGTGAAAGAGTTAATAATTTACTAGTTCATGTTTCCGAAGAAGAATTAAATAATTTTATAGTAAGCTTAAAGATGTAGTATTAAAAGAATTTTCCCCCACACCGCAAGAATGCTATAATAGATTTCAGAAAGCGCAAAAAATAAGTTCAGTGAGTTATGTACAATTTGCATCACGATTATGCGCGACATTTGAGTATTATTGTCAGCTGCGCAATGTGAATGATTTTAAATCATTGTGTGAGTTAATTGTATCGGATAAAATAATGAACACGCTCGATAGAGAATTAATGTCTCACATGAGCATAAAACAGGGAGAGAAATATTTTAAACCACATGAGTTAGGGCGTGAGTGCGATATATATTTGTCATCGAAAGGCAAAATTAAAAATTAGATGTTTTCTAAGCCCTTTTGTGAAAATGCCAAGAGTTTTAGTTATAATAAACAAAACAAATTTAATGCTAAAATACCGCGAGATGCATCGAATGTATTTTTATACGAGTTAAAAAATTATAAATGTGTATTGTGTAAAAATAATGAAGTTCATGCTTTACAATTTTGTCCACAATTTAAAATGTTTTCGGTGAACAAAAGAGAAGAATTTGTTAAAAAAAATAGACTTTGTTTTAAATGTTTTTCACCTCAATGCAGCGTTAGAAGATGTCGATCAAAAATTGTTTCTGCTCTAAGCCGCATAATAAATTATTACATTATCCCAGAGAAATTAAAAATAATTCTTTCTTCCCCCTGGAGACGACGACAGAGGTTAACCAGGATGAACCACAATTCGCCTTGAGTGTAAATGCTGAATCTTTCGCTCCGAAAGTAGACAAAACACAAATCGTGGCAACGGCATGTTTTAAAAACAAATGCTTTTTGAGTACTGCTTTAATTCTTGTGAAAGATAAATATTCAGAATGGCAGACATTTAGAGCCTTGTTAGACTCGGGAAGTGAAACATGTCTAATTTCAAATGAATGCGCGAATAAATTACAACTTAAGACCGAAAGAATAAATACATTAATCTCGTGTTTAAATGAGATGCCTCTATGGTTGTCAATGGGTGTGTTAAAGTTGCGATTTCTAATCAAAATACATCTTTCCAAAGGGAGTTGGATATGCTCGTAGTTAAAAAAATCACTGATTTTATTCCGCAAAAAAAGTTAGAGATAAATTCTGATTTTTCTAATTTTGTGGAATTAGCAGATTCTAATTTTAATGTTCCCGGCAAAATTGATTTATTATTAGGTGCAAATATATTTTATGAGTTATTAAAACCGGAAAGAACTAAAATAAAAGATTCGCAATTACTGTTAGTCAACAACGTATTTGGTTATATAGTAACGGGTAATATAGGTTCAATAAATTAAACTTAGGTTCACTGCGGTTTGATTCGTGACGAGGACTTAAATAAAACTTTAAAAAAATTTTGGAAAGTAGAGGAGGTAGCGGAACCAATAGTTAAAAATAAAGAAAGGCTAATTTGTGAGGAACATTACGCGAATACTCATTTTAGAATTAAATAAGGAAAATATGTAGTATCTATGCCCTTAAAAAAGGAACCCTCGTGTTTTGGTAATTCGAAAGACATAGCCCTCAAACGACTTGGATCGCTGTGGAATCGCTTAGCTAGAGATGAAAATTACTTAAATTTATATCGTGAATTTTTAAGAGATTATGAAAGACTGGGTCACATGAAGGAAGTGACTAACGAAACTGAACCCGAAATCACATATTACGCTACCCATCATAGAATTTATCGTCCAGAAAAGTCCACAACAAAACTTAGAGTTGTCTTTAACTGCTCTTCGTTAACTGATAATGAAATATCTTTAAATGACATTCAATATAATGGAGGAGTGATACAAGAGGACTTATTTGCGCAAATGCTCAGGTTCAGAGCTTACACGTATGCATTTACAGAAGACATTAAATGATGCATCGAACTATATTAATTAACCCTAAACAGCGTAATCTGCAGAAAATCGTTTGGTGTGAAAGTGAACATGAATCACCCAAAATTTACGAACTTTCGACTGTTACCTATGGCACTGTAAGTGCTCCCTACTTAGCACAGAGAACTTTAAGCCAATTGTCGAATGACGAAGAGGCTAACTTCCCTATAGCAGCTTCCGTTTTACGGAACAACTTATATATGGACAATGTCCTTTGTGGTGCTGCAACGTTAGAGAGGAGGCAATTGTTCTCAGACAACAATTAAAAGGAATTTTGAAAAGTGCTGGAATGGAGTTGCATAAACTTTGCGCCAATCACGAGAAATTGTCACCAGATCCCGAACAGAATTACAATTCTGCAACTTTAACAGAGACGAAAACGTTAGGAGTGTCATGGAAGCCGAACCTAGGTTGCTTTTTGATTAAAGTGAAAGTCAGTTTGGACAGTTCTTATACTAAAAGAGACGTCTTGTCTACTATTGCCAAGATCTTTGATCCTGTTGGACTGATGGCACCAGTAATTTCCAAAGCAAAGATTTTCCTCCAGCGTTTGTGGAGAAGCCAATTGGAATGGAATGACCTTCTGCCAGCTGAAGAACACCGATAATGACATCAATTCCTAGTATCCTTAGATAATATCAACAATATAGACATACCAAGGCGTATTCTTGTCGCTTTTCCAGAAGTTATTGAGACCCATGGCTTTGCTGATGCCTCAGAGTGGTGCTACGGTGCAGCAGTTTACTGCAAATCTAAAAATTTCAAGAGTGAAACGTTAGTTCGGTTAATCACAAGCAAATCGAGAGTAGCGCCTATTAAAAGCCTGACAATTCCCAGACTTGAATTGTGTGCTGGAGTGCTATTGGCAAAACTTGTGAAAAGAGTTGCAGCTGCTTTACAACTAGAAACTGCTGAATTATATCTTTGGTCGGATTCGATGATCGTCTTGGAGTGGCTTCGAAAGGAACCGATGGACTTAAAGACCTTTGTTCAAAATAGGGTTGCCAAGATACAAGAACTCTATATTAATCAGTTATGGAGACACGTACCATCTGATTAAAATCCTGCAGACTTAGTCTCCCGAGGAGTCGATCCTGATAAACTTTTGCAACAAAACTTATGGTTTAATGGACCAACATTTCTTTCAGGTGATGATGACTATCCCAATCGAACTATAAACTGTAGAGAGAAACTAGATGAATATAATTCAGAACTGAAAAACTGTGTTAATGAACAAATTGAAAACTTTCAATCGGTGCTAAATTATGTAACTATTTTACGTGTATTAAGTTTTATTTTCAGGTTCGTGGAAAATTTAAAACATATAAATAGAGTAGCTGGTCCTCTCACAATAAAAGAATTTGAGAAAGCTGAAACCTTTCTAGTAAAAAAAGTGCAAGAGCAAGAATTTTCCAGTGATATTAACCATCTTAAAAGTAAGGGGAGTGTGCTACCAAACAGTAAGTTAAAGACATTGAATCCCTTTTTAGATGACAACGGTGTCTTAAGAGTAGGAGGACGATTGTGTAATTTAGAGTTAAGTTTTAGTAAAAAGCACCAGCTAATTTTACCAAAAAATAATAAATTAACTTCAATAATAATAGAATATTTTCATAAGAAATATTTATACATGTGGGAACTGTATCTTTACTGAATCATATTCGGGAAAATTTTTGGCCGTTGAATGGTAGGTCAATGTGCAGAAAAAATTGTATATAAATGTATTGTATGTTTTAAAGCGAAACCAATTGTGTCAACTCAAATTATGGGTAATTTGCCAAAAGAGAGACTTATTACTGATTATCCATTTAATTGTTCAGGAGTAGATTTCATCAAAAATAAAAAAAAATTTTTAAAAAAAAAATTTTTAAATTTTTTCATTAAAAATAAAGGACAACGTAAAGGAAATTTGTTTAAAGTGTATATTTGTATTTTTGTGTGTTTTGTGTTTAAAGCGGTACACATTGAGTTAGTATCAGATTTAACATCCCAAGCATTCATTGCCACGTTGAAAAGGTTCATGACTTGAAGAGGCAAATGTGCAAAACTGTTTTCGGACAATGGTAAAAATTTCGTCGGAGCTAGCAATGAAATTAAAAAACTCCTTGAAATAGTCAGAAACCGAGACGAAAAATTAGCTAATTACTTAGCAGCAGAAGGAATAGAGTGGAAATTTATTCCCGCGAGGTCGCCCAATTTTGGAGGTCTTTGGGAAGCGGCCATAAACTCATGTAAATATCACTTAAAAAGAGTTTTGAATGGAATTAATTTAACGTACGAGGAACTACTTACGGTCACTGTACAAATTGAGGAAATTTTAAATTCTCGACCACTTTGCCCCTATCAAACAATGATGATGATTTCCAAGTGCTTACACCAGCCCATTTTTTAATTAATAGGTCTTTAAATTCGCTAGAAGAGCCTAATTTGACAAAATGTAAAGATAGTAATCTCAAAAGGTGGCAAAAAATAACTAAGATAGTTCAATTAATGTGGAAATTTTGGAGTCGTAATTACTTGAATCAATTACAACAGAGGGGAAAATGGATGTTTGAAAAAAAACAACGTTAAAATTGGAGACTTGGTTTTAATAATTGAAGAAAATTTACCAACCTATAAATGGGCATTAGGTAGAATCGTAGAATTGTATTATGGCGAAGATAAAAAAGTGATGGGAGGTCGCCGGTCCCTGAGATACAGTTTTAATTTTTGCATTTGCCTTGTTTACAGGAAATAGGGATTACACAGGAATGTGGGTGCGTCCAGGTTCAACGGACCTTATGGCCGGCAAGGTTGTGTTCTTGCGCGGACTGTTGAGTCCAATCAGGGTGGTAGATTTGATGGTAATGAATCCGTAGCGGATTCTTTTCGAAGTGGTGCGGTCAGCTTTAAAAAGCACGTACACGCCATTTCTCGTGGCCTTTTCCCTCTTACGTCTGCCAGAAAAACCTCCCATCTGGAAGAGAACTCCCAAACCGGGGTCAACCCCTCGTCCACTCCTTTCCTCTCAGATAAGCACTACCTTTGTAAATTTTAACGTTGTTTTTAGTATGTTAATCAATAAATATAATTGTTTACCACTATACGATCGGACTATTAATTTAGTGTACTGTAATTTGTCTATAGAAGATTAGTGTTTAATTTTAACTTAAGTCATGATGCGATGTGAAATTAGGAAACTGGGTTCAAAGATATAAAATTTAAACGAAGTTAAAATAGCGTCGCATCAAGAGTTCGTGTTGTTAAAATTAAAGCTCAGTATAGTACATGTAAAAGAGCCATATCAAAAATTTGTGTTTTACCAATGGAAGATCCTTAAATATAATTTGAATTTTTCATTTAGTGTACCATTGGTGGCGTGCAAATTTGGCTCATTGTTAGTAAAGTGATTTTGTATTTGTATAAAAAAATATTGTTATTTGTGAAATCTTGCATTTATATAATGATTTATGTCATTGTATTTCTTGGGAATTGTCAATTGTTGAATGTGTAAAGTGTTCTAGATGTAACAAATATGAATGTTAATTTAGTAACAATGATTGCATGGTTAAACCAGTGCAATGTGGGGCGGTATGTTAGTTCTGTTAATGAACAGCGCCCTCTAGCTGCTTGTAAAAAAACTTCAGTGTGTGTGTAACAATAACTCCGAGAGGTAGTGTACGGAGTAGAGAAATTAAAAGAGATCACAGTCCACTACAAGTGTTGTTTATTGTGTTGAGACAAAACACATCTATAAAACTTATTTACGACCAATTCTAACTTACGGCTGTGCCATCTTGGGCGCAGCCGGAAACAACCATCTCGAAAAGCTCCAACGACTCCAGAATAGAGTACTTCGAATTATTGCTAGAGAGCCCCCAGATACATTCCAAGATCTGTACTGCATGAAGACCTTTAGCAAATTTATCGTCAAATTTTCATGCCTCAATTCCGTATCACAGCAACCCCACGATAAATACACAGAATTATTTTCGCAATCTCCCCCCATCCACCCACCGTATGCCTCACAACGCATCGAACATTTTACCTTCTTTTTAATCCAAAACCAAAACCATCGGTACATAGCAACAGCTTGTTCATACAGCCTGAGGCATTAACGAAAAAAAAAAAAAATCCCCTGTTGGAACTTCGAAACGTTTCATTCGCTTCGCGTTTCTTCCCTAGGTCCCCCACACTCCAATACGCCGTAAAAGTAAAGTTGCTAGCTTCAACTAAGTGGGGCTTCCTCCCCCCGCCACTTTCTACTGAAATCAATGTGGGATTTTTTTTTTAAATCCTAGTTGAAACATGAAAATGAAACGTCATATTTTTAAACAATATAAAAAAAAATTAAGTCAATTTCTACTTAGATCAACAAAGAAAAATTTTATTTCAGCTACTTTTTGACAGAATCACAACATTAAGTGGTAACTAATTTTTATTAACTATCACTAAAGTATCGTATTTAGTTATCTAAAACAATTGTGTATATAAAATTTCAGTTCAACTGAATGCTTTAAAACATGAGAAAAAAAAACCTTTTTAAGTTTTGAAATAAGTCGCGCCAAAATGGTAGCTGAAAAGGAAACCAACGTGGCTCTGCAATTCTTTAAATAATCAGTTTCAGTCAATCAATTTTAATTAATTATAAGTAGATTATCGTATTTTTACCCAAAACAATAGTGTATAGAAAATTTCATCTCAAATGAGGGGTTTAAAATGTGAGAAAAAACATTTCAAGTTTTAACACAAGTCGCAAAAAGGGTCGCTAAAAATGATGCCAACGTGGCTGTATTTGTAATTCTTTGAATTGTTAGTTTTAATCAATTAATTATAGTTAAATTAGTGTATTGTCGTACAAAATAATCGTGTATAAAAAATTTCAGCTCAATTGAGCTTATTAAAATGTATTTTATTAACAAGAGTGTGTGAAACTTCCACCAAGATAGAGTTTGCGCTACTTGCAGGAATTGAAAAATAGGCTTAGAGAGAAAGAGGAATCCTACACTAAAATTAAACATAAAATGTAGAAAAAGGACACATTTTTGTAGAACTAAGTAAATAGTATAATTATCATTAGCAGAGTGTTGCAGTCATCTTAAGAATAAAAATCTATTTTTGTAAGCGAATCGGAATAGCAATGAACAAATAGTTCTATTAATCCCATTACTTAAAAATACTTTGAGTCTAAAAATGAAATTAAAACAACTAAAAAGTTAAAGTAACAAAATTAAGTATACAGGTATTAAGAAAAAGTTACATTAAATAATTTAAATACAAGAAAACAAAATATAATTAAGAAGACTTTCCTTGCAGTAGCACCGGATATATTTGTACAAAACTGCCATACAATGACAAAAGAGCTAGTATAAGCCAGAGAACAGGTGAAATAAATCTTCTGATTAAATCCATTTTTAAAGGTTTTGACCTAGATTCCTCTTATCTCAATCAACTACTCGTCTTACTATCCCTTTGCTTAAATTAATTAATGGATAGAATTAAATGTTGTTAAATTACAATCAAAATTCACAAAGCCGGATCGGGTTTTCTGAACAAATTACCTGTGATTTTAAGTGGAGATTTTAAAGTAGATTTTTCAAAAGACTAATCAAAACCTTTAGTTGATTTTTTAAAATCAAAATTCAATTTAACTATGTCAAATGATCCAAATGAAACACGAGGAAGTATGGAACCACGCTTGACGGAGTTTTTTTTTTATAGATGTTTAAATAAAATTTTGAATCTAAAGGATTTATAACCTACTCCAGCTACCAAAAACCTATTGTTTCCTTCTTGGATTACAATTAATTCCCAAATATGAGTCTATATTTCGCACAAAAATATTACTTTATAAGTACAGAAATATGAATACATTATTTTATAGGACAATACTAATACCCCTTGTTTTTTATTCACCATACTAATGCCTGAAATAACACTATAAAATCTGAAATTATCACTTCTATTTTGTGGTCATAAGAACACACACTTTTTTTATACATAATAACTTTATTTTGTAATACTATTTTAACTTTTATTATATTATAATAGAAGAATATTAAAACGCGCGTTATTTCTTTATATCTGAATTACTACCTACTAGATAGTGGATATTCTATTGTTTGTTATCCAGGGTTGCACGAAATATTTTAACCCTTTATCTATTGACGGTACTTATAAGTACCACTCACTTTAAAATTATATAGAATACCCATTTTTACGAATACTCTGACGATACTTAGCAGGAATATTCTTTTAAATCCTTTCTTCCAAGTTATATGGCAGCACGAGTTCTATGATGAGTATTTTGGCGGGGAAAGCGAAGGCGTTTTCAGCGTATTGCGAAGATTGTCATTTTTGTTCCGAAAAAAGTAGTTAATGTCAAAAGGTAAATATTGTATTTTTTTTGTATGTTAATGAAGACAATAGTATACGATTCGACTATTTATTTTAAGTGAACAGTGTGTATAATTAATTTTATAGTTGAATATCTTTAATTAATTTATTAGCTCTAACTAATTAAATTTCCTAAAGTTTAGTATTTTGTTTATGTATATCCTTTAATTTCCAATGTATTGATTCAAAAAAAATATTGCATGAGAAAAACTGCAGTAAATCATAATGTGGTAGATAAAGGGTTAATACTCGTTAGTACAATGATTTACAAAACTAAATAGTTTTCAAATGGAAAATGCACTTTTTTCGTTCGCGGAAAAAATACCTTTAATGAAGGATAGGGAACAACTTATCGGTATACCAACATATTGGACAATACAATCTAAATTTAAGCAAGAACAGCTCCTAAATTTGAGATTGCTAATTTTTTCATGCAAGATACACTGGATTTCTCACGCTGGTACTATACTGTTCGAGTTAATTGGGTCAAATGGGGAGATAAAACCTGATTTTTTCTCTAATACTTAAGTTTTAATCATTATATATCTTGACTGAAAAATCTCTATATTCGTACGTCCTCTTTTAGCAGAAACGACCTCTCTTGAATATGTTTTGGCATTGACTCGCTCACATCATCTTGACTTTATTATCAAGGAAATACACTTTAAATGCAATTTGTATCATCTGTTCTGCTGTCGTGTAATTTCTCTTAGCTTAACGATTCTTAAGAATATCCCATTTCTCAATAGGATTTAGATCTGGTGAGTTGACAGGCCAAACTAGCACTATGGAATATTTATATGCATTTGACAGAATTCATCATGACTTTAAGAGGAACTAAGTTTCCAGTGCATTTGTTGTGAAAAAACCCCAAAACAACTCTTCAGAAGGGTGTTTTACAGTGTGTTGGATATGGTTTGGTAGCAGAGTTTTTACCTCCACTTTGTCCTATTGCACTTGATTTACATCCCTCCACAAATAAATGTGTTTCCTGACTGAAAATTACCTTCTTCCAGTCATTAACAGTGTAAAATGGATATTTTTTGGCCCAAGCTAAACATTTTTCGATCATTTTCGGAATTAAAAATTGTTTTTTCCTCGAGCTTGTTGCCTTACGACCAACTTCCAGAAGCTTTTTACGAACAATTGAAGTTCTCACTTCAACACATTCAACAAATCCTTTCTAAGGTCTTCGCTCGTCTTCCTTGGATTTATTTTGTAATTTCATATAAGAGTTTTATCAGTTCTTGGAGTAGTTTTCTGCTTGCACCCACATTTTCTTTTTCTTTTTGAAGAGGATATTCCGGAATCTTGAACTTTAAAATTCTTGAAACACTTGATTTGCCCACACCAACTGCCGTAGCTATACCTCTCACAGTCATATAAGTATTTTCGTTAAAAGTGATTATTTCAGAACACTTCCTCGGTATAATATCCAACTTTGAACAAGCAAAAGTAATACGTGTCACACGTAACGCAAAATTATAGCCACCAGCTGCCGCACTGACATGCCCAAAAATATACTATTATCATACACTGATTAAGATACTCATCATTACACACTTTTAAAATATACTATTATCATACACTGATTAAGATACTCCTCATTACACACTTTTAAAATATACTATTATCATACACTGATTAAGGGACTCAGTAATATGTTGAAACTCGCAACATGCCGCATGCCTTTCTCCACTGTCTCTCACTCTCGAGTGTGTGCGCATGCTTGAGGCTTTCCACAGGAGACTGGGACGACGTCACGTCCCTCCGCTCCTTATCTGGAAGTGAGAGGGCTTAGTGTTGCTTTCTTGGTTTGGTGAGAAGGTGGCGTGGCTTCTGAAGGCAAGAACCTATGGGGGGAGACGTAGTTGTGGCAATTTGATTGGAAGATTCCTATTGGATTGTGGGTTTTTGGACATAAAACTGCCTGACTGTAGAAAAAAATTTAAACTATTGAGATAAAAGGAGAGTTTGATAAATAAAATCTATTGCACTAAATAAATATAAGGACAATTAGAATTAAAAATTTAGAAAAAAGAGTTGAAACAGATTACTTATCTAAGAGCGATTCTAAAATAAGAAACGCTTGTTGTTTGAAACCTTTAGTTGCTTTTAGAGCAAGAAGAATTTGAATAAGTTTTGAAATTGTTTGACAGGATTAGCCATTATTTTCAAAAGTTAAATTAAATTTTGAATTTCAGCGGTATTGTTTTCAGTTGAGGGGAAAATTTGAGTAAGACTTTGTCCTTCCGATTTATCATTGTTATTTGAAGGAAAGGGAGTATTTTTGATTTCTGTTTTTCCACTAACAATATTGGCGAAAGACAAGCCCTCTACAAACCTTGTTACTGGTGAAATTTTTATTTGTATTAATAATAAAGGGAGTATCTTTTTCTGGTTTGGGGAACTTTGGGGATATGGTGTAGCGGGCAGTATGCCCGTACACCTTGCAATAATTGCAAAATGGGCTATCCTGTCTTTTTTTGATGTAGCAATCCTTGGTGACATTATCTTTCCTCACTTAAGGCAACGCGTCCTCAGATGGCAATTGGCTGCCGTACGATAAAAATTGTTAGATTTGTAACACTGAGTGATACCTCTAATGAGGTACTCTTAGACTTTGATTTGCATGCCCCCTAAGTGGGTAAGATAAAACATTGGAGTATTTTGGGCGATCTTGGATAAAGTTACAAGGAAAAAAGGGAACGGGTCTTGGGTTCTTTTTGAAATTAATTAGCTACAACTGCTTACAGTGTGTGGGAATCCCCCTGGATTTCACCCAGGACACCAAGATTGAAATGAGGCAGAGAACGACCAGACGACATTTTTACAATAACAAATTATATTTATTCACTTGAATCAATTATCAACCATCTAATTACAAAGATTTATCAAGATGTCTACGTCAATGTGACTAACCTTTACTATTAAATTAAATCGCGAAAAATGATACTTATCAAATATTAAACTCGATATCGAACAGGACTACAGGATCTATAATCTAAATTTAAATCTCACCTGCCTTTTACTTCCGCACTTTCCTGACGGATCAAACTTTCCAATTGTAGATCGCTGCCTAATAATCAGCGAGACATTAATCGGACAATCAACTTGAATCTTCTTAGAACTCCGTCAACCTATCTCTTGGCGTAATAGCCTCTCTTGTTAACTTACAACACTCTCCTTAAATACTTTGACTAATTTGCATATCCCGGTTTCTTCTTTTAGAATTGGTTGGAAATATATACGTGGATTTACAATCCTCAAAGACACCCAAGAATATTAGTGATAAAATGCCGTACAGATCCGTCACATCCCCTCCAAGAAGAAAACAGGATTTATTCGTAGCACTAAAATGGCCTGAAATAACTTACGTAGTGATATTCTAAAAAACTGAATCTTTAGTCTTTAAGAATTTATTATATCTAACTATTTAACACTTTCGAGATGTTTTCTAGGCAGAGGGAAAGAAAAGAAAGACCACAAGCTCCGCTTTAAATTGCTTATTTTTAAAGTTAGACGTAGATATTTACATATTTAAAATTTTCTACAGTACACCCAATTATAGCTACGGACCGAGGGAAAAACCACAGTGTGGAAAAACGTGGCCGTGGGCTTTACTTAACTACTTAAACATTGTAACATACTGTCTTGTTTCACTGAAGTCTCACTGTCTACGAGATACAATGATCAGGGTCAGCTACCCTGAAATGAGAACTTTTTTAATATCTTTTCGAAGAAAAAAACAATAACATTATGCACAAATACATTTTCACATTTCACACATCATTTTATAATACATCAATTAATACATCTGGCTCTTTAAAAAAAACTCCCATACCATGCGTGCTGCGCTTGTTAATGTTATTGTTAGTATTGTCTAACTACGCCACGTCCCAAGCTTCCAGATGCGAATTAAAAATATACATATACATATGCATAGGCTTAATGATATACAGACATACATACAATTTTCAATATGTATAACAGACAATGCTAGTTATTCCCGCAGAACCTTCAAGTCAGATATTGCAAACAAATGTCCACAAACAATTTTTTCCATACTTTGGAAAAGAATTAATATACAAAAGTTCATTTTTCTGACTTGAAAAAAGCACACATCTTAGTGTCATCTCTTGTACAGATAATATATTTTAAAAAAATCTCGACTTGGTAATGCAAAAACACCTGACTGCTTGTCAGGAAGAAAACGAAAAAAGGATAATAGAACATGATTTTTTTATGGGATCTTATCTGCCGGATCTCTGTCTAAAGCTTCCACACTGAGGCTCCTTCTCCTGAGGCTGTTCTGTGGTAGGCTGTTCTGTGTGAGGCCGTACTCCTCTGCTCCTCCGGTAGTCCTTCTAGTTCTTTGAAGCGGCTCCTTAGATAATACGGGCAAGGTGTCTCACTGTTGACTTCCTTCTAGACCGGACCGGTCTCCCCTCAGCTGCACTGTGTCTTCTGTTAGTACTTGGCCTGGACTCTCGGGTTCTTTCAGACTCCACTTTTGTTTTTCGACTGCTCTTTTGTTTAGGTGGATTGGACCTCTTCGTCTGTCCTTGATTTGATGTTCCTGGAAGTATCTCAGGCTCCTGCGAAGGATGTTTATTAATGCCTTTCCTCATACATTTGTGTGATCTAGAATATATGGACAATGTAACTCCTCTCTTGAGACCCTGGGGCAGTACAGGCGCTTTCCTCTTTCTATGCTGTTCATAGCCAGACCCTCTAAATGATCACTTCCTGCATATTTTTGGCCTCTTTCCATCGTACTCTCCAAGGTACCCGTCGACACAACAGCTCTATCACGTTTTACTCTCAGATCCTCCAGTACGGCATTTCCCTTATCCGATTTACAACTCTTATTCTCATTACCCGAGGGTTTTCTAGAACGTCTGGATTTTTCCGAGTTCGACCTATTAGACCAATTACTCGATTCCTTTCCCTCATATGTTGTCTCATTAATACTATCATAACTACTTGTTTTCGAATTTCTCGAATGATAAATCCGCACTTGGTCAACATTTACTGTGACCCTTCTTCCCTTTTTCCAAATAATCAAATTGTTGTTTTGAACTTCCAACACTCTGTAGGGTCCTTTAAATTTAGGCATAAACTTTCCGACCACTCTCCTACCCGCAGCACTAATAAAATGAGCTTGTACCAACACCGAATCATTTACTTTGATGTTAACCTCTCTCCTTTTTCGATTATAATATTTTCCCCACGTCTTATGTTGTCTATGCATATTCTGCCTCACCTCATCAAATAATTTTTCAATATTGCCTCCCACATATTCTGCACCATTCGTTACCAGTACTAATTTACGAAAAGGCGTGATAATTTTTCTACCTAAGAATAATTCAGCCAGAGTTTTACCAGTAGTTTCATTAATTGCTCTGCGTAACGCGAAAGAGAACTCATGGAGAAATCGGTCCCAGTTATCGTGATTTTCTTCTACAAAATAAGCTATTATCTGCACTAAAGTGCGGTTTACTTTTTCCGTTAGATTACATTGCGGCCGATACGTTACAGTTTTAATATGTTTTATGTCCAATCTGTGACTTAAGTGTTTGAAGACATCGGATATAAATTGGGGACCATTATCACTAATCAAGGAAATAGGAGCTCCATATCGTGAAATATAATTTTCAAAAAGGGCCTTTAGTGCAGTGCTCGGGGTGTTAAATACATGAAAACCTCGGATTTCAGTTACAGTGAATGAAATTAAAAAATTTAAAATGGAATGTTTAACTAATGATACATATAAAAAAGTTTACCTATTAAAAAATTGTTGAAATTTTTTTTTATAATAGCAATAAAATAGTTATTAAATAAAAAAGACAATTATTAATAAAATATTTGTTTATTTAAACAATGTACCTTTTTATGCATATAAAATATCTTCTTCGACTTCATTTATTTTAATAATAGGTGGTGTATTGGAACAACTATTTTCGCTGCACTGTAGACCTGCAACACTACAGTATAAGCCACTCTTTCAACAACCACAAGCAGCCGCACATCCCTTTTTGCTATTACAAAATAATATTTGCAATAAATGATCCGGAGATGGCAATTGATTCATTGTTATTGGGATGAGAAAGTTATTGAAATGCTTTCATCCCCAATTATCAATATCTACGTCATGTCCTAGCCATATCTGGATTTGCAAGTACACTCTTTTTAGATGTTCAAATGCTGCATCAGTTGTAGAAGGTAACGATGATAAAATCACACTTGTATTTCTTGCCGTTGCTTTTATGAAAGAATTGTATCTCAATGGATTCAAATCTTTAATTTTTGCCGATGCTCCGTATAAACCCAAAATACACTCACGTCCATAAATTAAGAATAATGAAGTTCAGGCAAAGAAAGAGACAAAAGCAAAACAAATTTGACTTATTTGTAAAGTCTATTTATTAAACAAAAGTTAAAGAGCAAAAAAACATGCTATATGTTTGACATAATTAATAAAAATTGCGATTTTTACTCCCTGGAGCAAATTTCCAAAAAGAACTTCTTTACAAAAAACAGTATAACTGGGTTAGTATGATGGTTAATATGGATTATGTCTCCCGGACGATGCAATACAGGCCTTACAACGCCTACACAGGCTGAGTATCAAATTATCAATCTGATCTTGGGGAATATTACACCACTCATCAAGCACAATGCCCTCCGAAGTTCCGGAAGACAGGTGGGAGGGGGTTGACGGGCTGCAATTCGTCGGCCAAGCATATCCCACACATGCTCTATCGGATTCAGGTCCGGTGAGTATGCTGGCCAATTCATACGGGAGATGTCCTCCGATTGAAGACATTCGTCTACAATGTTTGCACGGTGAGGACGGGCGTTCTCATTCATAATCAGAAATTCTGCACCCATGGCGCCCCGAAACAAACGTACATGTTGTTCCAGAATGACATCCCGATAGATGTAGCCTGTCATCGTTACACTCTGAACAAGCAGGTCAGTTCTGGAACCAAGAATAATTCCTCCCCAAACGAGCCATCCTGCACCACCGTAACGGTGTCGTTCAATGGTGTTCTCTTGGTGGTAGCGGGTACCTGTCGCTGTCCATATTAAAGTCAGGCGAGAATCAGACTGCAAACTAAACCTGGACTCGTCGGAAAACATCACACAAGACCACTGTTGTGGTGTCCACAATGCATGCTCTCTACTCTAGATTAATCGCAGGCGACAGTGATTTGCGGTAAGTGGAACACATCTAACAGGCCTACGAGCATATAGACCAATGTGCCCTAAGCATCTGTACACGGTCTGCCTTGAAACTGTCGTACCGGTAGCCAAAGAGAGCTGACGAGACAGGTCTGATGCTGTGCTCCGTTTGTTTCTTTTGGCAGTAACTGCCAAATACCGGTCCTCATTCGGCGCTGTAACTCGGGGGTGACCTGTGCTGTAACATCTACTCACATTACCATCATCTTGGAATCGTTGCCAAAGCCTGGAGATGACACTCTGGGTGATTCCAAGTTCCTCGGATACTTCCAGCTGGGTACGTCCACATTCCAGTCGTCCAATAATTCTACCACGTAAAAAAACATCCAAATGCTTCTTTTGTGCCATAACTATGCGGTTATTACACTGAAGGGCTTTTAAAGCGCTTGTGAACAATTTTACTTCTTTGCCACCATTCTTTATATACCCCTCTCTTACACTCTCGTCATTGTGACGTACTATCCGTGCCATCTGGTGGTTTCCTGTAATTTGCATATTCTTCTTCAAGATGTGTGTGATAATTCTACACAGGTGAAATTTTTATTTTAGAGTTTTCAATTTCTGTGTGATTTTTTCAATTATTCTTAACTTATGGACATGAGTGTACATGCTACACCCGCTTGAAATATATTTTTCGAGTCTTCGTTGACATTTTTGAATACTTCCGCTGATTTGTGAAGATCATGCAATTTCTCAAAATTTTTGGCAAACTTAATTTTGCCTTTATTGAAAAACGCAGGTGTAGTATCACAACCCGTGAAAGCATGTAAAAAAAGAATATGTTCTTTACATTTTGGGCGACAATTTTTTTTTTAAACTTCTCGAAGAAAATATTTTTTGTTGGGCTATGCCTTTGGATGGTTTCAAAAAATATATTTCACGATCCTCATTCACTATTGCCGTTAATATAACCAAGACGTCAATGTCTTCTTAAACTATAACAACATTGTTTGTTTCTAAATTAATTGCTGTATCAACAATTAATTTGTCTGCATCGCTCTCCGCTTGGTATGTAAACATATTGTTATCAGCTAGTTTAATTCTCAATATTTCTATCAAGCGGCTTTTATTTTTATTATTTGACAAAAATTTATTTTGCGCTAATTTCAAAGGCATATTTTCATCGAATTCAATGTCTGCACATTTATTTTGTCACTGGGTGTATAATTTTCATTATCGTACACTTGAGCTCTTATGTCCCTCTTAATAATTTCACTTGCTGCTTTCAATATATGTAATTCTTCTTCTTCTTTACTCTTATGTTTTTGATTGTACCAATTTTCTGTTAGTATATTATGGTTAATTTTTTTGTAACATATGATGTTATTAGATCCAAATTTACTCGATATCACACTATCATCATGAGAGCGGTCTATTAGCCGTTTTCTTATAGATTTTTCATCCGGGATATACTCAGTAGTGATAACATTTCTCAACTCTTGCATGGTAAACTGGCAGTCGTCATTTTCCTCTATGTACGTGTATATTTGCTCCATTGCTGAATCAATCATCAAAGATCTCGAAGCAACTTTCTTGTCAGCATTACTCAGGTGAATAGAATTTTTGATCAAGTTATAACAATCCGCATGATATTTTGCTTGAAGTGCCTGTAAATTTGTTATAGCAGAAATTGTTTTATGAATTTCTCGATAATAATCATTTTTCTGTATGTCAATAAAATTCATGTATGAAACTTGTCTTCGCCGATTTTTATTCAATTTTACTTCTTTTTCCTTATCAGATTCGTGCCCACAAAGGAAACAGTTTTTTTCCCGATCAAAGTTTGATGAATCAATGCTACTTCGGAGCTTCTTTTTTTGGATTCAAAATTGGAGTTTCAACTGGCTTCTTTTTACACGCTTCAATATATTTTTTATTTATATATTTTTGCCGACAACTTTTATGGGCGTAAACAACATCAGTTTGTAAGTGAGGTAACAATCCATCCTGTCGTTCGCTTGAAGCAGTTCTCTCTCTCTCTCTCTCAACGCGGTTACTCTTCTAATTATTTTTATAATATCACCCACATCTGAATTGTTTTCAGAAGATGAACCCAATTTTTCTCATATTATGCAGCTTTGTTCATCAGTCATGCAACTGGTCGTTGGTTTATCCATTGTTCGAAAACTGTAATAGAAAATAATTAAATACTTCATTAATTAATTTATTGCATTTTATTCATTATTATTTTTCACTTCAATTGACCTTTAATCATCAATTCAACAATTATTTAATTGATCTTCTAATAATTAACTGCATATTTTCAATCTACTTACTTTAACGAAGAAATCAAAATTCTTATGCAGAAGTTTGATAGGAAAAAATCGTTTTCAATATAACTTCCGTCAGAAATATACAAACATTTTCGTAAAATCATCAAATTTTCACTTTTAAATATACACAACGAGCACAAGACACATGTCATTTATAACTGAACTAGCCCGAAAAATTCCGTTTAGGTGAATCTTGCAGCTGCCGCTGCCGTTCTCTCCTCCACGTTTTACTACGTTGTCAGGGTTTCTACATCCCTTCACACAGGTATGTTTGAAAGATGTTCATTTATGTAATCTATGTCTACTTAGGTGAAATCAAACGTATACATGTGGAGAAAAATATTATTTTAAGTAGAATTATATATGCTCGAATATTAATTGCTTATATTTTTTGGTTTAAATAATAAAAAATTAAAAGCACAAAAATTTTTTGGGTTAACTTTGTAATTTATAGCATAAAGAAATAAATCCTACATCAACCATATAAATTCATTTACTGTAACGAAATTCCGAGGCCAAAATCCCCAGGCACTGCACTACATATCTATGACCTGGGCCGAAGCTTTTCTTAAAGGTATGAGCTCACTCCACTTAGTGAAGTGGTCAGTTATTACTAAGATAAATCTATATCTTTCGAGTCGGGATACTGGGTAGGGGCCTAGTAAGTCTAACGTCACGATTTTATTGAGGTAATTAGATACTATCGAAGTTAATCAACCAGCTGGTAGCGCATTTTTTTAATTGAATTTTTTACACTAGTCACAGGTTGATACATATTTAAATATGTATTTCCTCACATACGAAAAATAACCCGTATTACGTAATTTTAAATATATGTCTTTTTCTTTCCTAAATGACCAGCTAATGGTTGATCGTGAAATTTGTTCATTACTTCTTCGCGAAGAGATTGAGGAATGTATACTCTGAGTTCCCCAAGAGTTGTACAATATTTCTCTCGCGTAAAAGAGTAAACCATCAATTAACTTAAAATCCTGGGACCAACCCTCGCATACAGTTGCATTAACTGAACTATCTTCCGGATTTTCCCAATAGCGATATATATGCCCTAACTCGGGATCTTCCCGTTGTTCTTGAAATTATTATTCCCTGGAGTTCAAAGCTAATGCTCTAAGAGCTGCGCACGAAATTTTTGATCCTTCAACATTGTCCACCGGATTCCTAGATAGTACGTCCACGACAACGTTCTGAGTATCAGGTCAATGTTCCCATTCAATGTTAAACTCCGACAGCTTAAGCGACCATCTAATCATTCTACTTGATAAATTTTTCCCATTCGTGAGTTTTGTTAACGCCGGATGATCCGTTATGACTTTCACGGGTAGTACCCAAAATAAGTCCGAAACTTATTCAACGCCCATATCACTGCTAAACATTCGCGTTCCGTAACTCTGTAATTTCTTTTGGCCTTGTTCAGGGTTCGAGACGCGAATGCAATAGATCTTTGATTTTGATTCAACACAGCGCCAATTCCGACCCCACTAGCATGCGTAAATAAGTTAAATTGCTCTTGAAAATTCGGCAACTGTAAAACTGGCGCCTCTTTTATTGCTCGCTTAACTTTATAAAAGGAATCCTGTGCCTCCATCGACCAATTAAATTTTGCCCCCTTTTTCTTCAATCTTTCACATATATTTGCAAAATTTTGAATAAACTTCTGGTACTAACCTGCCATCCCTAAAAATTTCGACACTTCCCTATTGTTTTTAGGTGGCTTCATTGCAGTGATCGCCTTGACCTTGTTATCATCGGTTTTAATTCCGTCCCTACTAATTATTAGTCCTAAATATTTAAATTTGTCACGTGCAAGGTGACACTTATCCTTATTCATTGTTAGACCTGCGTCTTGCAACAATGTGAAGACCTGATTTAAATGATCTACGTGTTCAGTAAATGATGGAGACGAGATAATTACGTCATCCATGTAAACACTAACAAAATGCACTAGAACAGGTTTAAGTATAATATCGATCGCCTTTTGAAAATTTGGCGCCGCCCTTGAAAGGCCGAATGGCATGCGGTTGAACGCAAAGGTGCCATTTTTGTAACAAACGTGGTTTTCTCGATATCTCTAGGATTTATGGCTAATTGGAAGTAACCCGATCTTAAGACTAGAGTCGACATAATGGTCGTAAAAGGGATATTTGTGGTGATCAGGTCATCTATAGACGGTAATGGATATCTCGGATACTTAGTTATCACATTGAGTTTGTGATAGTCAATCGCGAATCGATACGCCTCTGGAGAATCTGGAGGAAGACCATTATTTTTGCGTGTTAATACTACAGGAGACACGTATGGTGATTGAATAGGCCGAATTTTACCCTCATTTAACATTTTCTGAACGTGATAGTTGATTATCCCCTGCTTGACTCTATCATATCGATATGGTCTCGACACGACTGAACCCTGGTCCCTAGTTTTGATTTCACGATATAATACATGAGTTAACCCAGGTTTGTCTGAAAATAGACCCTTAAAACTATTAAATAAATCTTGCAATTCTTCGTTTTGCCTTTCACCCAGTTTTGTATTGGATAGATCTATCTTGACCGGCTTTTCCATAATTGGCAACGGTTTAATTTGGTCATCTGGAATGACCAATGATTTCTTATCGAAATCTAAAATTAATCTTGTATCCTTCATAAAATCAATTCGGAGAAGGCATTATGAAGAATAAGGAAGTCCCAGGTTTTGTGAAAATCTGGGATCCGGATCTGCAATTCAACCCAATCTAAGGGGCAACAAGGGTCTCCTTGGGCCGTCACTACTCTGTCCTTAGTCTTTTGACGTAATCGATATGAAAAGTATCTGCGTTAGACCTCTTTGGATATAAATGACTTTTTCTGCTCCTGTGTTCCACAGGGCTGTGATGAACGTTTCATTCAAAAGAATGGGAACAAAAAGAAGATCCACGGGTGTCATTTTTAATGAGGAAATCCTAATAGTACGCCGTTCTGTATCAGGAGGATTTGCTGTATTTTGCGATCGATCACCCCCGACTCGCATCACTCGTGTAAAAGTTTAAATACCTGTTTTGACCATTCTGATCCTCGAAAGCATCGTTCCTCGAACCACCCCTGACTATCGTCGTGATTATTGAATCTATGATCATATTGACCATTTTGGCGTCGACTATCGAACCTGCGATTATCACCAACACCTTGAACTCCAAATCTGTTGGATTCCTCTGCGGTCTGCTAGTGTCATGGTAACGGTTTTCAACTCTAGTATCCCAGCAATTCTCATGCCTATTCCTGTTTGTGAATTGATTATTCGCGCTATGAGTTGCGTTTCGGAGTTCATAACTCGGACCCCTGGTCATTCTATTTAGAAACCTATCCTCGTAGTTATCAATTATCTGTAGAAGACTAGACGTAATTTGCGGGTGTCGTACCTCCACGTTATCTAAAAGTTGAGCTTCTAAACGACTGATATTATGATCAAGAAGTTTTTCTTCCACCATTTCTAATTTTAAATTTTTGTGTATCTTTAATACACTCATGTCCATAAATTAAGAATAATTCAGAATCACACAGAAATTGAACTCTAAAATAAAATTTCACCTGTAGAATTATCACACACATCTTAAGAAGAATATGCAAATTACACGAAACCACCAGATGACGCGGATAGTACGTCACAATGACGAGAGTGTAAGAGAGGGGTACATAAGGAATCATGGCGAAGAAGTAAAATTGTTCACAAGCGCTTTAAAGCCCTTCAGTGCAATAACCGCATAGTTATGGCACAAAAGAAGCATTTCGAGGATTTTTAACGTGGTAGAATTATTAGACGACTGGAATGGGACGTATCCAGCTGGAAGTATCCGAGGAACTTAGAATCACCCAGTGTCATCTCCAGGCTATGGGAACGATTCCAAGATGATGGTAATGTGAGTAGATGTTACAGCACAGGTCGCCCCCGAGTTACAGCGCCGAATGAGGACCGGTATTTGGCAGTTACTGCCAAAATAAACAGACGGGGCACAGCATCAGACCTGTCTCGTCAGCTCTCTTTAGCTACCGGTACGACAGTTTCAAGGCAGACCGTGTACAGATGCTTAGGGCACATTGGTCTACATGCTCGTAGGCCTGTTAGATGTGTTCCACTTACCGCAAATCACTGTCGCCTGCGATTAACCTGGAGCAGAGAGCATGCATTGTGGACACCCCAACAGTGGTCTTGTGTGATGTTTTCCGACGAGTCCAGGTTTAGTTTGCAGTCTGATTCTCGCCTGGCTTTAATATTGAGAGCGACAGGTACCCGCTACCACCGCTATCACCGCTATCACCATTGAACGACACCGTTACGGTGGTGCAGGATGGCTCGTTTGGGGAGGAATTATTCTTGGTTCCAGAACTGACCTGCTTGTTCAGAGTGTAACGATGACAGGCCACATCTATCGGATGTCATTCTGGAACAACATGTACGTTTGTTTCGGGGCGCCATGGGTGCAGAATTTCTGTTTATGAATGACAACGCCCGTCCTCACCGTGCAAACATTGTAGACGAATGCCTTCAATCGGAGGATATCATCCGCATGTATTGGTCAGCATACTCACCGGACATGAATCCAATAGAGCATGTGTGGGATATGCTTGGCCAACGAATTGCAGCCCGTCAAAGCCCTGCCACATGTCTACCGGAATTCTGGAGGGCATTGTTTGATGAGTGGCGTAATATTCCACAAGATCAGATTGATAATTTGATACTCAGCTTGCCTTGGCGTCGTAAGGCATGTCGTTGTAAGGCATGTGTTGCATCGTCCGGGAGACATACTCCGTATTAACCATCATACTAACCATGTTATACTGTTTTTTGTAAATAGGTTTTTTTTTAAATTTGCTCCAGGGAGTAAAAATCGTAATTTTTATTAATTATGTCAAACATATAGCATCTTTTTGCTCTTTACCTTTTGTTTAATAAATAGACTTTACAAATAAGTCATTTGTTTTGCTTTTGTCTCTTTCTTTGCCTGAGTTTCATTATCCTTAATTTATGGACATGAGTGTAATTCATACACAAAATCTTAAGGTCTCTAGTTTTGATTTTTGTACGACGCATAGAAACGCGTCTCGAGCTCCGACCTATTCCGAACCATGGGGAATTGCTCCGTCACAGCGTGTTTTAATTGCGCGTAATCCGTTGTCTTTTCTGCACAAACTTATAACCCAAAACATCAAACCAATCTAGGGCCCGTCTCATGAGATGACCTTTCAGATATGCACAAATAAATTTTGTGGGTATCTCGTAACATGTTAAAATCTTATCTATGTTTTCTAAAATACCGTCACATTTTCAACTCCCCAAAAAAAAATTGTTCCGGGATTACTCGAAAACTAGATTCAACTCTCAACTAGGGATTAATATTTCGTTGGGCCTTGGGACCTTGTTATCATCGGTTTTAATTCCGTCCCTACTAATTATTAGTCCTAAATATTTAAATTTGTCACGTGCAAGGTGACACTTATCCTTATTCATTGTTAGACCTGCGTCTTGCAACAATGTGAAGACCTGATTTAAATGATCTACGTGTTCAGTAAATGATGGAGACGAGATAATTACGTCATCCATGTAAACACTAACAAAATGCACTAGAACAGGTTTAAGTATAATATCGATCGCCTTTTGAAAATTTGGCGCCGCCCTTGAAAGGCCGAATGGCATGCGGTTGAACGCAAAGGTGCCATTTTTTGTAACAAACGTGGTTTTCTCGATATCTCTAGGATTTATGGCTAATTGGAAGTAACCCGATCTTAAGACTAGAGTCGACATAATGGTCGTAAAAGGGATATTTGTGGTGATCAGGTCATCTATAGACGGTAATGGATATCTCGAATACTTAGTTATCACATTGAGTTTGTGATAGTCAATCGCGAATCGATACGCCTCTGGAGAATCTGGAGGAAGACCATTATTTTTGCGTGTTAATACTACAGGAGACACGTATGGTGATTGAATAGGCCGAATTGTACCTCATTTAACATTTTCTGAACGTGATAGTTGATTATCCCCTGCTTGACTCTATCATATCGATATGGTCTCGACACGACTGAACCCTGGTCCCTAGTTTTGATTTCACGATATAATACATGAGTTAACCCAGGTTTGTCTGAAAATAGACCCTTAAAACTATTAAATAAATCTTGCAATTCTTCGTTTTGCCTTTCACCCAGTTTTGTATTGATAGATCTATCTTGACCGGCTTTTCCATAATTGGCAACGGTTTAATTTGGTCATCTGGAATGACCAATGATTTCTTATCGAAATCTAAAATTAATCTTGTATCCTTCATAAAATCAATTCGGAGAAGGCATTATGAAGAATAAGGAAGTCCCAGGTTTTGTGAAAATCTGGGATCCGGATCTGCAATTCAACCCAATCTAAGGGGCAACAAGGGTCTCCTTGGGCCGTCACTACTCTGTCCTTAGTCTTTTGACGTAATCGATATGAAAAGTATCTGCGTTAGACCTCTTTGGATATAAATGACTTTTCTGCTCCTGTGTTCCACAGGGCTGTGATGAACGTTTCATTCAAAAGAATGGGAACAAAAAGAAGATCCACGGGTGTCATTTTTAATGAGGAAATCCTAATAGTACGCCGTTCTGTATCAGGAGGATTTGCTGTATTTTGCGATCGATCACCCCCCGACTCGCATCACTCGTGTAAAAGTTTAAATACCTGTTTTGACCATTCTGATCCTCGAAAGCATCGTTCCTCGAACCACCCTGACTATCGTCGTGATTATTGAATCTATGATCATATTGACCATTTTGGCGTCGACTATCGAACCTGCGATTATCACCAACACCTTGAACTCCAAATCTGTTGGATTCCCTCTGCGGTCTGCTAGTGTCATGGTAACGGTTTTCAACTCTAGTATCCCAGCAATTCTCATGCCTATTCCTGTTTGTGAATTGATTATTCGCGCTATGAGTTGCGTTTCGGAGTTCATAACTCGGACCCCTGGTCATTCTATTTAGAAACCTATCCTCGTAGTTATCAATTATCTGTAGAAGACTAGACGTAATTTGCGGGTGTCGTACCTCCACGTTATCTAAAAGTTGAGCTTCTAAACGACTGATATTATGATCAAGAAGTTTTTCTTCCACCATTTCTAATTTTAAATTTTTGTGTATCTTTAATACACTCATGTCCATAAATTAAGAATAATTCAGAATCACACAGAAATTGAACTCTAAAATAAAATTTCACCTGTAGAATTATCACACACATCTTAAGAAGAATATGCAAATTACACGAAACCACCAGATGACGCGGATAGTACGTCACAATGACGAGAGTGTAAGAGAGGGGTACATAAGGAATCATGGCGAAGAAGTAAAATTGTTCACAAGCGCTTTAAAAGCCCTTCAGTGCAATAACCGCATAGTTATGGCACAAAAGAAGCATTTCGAGGATTTTTAACGTGGTAGAATTATTAGACGACTGGAATGGGGACGTATCCAGCTGGAAGTATCCGAGGAACTTAGAATCACCCAGTGTCATCTCCAGGCTATGGGAACGATTCCAAGATGATGGTAATGTGAGTAGATGTTACAGCACAGGTCGCCCCCGAGTTACAGCGCCGAATGAGGACCGGTATTTGGCAGTTACTGCCAAAATAAACAGACGGGGCACAGCATCAGACCTGTCTCGTCAGCTCTCTTTAGCTACCGGTACGACAGTTTCAAGGCAGACCGTGTACAGATGCTTAGGGCACATTGGTCTACATGCTCGTAGGCCTGTTAGATGTGTTCCACTTACCGCAAATCACTGTCGCCTGCGATTAACCTGGAGCAGAGAGCATGCATTGTGGACACCCCAACAGTGGTCTTGTGTGATGTTTTCCGACGAGTCCAGGTTTAGTTTGCAGTCTGATTCTCGCCTGGCTTTAATATTGAGAGCGACAGGTACCCGCTACCACCGCTATCACCGCTATCACCATTGAACGACACCGTTACGGTGGTGCAGGATGGCTCGTTTGGGGAGGAATTATTCTTGGTTCCAGAACTGACCTGCTTGTTCAGAGTGTAACGATGACAGGCCACATCTATCGGATGTCATTCTGGAACAACATGTACGTTTGTTTCGGGGCGCCATGGGTGCAGAATTTCTGTTTATGAATGACAACGCCCGTCCTCACCGTGCAAACATTGTAGACGAATGCCTTCAATCGGAGGATATCATCCGCATGTATTGGTCAGCATACTCACCGGACATGAATCCAATAGAGCATGTGTGGGATATGCTTGGCCAACGAATTGCAGCCCGTCAAAGCCCTGCCACATGTCTACCGGAATTCTGGAGGGCATTGTTTGATGAGTGGCGTAATATTCCACAAGATCAGATTGATAATTTGATACTCAGCTTGCCTGGGCGTCGTAAGGCATGTCGTTGTAAGGCATGTGTTGCATCGTCCGGGAGACATACTCCGTATTAACCATCATACTAACCATGTTATACTGTTTTTTGTAAATAGGTTTTTTTTTTAAATTTGCTCCAGGGAGTAAAAATCGTAATTTTTATTAATTATGTCAAACATATAGCATCTTTTTTGCTCTTTACCTTTTGTTTAATAAATAGACTTTACAAATAAGTCATTTGTTTTGCTTTTGTCTCTTTCTTTGCCTGAGTTTCATTATCCTTAATTTATGGACATGAGTGTAATTCATACACAAAATCTTAAGGTCTCTAGTTTTGATTTTTGTACGACGCATAGAAACGCGTCTCGAGCTCCGACCTATTCCGAACCATGGGGAATTGCTCCGTCACAGCGTGTTTTAATTGCGCGTAATCCGTTGTCTTTTTCTGCACAAACTTATAACCCAAAACATCAAACCAATCTAGGGCCCGTCTCATGAGATGACCTTTCAGATATGCACAAATCAATTTTGTGGGTATCTCGTAACATGTTAAAATCTTATCTATGTTTTCTAAAAATACCGTCACATTTTCAACTCCCCCAAAAAAATTGTTCCGGGATTACTCGAAAACTAGATTCAACTCTCAACTAGGGATTAATATTTCGTTGGGCCTTGGGACCTTGTTATCATCGGTTTTAATTCCGTCCCTACTAATTATTAGTCCTAAATATTTAAATTTGTCACGTGCAAGGTGACACTTATCCTTATTCATTGTTAGACCTGCGTCTTGCAACAATGTGAAGACCTGATTTAAATGATCTACGTGTTCAGTAAATGATGGAGACGAGATAATTACGTCATCCATGTAAACACTAACAAAATGCACTAGAACAGGTTTAAGTATAATATCGATCGCCTTTTGAAAATTTGGCGCCGCCCTTGAAAGGCCGAATGGCATGCGGTTGAACGCAAAGGTGCCATTTTTTGTAACAAACGTGGTTTTCTCGATATCTCTAGGATTTATGGCTAATTGGAAGTAACCCGATCTTAAGACTAGAGTCGACATAATGGTCGTAAAAGGGATATTTGTGGTGATCAGGTCATCTATAGACGGTAATGGATATCTCGAATACTTAGTTATCACATTGAGTTTGTGATAGTCAATCGCGAATCGATACGCCTCTGGAGAATCTGGAGGAAGACCATTATTTTTGCGTGTTAATACTACAGGAGACACGTATGGTGATTGAATAGGCCGAATTGTACCCTCATTTAACATTTTCTGAACGTGATAGTTGATTATCCCCTGCTTGACTCTATCATATCGATATGGTCTCGACACGACTGAACCCTGGTCCCTAGTTTTGATTTCACGATATAATACATGAGTTAACCCAGGTTTGTCTGAAAATAGACCCTTAAAACTATTAAATAAATCTTGCAATTCTTCGTTTTGCCTTTCACCCAGTTTTGTATTGATAGATCTATCTTGACCGGCTTTTCCATAATTGGCAACGGTTTAATTTGGTCATCTGAATGACCAATGATTTCTTATCGAAATCTAAAATTAATCTTGTATCCTTCATAAAATCAATTCGGAGAAGGCATTATGAAGAATAAGGAAGTCCCAGGTTTTGTGAAAATCTGGGATCCGGATCTGCAATTCAACCCAATCTAAGGGGCAACAAGGGTCTCCTTGGGCCGTCACTACTCTGTCCTTAGTCTTTTGACGTAATCGATATGAAAAGTATCTGCGTTAGACCTCTTTGGATATAAATGACTTTTCTGCTCCTGTGTTCCACAGGGCTGTGATGAACGTTTCATTCAAAAGAATGGGAACAAAAAGAAGATCCACGGGTGTCATTTTTAATGAGGAAATCCTAATAGTACGCCGTTCTGTATCAGGAGGATTTGCTGTATTTTGCGATCGATCACCCCCCGACTCGCATCACTCGTGTAAAAGTTTAAATACCTGTTTTGACCATTCTGATCCTCGAAAGCATCGTTCCTCGAACCACCCTGACTATCGTCGTGATTATTGAATCTATGATCATATTGACCATTTTGGCGTCGACTATCGAACCTGCGATTATCACCAACACCTTGAACTCCAAATCTGTTGGATTCCCTCTGCGGTCTGCTAGTGTCATGGTAACGGTTTTCAACTCTAGTATCCCAGCAATTCTCATGCCTATTCCTGTTTGTGAATTGATTATTCGCGCTATGAGTTGCGTTTCGGAGTTCATAACTCGGACCCCTGGTCATTCTATTTAGAAACCTATCCTCGTAGTTATCAATTATCTGTAGAAGACTAGACGTAATTTGCGGGTGTCGTACCTCCACGTTATCTAAAAGTTGAGCTTCTAAACGACTGATATTATGATCAAGAAGTTTTTCTTCCACCATTTCTAATTTTAAATTTTTGTGTATCTTTAATACACTCATGTCCATAAATTAAGAATAATTCAGAATCACACAGAAATTGAACTCTAAAATAAAATTTCACCTGTAGAATTATCACACACATCTTAAGAAGAATATGCAAATTACACGAAACCACCAGATGACGCGGATAGTACGTCACAATGACGAGAGTGTAAGAGAGGGGTACATAAGGAATCATGGCGAAGAAGTAAAATTGTTCACAAGCGCTTTAAAAGCCCTTCAGTGCAATAACCGCATAGTTATGGCACAAAAGAAGCATTTCGAGGATTTTTAACGTGGTAGAATTATTAGACGACTGGAATGGGGACGTATCCAGCTGGAAGTATCCGAGGAACTTAGAATCACCCAGTGTCATCTCCAGGCTATGGGAACGATTCCAAGATGATGGTAATGTGAGTAGATGTTACAGCACAGGTCGCCCCCGAGTTACAGCGCCGAATGAGGACCGGTATTTGGCAGTTACTGCCAAAATAAACAGACGGGGCACAGCATCAGACCTGTCTCGTCAGCTCTCTTTAGCTACCGGTACGACAGTTTCAAGGCAGACCGTGTACAGATGCTTAGGGCACATTGGTCTACATGCTCGTAGGCCTGTTAGATGTGTTCCACTTACCGCAAATCACTGTCGCCTGCGATTAACCTGGAGCAGAGAGCATGCATTGTGGACACCCCAACAGTGGTCTTGTGTGATGTTTTCCGACGAGTCCAGGTTTAGTTTGCAGTCTGATTCTCGCCTGGCTTTAATATTGAGAGCGACAGGTACCCGCTACCACCGCTATCACCGCTATCACCATTGAACGACACCGTTACGGTGGTGCAGGATGGCTCGTTTGGGGAGGAATTATTCTTGGTTCCAGAACTGACCTGCTTGTTCAGAGTGTAACGATGACAGGCCACATCTATCGGATGTCATTCTGGAACAACATGTACGTTTGTTTCGGGGCGCCATGGGTGCAGAATTTCTGTTTATGAATGACAACGCCCGTCCTCACCGTGCAAACATTGTAGACGAATGCCTTCAATCGGAGGATATCATCCGCATGTATTGGTCAGCATACTCACCGGACATGAATCCAATAGAGCATGTGTGGGATATGCTTGGCCAACGAATTGCAGCCCGTCAAAGCCCTGCCACATGTCTACCGGAATTCTGGAGGGCATTGTTTGATGAGTGGCGTAATATTCCACAAGATCAGATTGATAATTTGATACTCAGCTTGCCTTGGCGTCGTAAGGCATGTCGTTGTAAGGCATGTGTTGCATCGTCCGGGAGACATACTCCGTATTAACCATCATACTAACCATGTTATACTGTTTTTTGTAAATAGGTTTTTTTTTAAATTTGCTCCAGGGAGTAAAAATCGTAATTTTTATTAATTATGTCAAACATATAGCATCTTTTTGCTCTTTACCTTTTGTTTAATAAATAGACTTTACAAATAAGTCATTTGTTTTGCTTTTGTCTCTTTCTTTGCCTGAGTTTCATTATCCTTAATTTATGGACATGAGTGTAATTCATACACAAAATCTTAAGGTCTCTAGTTTTGATTTTTGTACGACGCATAGAAACGCGTCTCGAGCTCCGACCTATTCCGAACCATGGGGAATTGCTCCGTCACAGCGTGTTTTAATTGCGCGTAATCCGTTGTCTTTTTCTGCACAAACTTATAACCCAAAACATCAAACCAATCTAGGGCCCGTCTCATGAGATGACCTTTCAGATATGCACAAATAAATTTTGTGGGTATCTCGTAACATGTTAAAATCTTATCTATGTTTTCTAAAAATACCGTCACATTTTCAACTCCCCCAAAAAAATTGTTCCGGGATTACTCGAAAACTAGATTCAACTCTCAACTAGGGATTAATATTTCGTTGGGCCTTGGGACCTTGTTATCATCGGTTTTAATTCCGTCCCTACTAATTATTAGTCCTAAATATTTAAATTTGTCACGTGCAAGGTGACACTTATCCTTATTCATTGTTAGACCTGCGTCTTGCAACAATGTGAAGACCTGATTTAAATGATCTACGTGTTCAGTAAATGATGGAGACGAGATAATTACGTCATCCATGTAAACACTAACAAAATGCACTAGAACAGGTTTAAGTATAATATCGATCGCCTTTTGAAAATTTGGCGCCGCCCTTGAAAGGCCGAATGGCATGCGGTTGAACGCAAAGGTGCCATTTTTTGTAACAAACGTGGTTTTCTCGATATCTCTAGGATTTATGGCTAATTGGAAGTAACCCGATCTTAAGACTAGAGTCGACATAATGGTCGTAAAAGGGATATTTGTGGTGATCAGGTCATCTATAGACGGTAATGGATATCTCGAATACTTAGTTATCACATTGAGTTTGTGATAGTCAATCGCGAATCGATACGCCTCTGGAGAATCTGGAGGAAGACCATTATTTTTGCGTGTTAATACTACAGGAGACACGTATGGTGATTGAATAGGCCGAATTGTACCCTCATTTAACATTTTCTGAACGTGATAGTTGATTATCCCCTGCTTGACTCTATCATATCGATATGGTCTCGACACGACTGAACCCTGGTCCCTAGTTTTGATTTCACGATATAATACATGAGTTAACCCAGGTTTGTCTGAAAATAGACCCTTAAAACTATTAAATAAATCTTGCAATTCTTCGTTTTGCCTTTCACCCAGTTTTGTATTGGATAGATCTATCTTGACCGGCTTTTCCATAATTGGCAACGGTTTAATTTGGTCATCTGAATGACCAATGATTTCTTATCGAAATCTAAAATTAATCTTGTATCCTTCATAAAATCAATTCGGAAAAGGCATTATGAAGAATAAGGAAGTCCCGGGTTTTGTGAAAATCTGGGATCCGGATCTGCAATTCAACCCAATCTAAGGGGCAACAAGGGTCTCCTTGGGCCGTCACTACTCTGTCCTTAGTCTTTTGACGTAATCGATATGAAAAGTATCTGCGTTAGACCTCTTTGGATATAAATGACTTTTCTGCTCCTGTGTTCCACAGGGCTGTGATGAACGTTTCATTCAAAAGAATGGGAACAAAAAGAAGATCCACGGGTGTCATTTTTAATGAGGAAATCCTAATAGTACGCCGTTCTGTATCAGGAGGATTTGCTGTATTTTGCGATCGATCACCCCCCGACTCGCATCACTCGTGTAAAAGTTTAAATACCTGTTTTGACCATTCTGATCCTCGAAAGCATCGTTCCTCGAACCACCCTGACTATCGTCGTGATTATTGAATCTATGATCATATTGACCATTTTGGCGTCGACTATCGAACCTACGATTATCACCAACACCTTGAACTCCAAATCTGTTGGATTCCCTCTGCGGTCTGCTAGTGTCATGGTAACGGTTTTCAACTCTAGTATCCCAGCAATTCTTATGCCTATTCCTGTTTGTGAATTGATTATTCGCGCTATGAGTTGCGTTTCGAGTTCATAACTCGGACCCCTGGTCATTCTATTTAGAAACCTATCCTCGTAGTTATCAATTATCTGTAGAAGACTAGACGTAATTTGCGGGTGTCGTACCTCCACGTTATCTAAAAGTTGAGCTTCTAAACGACTGATATTATGATCAAGAAGTTTTTCTTCCACCATTTCTAATTTTAAATTTTTGTGTATCTTTAATACACTCATGTCCATAAATTAAGAATAATTCAGAATCACACAGAAATTGAACTCTAAAATAAAATTTCACCTGTAGAATTATCACACACATCTTAAGAAGAATATGCAAATTACACGAAACCACCAGATGACGCGGATAGTACGTCACAATGACGAGAGTGTAAGAGAGGGGTACATAAGGAATCATGGCGAAGAAGTAAAATTGTTCACAAGCGCTTTAAAAGCCCTTCAGTGCAATAACCGCATAGTTATGGCACAAAAGAAGCATTTCGAGGATTTTTAACGTGGTAGAATTATTAGACGACTGGAATGGGGACGTATCCAGCTGGAAGTATCCGAGGAACTTAGAATCACCCAGTGTCATCTCCAGGCTATGGGAACGATTCCAAGATGATGGTAATGTGAGTAGATGTTACAGCACAGGTCGCCCCCGAGTTACAGCGCCGAATGAGGACCGGTATTTGGCAGTTACTGCCAAAATAAACAGACGGGGCACAGCATCAGACCTGTCTCGTCAGCTCTCTTTAGCTACCGGTACGACAGTTTCAAGGCAGACCGTGTACAGATGCTTAGGGCACATTGGTCTACATGCTCGTAGGCCTGTTAGATGTGTTCCACTTACCGCAAATCACTGTCGCCTGCGATTAACCTGGAGCAGAGAGCATGCATTGTGGACACCCCAACAGTGGTCTTGTGTGATGTTTTCCGACGAGTCCAGGTTTAGTTTGCAGTCTGATTCTCGCCTGGCTTTAATATTGAGAGCGACAGGTACCCGCTACCACCGCTATCACCGCTATCACCATTGAACGACACCGTTACGGTGGTGCAGGATGGCTCGTTTGGGGAGGAATTATTCTTGGTTCCAGAACTGACCTGCTTGTTCAGAGTGTAACGATGACAGGCCACATCTATCGGATGTCATTCTGGAACAACATGTACGTTTGTTTCGGGGCGCCATGGGTGCAGAATTTCTGTTTATGAATGACAACGCCCGTCCTCACCGTGCAAACATTGTAGACGAATGCCTTCAATCGGAGGATATCATCCGCATGTATTGGTCAGCATACTCACCGGACATGAATCCAATAGAGCATGTGTGGGATATGCTTGGCCAACGAATTGCAGCCCGTCAAAGCCCTGCCACATGTCTACCGGAATTCTGGAGGGCATTGTTTGATGAGTGGCGTAATATTCCACAAGATCAGATTGATAATTTGATACTCAGCTTGCCTTGGCGTCGTAAGGCATGTCGTTGTAAGGCATGTGTTGCATCGTCCGGGAGACATACTCCGTATTAACCATCATACTAACCATGTTATACTGTTTTTTGTAAATAGGTTTTTTTTAAATTTGCTCCAGGGAGTAAAAATCGTAATTTTTATTAATTATGTCAAACATATAGCATCTTTTTGCTCTTTACCTTTGTTTAATAAATAGACTTTACAAATAAGTCATTTGTTTTGCTTTTGTCTCTTTCTTTGCCTGAGTTTCATTATCCTTAATTTATGGACATGAGTGTAATTCATACACAAAATCTTAAGGTCTCTAGTTTTGATTTTTGTACGACGCATAGAAACGCGTCTCGAGCTCCGACCTATTCCGAACCATGGGGAATTGCTCCGTCACAGCGTGTTTTAATTGCGCGTAATCCGTTGTCTTTTTCTGCACAAACTTATAACCCAAAACATCAAACCAATCTAGGGCCCGTCTCATGAGATGACCTTTCAGATATGCACAAATAAATTTTGTGGGTATCTCGTAACATGTTAAAATCTTATCTATGTTTTCTAAAAATACCGTCACATTTTCAACTCCCCCAAAAAAAATTGTTCCGGGATTACTCGAAAACTAGATTCAACTCTCAACTAGGGATTAATATTTCGTTGGGCCTTGGGACCTTGTTATCATCGGTTTTAATTCCGTCCCTACTAATTATTAGTCCTAAATATTTAAATTTGTCACGTGCAAGGTGACACTTATCCTTATTCATTGTTAGACCTGCGTCTTGCAACAATGTGAAGACCTGATTTAAATGATCTACGTGTTCAGTAAATGATGGAGACGAGATAATTACGTCATCCATGTAAACACTAACAAAATGCACTAGAACAGGTTTAAGTATAATATCGATCGCCTTTTGAAAATTTGGCGCCGCCCTTGAAAGGCCGAATGGCATGCGGTTGAACGCAAAGGTGCCATTTTTTGTAACAAACGTGGTTTTCTCGATATCTCTAGGATTTATGGCTAATTGGAAGTAACCCGATCTTAAGACTAGAGTCGACATAATGGTCGTAAAAGGGATATTTGTGGTGATCAGGTCATCTATAGACGGTAATGGATATCTCGAATACTTAGTTATCACATTGAGTTTGTGATAGTCAATCGCGAATCGATACGCCTCTGGAGAATCTGGAGGAAGACCATTATTTTTGCGTGTTAATACTACAGGAGACACGTATGGTGATTGAATAGGCCGAATTGTACCCTCATTTAACATTTTCTGAACGTGATAGTTGATTATCCCCTGCTTGACTCTATCATATCGATATGGTCTCGACACGACTGAACCCTGGTCCCTAGTTTTGATTTCACGATATAATACATGAGTTAACCCAGGTTTGTCTGAAAATAGACCCTTAAAACTATTAAATAAATCTTGCAATTCTTCGTTTTGCCTTTCACCCAGTTTTGTATTGGATAGATCTATCTTGACCGGCTTTTCCATAATTGGCAACGGTTTAATTTGGTCATCTGGAATGACCAATGATTTCTTATCGAAATCTAAAATTAATCTTGTATCCTTCATAAAATCAATTCGGAGAAGGCATTATGAAGAATAAGGAAGTCCCGGGTTTTGTGAAAATCTGGGATCCGGATCTGCAATTCAACCCAATCTAAGGGGCAACAAGGGTCTCCTTGGGCCGTCACTACTCTGTCCTTAGTCTTTTGACGTAATCGATATGAAAAGTATCTGCGTTAGACCTCTTTGGATATAAATGACTTTTCTGCTCCTGTGTTCCACAGGGCTGTGATGAACGTTTCATTCAAAAGAATGGGAACAAAAAGAAGATCCACGGGTGTCATTTTTAATGAGGAAATCCCTAATAGTACGCCGTTCTGTATCAGGAGGATTTGCTGTATTTTGCGATCGATCACCCCCGACTCGCATCACTCGTGTAAAAGTTTAAATACCTGTTTTGACCATTCTGATCCTCGAAAGCATCGTTCCTCGAACCACCCTGACTATCGTCGTGATTATTGAATCTATGATCATATTGACCATTTTGGCGTCGACTATCGAACCTACGATTATCACCAACACCTTGAACTCCAAATCTGTTGGATTCCCTCTGCGGTCTGCTAGTGTCATGGTAACGGTTTTCAACTCTAGTATCCCAGCAATTCTCATGCCTATTCCTGTTTGTGAATTGATTATTCGCGCTATGAGTTGCGTTTCGAGTTCATAACTCGGACCCCTGGTCATTCTATTTAGAAACCTATCCTCGTAGTTATCAATTATCTGTAGAAGACTAGACGTAATTTGCGGGTGTCGTACCTCCACGTTATCTAAAAGTTGAGCTTCTAAACGACTGATATTATGATCAAGAAGTTTTTCTTCCACCATTTCTAATTTTAAATTTTTGTGTATCTTTAATACACTCATGTCCATAAATTAAGAATAATTCAGAATCACACAGAAATTGAACTCTAAAATAAAATTTCACCTGTAGAATTATCACACACATCTTAAGAAGAATATGCAAATTACACGAAACCACCAGATGACGCGGATAGTACGTCACAATGACGAGAGTGTAAGAGAGGGGTACATAAGGAATCATGGCGAAGAAGTAAAATTGTTCACAAGCGCTTTAAAAAAGCCCTTCAGTGCAATAACCGCATAGTTATGGCACAAAAAGAAGCATTTCGAGGATTTTTAACGTGGTAGAATTATTAGACGACTGGAATGGGGACGTATCCAGCTGGAAGTATCCGAGGAACTTAGAATCACCCAGTGTCATCTCCAGGCTATGGGAACGATTCCAAGATGATGGTAATGTGAGTAGATGTTACAGCACAGGTCGCCCCCGAGTTACAGCGCCGAATGAGGACCGGTATTTGGCAGTTACTGCCAAAATAAACAGACGGGGCACAGCATCAGACCTGTCTCGTCATCTCTCTTTAGCTACCGGTACGACAGTTTCAAGGCAGACCGTGTACAGATGCTTAGGGCACATTGGTCTACATGCTCGTAGGCCTGTTAGATGTGTTCCACTTACCGCAAATCACTGTCGCCTGCGATTAACCTGGAGCAGAGAGCATGCATTGTGGACACCACAACAGTGGTCTTGTGTGATGTTTTCCGACGAGTCCAGGTTTAGTTTGCAGTCTAATTCTCGCCTGGCTTTAATATTGAGAGCGACAGGTACCCGCTACCACCGCTATCACCATTGAACGACACCGTTACGGTGGTGCAGGATGGCTCGTTTGGGGAGGAATTATTCTTGGTTCCAGAACTGACCTGCTTGTTCAGAGTGTAACGATGACAGGCCACATCTATCGGATGTCATTCTGGAACAACATGTACGTTTGTTTCGGGGCGCCATGTGTGCAGAATTTCTGTTTATGAATGACAACGCCCGTCCTCACCGTGCAAACATTGTAGACGAATGCCTTCAATCGGAGGATATCATCCGCATGTATTGGTCAGCATACTCACCGGACATGAATCCAATAGAGCATGTGTGGGATATGCTTGGCCAACGAATTGCAGCCCGTCAAAGCCCTGCCACATGTCTACCGGAATTCTGGAGGGCATTGTTTGATGAGTGGCGTAATATTCCACAAGATCAGATTGATAATTTGATACTCAGCTTGCCTGGGCGTCGTAAGGCATGTCGTTGTAAGGCATGTGTTGCATCGTCCGGGAGACATACTCCGTATTAACCATCATACTAACCATGTTATACTGTTTTTTGTAAATAGGTTTTTTTTAAATTTGCTCCAGGGAGTAAAAATCGTAATTTTTATTAATTATGTCAAACATATAGCATCTTTTTTTTTGCTCTTTACCTTTTGTTTAATAAATAGACTTTACAAATAAGTCATTTGTTTTGCTTTTGTCTCTTTCTTTGCCTGAGTTTCATTATCCTTAATTTATGGACATGAGTGTAATTCATACACAAAATCTTAAGGTCTCTAGTTTTGATTTTTGTACGACGCATAGAAACGCGTCTCGAGCTCCGACCTATTCCGAACCATGGGGAATTGCTCCGTCACAGCGTGTTTTAATTGCGCGTAATCCGTTGTCTTTTTCTGCACAAACTTATAACCCAAAACATCAAACCAATCTAGGGCCCGTCTCATGAGATGACCTTTCAGATATGCACAAATCAATTTTGTGGGTATCTCGTAACATGTTAAAATCTTATCTATGTTTTCTAAAAATACCGTCACATTTTCAACTCCCCCCAAAAAAATTGTTCCGGGATTACTCGAAAACTAGATTCAACTCTCAACTAGGGATTAATATTTCGTTGGGCACCATTGTGGGAATCCCTCTGGATTCTACCCTGAACACCAAGATTGAATTGAGGCAAAGAACGACCAGACGATATTTTAACAATAAAAAATTATATTTATTCACTTGAATCAATTATCAACCATCTAATTAAGTGCTTCTCAAACTTTCAATACTGGCGCCCTTCTTTTCAATCACAATTTTTATCGCGCCCCCTTATACATTAGTAATGTGTACTGAATGCAATAATAATACTCTTTTTTACGCTAAAACAATCATCTTAACAATAAACCGTACAAATTCATGACATAAGTATTAAATTTTGTATATGCTGCTTTTAAGCAAAAAAAAATAAATAAATAAGTAATAGGATAATTATTATGTTATTTTTCCTTTCTCTAATTTTTAAATTGGAACATATTGCAAAATGCGGTGGCTGCTTAGAAGACAAGATATAGATATAAGCTTTTTTTTTAGAAATAACTCAGTGGGTCAATTTTTAATCATAAGCATTCCTTTGAAAAATTTGCTCTGCAAGACAAGCTCATGGAAGAAGTCGCTAATACTTATTAAACTTGTTCTTAATTTAGCATTAATTAATCAGTTATAAAATACTCTGTGCACCACTGATACATTAAAAGTATACCGGCTGAAGTACCCGCTATTTGTACGAGTTCAGTTATAAGAAAATAAAACATTATTGATATAATCGCTGAATTTTAAGGAGAGTAAAGCCAAGTGCGCGATAATGTTTACAAAAATGTAAAATAATTTTTTTTTAAATGATTGCTCAAATTATAATTAGTTTTAAGCGAACTGTAACTTTAAGCCTCACAGAATTAGCATTTTGAATTGATGTTGAATAATGAACAATAATATAAAATTCCGATGAAAAATAATTGTATTATTTTTAATATTTAAAGTGAAAAGCCTTCAACATGTTTTAACCCTGGAGCAGGCACGTACTCGATACTAATGGTCTAGTTGGGTTATTGTGTGAGTCACACCCCAATCCTTTTTTTTATAATTATTTTTTATAGTACACAATAAAAATCGTAATTCCAGTGAATAATTTAATTAAGAGAAAATATACTCACCTACTTTCAAGTACACAGAAAATATTTCGGAAAAAACGTTATCACTCTGGGAACTCAGTCAAAACAAGTATCTTAAGATTGTAAAAAAAATGTTTGTCACTCCCAAAAAAGAGGGAGATATGTGACAAATATATTTTAGTTCACACGGTAAGACTGTCAAACAGGAGGATAGTATCAGAGCCATTGGTAACAATTAAACAGTTTTGCCAGAATTGCCGATTTCGTGCACTCTGTGCTCGGCGTGACAGCTCCGGATTAAAAGTGTATTTATTACAATATGGATGTTCAAAAAAAATTATGTAAAACGTTTTTCATTATGCTTTATATGTTTGGGAATAACTCATAGAAATAAATCTTGGCCAAGTAATCCTTCAAAGTGCTCTCTGTAATTCCAAAAATCATAAAAATATTTTACAAGGAAAAAATTCGCAGCAGAAATAGTTTATTTTCAACTTCCCTAAATTAAAACACAAATACATAAGAGCAGGGACGTAACTAACCGTACAAGGAAGATCGAAGGTCAAACCGCAGCAAATACATTCTGCTGCCTACAGCTGATTACAATAATATAACAGTGATGAATTTTTTTATCTTCCTAAAGTTTTTTTTTTGATTATGGGTCTGGGTTTTGTTTTTTCTCATTTTGGTTTGAAAAGAAACCGTAATAAAAAATCTCTAATCATGGGATTACAGCAAATCAAATAAAAGGTTTTTATTTGGTTACAGTATCAAATATAGCTAAAATGAGGTTTTGAAGTAGAAGGTTTTATTTTTTATGACCTAATATCGCAGATGATATATATGAATTATATCAGTATAAATGTGTATTTTTTTATTATGCCAGAAAGTATTTTGTTTTACTTCATTCCAGTAAATAATTTTTTTAATCTTTTATTTTCGATATGCTCGCACCCTCCTTGTACGTTTATCACGCCCCCCAGGGGGGCGCGCCCCACAGTTTGAGAAACACTGATCTAATTACAAAGATTTATCAAGATGTCTACGTCAATGTGATTGATCTTTACTATTAAATTAAATCACGAAATATGATACTTATCAAATATTAAACTCGATATCGAACAGGACTACTGGATCTATAATCTAAATTTAAATCTCACCTGCCTTTTACTTTTGCACTTTCCAGACGGATCAAACTTTCCAATTGTAGATCGCTGCCTAATAATCAGCGAGACGTTAATCGGACAATCAACTTGAATCTTCTTAGAACTCCGTCAACATATCTCTTGGCGTAATAGCCTCTCTTGTTAACTTACAACACTCTCCTTAAATACTTTGACTAATTTGCATATCCCGGTTTCTTCTTTTAGAGTTGGTTGGAAATATACGTGGATTTACAATCCGCAAAGGCACCCAAGAGTATTAGTGATAAAGTGCCGTACAGATCCGTCACAAGTGTAGCCAAGATCTTCTAAATCTTGGATTATATCTTACATTTTCGTAATAATTGGGAGTTTTTAATGGCGACTTTTATTGGCTTTATTTCTTTGGGCTTATTGACGTAATATTCAAAGTCGTTACTCTCCGTCACGGTGTGAGTAAGTCTTCTATATTCGTCGCTGGTATTGGTGAAGAGTCTGAGGTCTTGGTGCATAAGTTAGGCAATTTTTCGTTTAGAATTTTTAATTGTTATCTATAATTTTGTTTTATTTTTAACATTATGGGGGGCGGAGCTTGGTTTTGGGAATCGGATTTTCACTATTGGGTTTGAGCGGAGGCTTAGCATCTTGTTTTAATTATATGTATGTTCAAACACCACTACACCTATATATACCCACGCTTTCACAGTACCCTCTACATTTGGATTCTAAATCTACTGCTACACTAAAACCAGTCAAACGAGTAAATTATTGTCAAAGTCGATCCGTCACACTAATTCTAGGCAGATATATAACCGATTTGTAGCAGATTGGGACATCACTGGGGTAATCACATACCAACTCAGAGAAGAAAGATATGTTTATCCCAATTAATTCGAGCAGTATAGTATAAACATTTTAATGCCATTATGAACAATATATTTAAGTGAAAAATATTTCTTAACGTACGTGACAACAAAAACAAAATACAAAAGCATATTAACCGCAAAATATGATATGCGTCTGCAGGTAATTTCAAGAGACCTAGAGTTTGACAGTCAAGATTAAAAATATAAGCATATATCCCAATTACTATATATATATTTCATGGCTATGTAACACTTTTGATCACAAACTAAAATTATTAGTGAGTGAATTTTATTCAATTAGATATTTAAATTGCAATAACATTTTTAAAAGCAAACACAATACTTTTTTAATTGTCTGTACCTATAATTTATTGATCTGATTTAAATATTATTTTTATATTCTTCTAAGTGTGCGTATGTGGAATGGGGCTCGCTGAAAACACCTTATAGTGCTTGGGTTTCCGTGGGATTATAAAGTTTAAGGACCACTGCTCATTTTGAACGAAATCTTGCCAAAGCGAGGTGAATATGGAATCGGTGAATGCAAGTGGGACAAATCTCATTAAATCGCCAACTTCGAATCAGAAGCGTGTGGATAGTTACGTATTCCGCATATCAATGACAGATCCCGCTACAACATCGAGAACCTTAACTCAAGAATCAGGATTTACTGTGTGCATTCATCTGCTTCAGCCCCAAAACATTTGACATTGTTTGCGGCAGGGAAGGATTTCGGTAAGGTATGCTTTGCTATGATTACTTTTGATTGTATATTATAAATTTTTGTGACTGCATGGCTAAATGCCGGGCATGAACAAACGAAGGTCTCTAATGAAAAAACATGGAACAAATGAATCGTCTTTTTATTCTGTCATCAACACTACAATTGTACCTTAATCTAGCGGTAACCCATTGGGCGATGTCCCATCGAGTCGGAAGGGGGTTGACAGAAACAACATCGTTTGGGGCAGAAAAAGCTCCTTTACACGGTGGGTCTATTGCTACTAAAGACTCTCCGTGTAGAGGAGCTGATACACATTTCGTGACAAATGTCTTCACGTTGTTACTGTCTGGCAGTTTAAAGCGTGGGGCGCGAGCTCAGGTGCTGATTTCAGGTCATCACTTAACCACGGTTCAAAATTACGAATAGTCCTCCTTACCTAGGACTAATTATTGACAAAGGCTATTCAGGTTCTCTCATATAATTTTGTTGAAAATATTAATTGTCTCAACAATTTAATTGAATATTATTTTTTAAATCTAACTAAACATTTTAAATTATGTTATCAACTGTGATTAAACCCATTATCTTAGGCACTGGTTTGGCTCACTCAACTAAAAACGTTATGCTAAATTATATTTAAACTGGCACTTTATAAATGAAATTTCTCTAAAATATATATCAAATCTGAGAACCTTCACGAAACTCTTAATTTAATATTATTCGTTGCATTTTTTTTAAAAAAAATTATATTTCTCCACTATGTGACAGCATTTAATAGAATTATTCATTTTAATCAGTTTAAGGGGCCCACTGCTTGGGAAGTGTACATGGATGTATCGAAAATTGGAGTCTAGACTGTTTTCGCATGAGCATTTTTTTATTGGGCTTCATTCATAAAACTTACACCATCAAATTAAAACCCTACATTTTCGTCTTTTAGGTAGAGATATCTGCAATCGGATTATCCCTCTTGTGGTCCAAGAACACTAAAATTAATATATACAGGGTGATTTTTTTTTTAAAACTGACACTATTCAAATCCACCTTTCGCTCAATCAGACAACCATATCGGCAGCAAACTTGGAATAGAGACTAATGATGACAGAGAAAGTAAGCTTCCATGACAACAAAATATGTTCAAAAACCGTTGATAGGTGTATTTTTTTAATGGCGCTATTGTAACTTACGAAACCAACAATCAGTGTAAAAGCAAAATCCAAATTTATATGTAGCAAACATGCCAATAATTTGTGCTATAAAAACATGTACAGAACTCCGAAGAATAGTATTCTTAACTGGTGAGCCAGTGCAAGTGGATAAGCGACCCACATGATCAGAGCTTGCATTATTGATAGAGAAGCATTTATACAATCTTATCCACAGCTACTCTCGGGCTTAGAACATGCCAGAAGCTACGTAAGGGGGCTTTAACGCTAAACGCTTTACAAGGAATGATTAAGAAGTTTGAAGAAACAGAGTCAGTGACAGTACCCCCAGACAAAGGACTCATACCTGTGTCAGAAGAGATGATAGTAGATATTGCAACTGTAATCATCGACGGATTATAGCAACGTTTCTTAAACTGTGGGGAGTGCCCCCCAAGGGGGTGGGATAATCGTACCAAGGGACGCGAGCATATCAAAAAGTCAAAATTAAAAGATTATTAAAATAATATTGATTTACTTCAAGGAAAAAAACAAAATACATTATGACATTATAAAAAATAAAATTCATATTAACACTGATATAATATACACGTAAATGTATCAGTACCGCACAATGTATTGGATTATAAATTTATCAATATTAAACTAAGAACAAGTTTGGTAATTGCTAGTGTCCCCATGGTTTTGTCATATACAAAATTTAATACTTATCTTGATAATTTATACGGTTTATAATTAAAGTCTTATTGAAGCTTAAGCATCGAAGTATATTATTATTGACTTCAATGCATTATTTTTGTATGGAGGGGGGTAGGATAAAAATTCTGATTGAAAATTGGGTCACAAAAATTTAAAGTTTGAGAAGCACTGGATTACAGGGAACCATTTTTTGCACACATATTACAGACAGTGTGGAATGTTCCTAGTGACATGTTGCGTACGGCCACAGGAAATGTTTAGAGATTGTGTATGAACATGGTGCAGTCTCTGAGAAGGTAGTCATATTGAATGTAGTCGAATTCTTCTCGAAAGAAGTGAATGAAACAACATTTCATTTTTATTTTGTATGTGTTATTCTCTTTTTTTGTCTCACTTTTTGCATTGTACAGAGTCATAAATACCCCTATCGGGGATTTTTTCACGGAATCCTACTTCCAATGTTATCATTTGTCTCCATACCAAGTTTGGTGCCAGTTCTTTTGTTGAATCGAGCTACAGGTGGCTCTGTGAATAGGATAAGTTTTAAAAACCACCCAGTTTACACTCATATTTCATCACCAATTTTATTTCTTATAAGTTCTAACGATAAATCTGCATTTCTCAATACTATAAAGAATATTTTTGTCGAGAATTTCATAATATTTTTGGTATTAAGACACATAATAATAATTTTTTTTATTGACAATCCAAATTGTTATTAAATCGCTGCTATAAATGGTGAGGAGGTTCCCGCCCCTCTTGTCTCTAAAAACATAAAAAAAAATTGAGGACTGGGAGAGTTAATGGTCCATCTCTAATACCGGCTCACAGTTAAGTCATACTTACTCAAACCTATAAGTCCCATATTAATCCCTCCATTCGAGAGTTAAATTCTACAATTCCAATTTAACCATCCCCTATTTATTTCCTAGTTACATCATTTTAAATTAAGAATTATTGTTTTTGGGATTCTGTTTAATAAGCTGGTAATTAAATATTCTCTCACGTTCTTTAACTACATAATATTTAATCCCTCCATCACAAGAACTATGTTTCACTTTATCATTAAAAATCAATCTCATTATTACAAATTAGAATCATGTATTAGGACTGCATCTGTAATCCGTGAATAAATGCACACGCGAGAGAAAGAAGTTCTAGCATGATATGTGGTGAGATTATGCTCCTCTTTTTTTTCTGTGAAAATAGGCAAGTTCGCGGCAGTTTTAAATCGTCATTTTTTTGCTATGTCGTTTTTACACTCATCTATTTACAATCAAGATGTGCACCATAATTGTTCCACTCTTGGTGATTAAAACTTTTTCCGGTTTTCATATTCTATTTTTGTCTCCAATATATATCATTTTAGCACGATCAGTTTTCAATTTAAAACATCTAAACCTCTTAAATTCATGCATACGAATGTAAATCTATGTTCTGTAAAAAAAAAAGTTCTTAAATAATGCAACTGAAACTGAAAAATCTTCTATCATGAAATACACTCATGTCCCCAAAATTAAGGTCACAAACATGTTTTTCGACATAATTCTAAATTGCTTCCTATAAAACTGTCAGAATTTGTATTTCATATATTTTGAAGAACGGGTGGTACTATATCAACCTATCAGCCTTCAATTTAGCAAAAAGAAGTTGTTCAAAAAAAAAAATGTTAGTTTTGCATAATTACTGGATAGAATATGGGATTTTTGGCTGCAGTTTTGTGATTACTGCAATGAAACAAACCAGTTAGTCTGCTTACAGTGAGAATGACTTCTCATAATCGTTTACATCAGCGTTTCTCAAATTGTGGGGTGCCTCTCCCTAGGGAGCGATATATCCCTACGTGAGAGGTGCAAGCATATTGAAAAGTCGAAAATAAAAGATTTAAAATAAGTATTAATTTACTTAAAAGAAAACATTCTGACATGATAAACAAACCAAAAATACACATTTACACTGATATAATATATTGTACTTATAAATGTATCCGTACTGTACAATGTATTTGATAATTAATTTACTAAAACTACATTAAAGATAAGTTTACTAATTAATAATGCCTCCCATGGGCTTGTTATTTGCAGAATTTAATACAATTATGTCTAAAATTAAGGTCACAAACATAAAATTTACGAAAACTGAAGAACTTTTTACTTTGTTGCTACGAAATTTGGCACAGAGTCGTATTACAATGTGAAAAAGAATACAGCAACATAACAATATGGAAAGGATTTCAATTGTGAATTAAAGTGCGAGTCATATTAAAAAGTGGGCAATCATGAATCAAACATAAATAATTTAACTCGGGAAAAGTGTGTGAAGGAAGATTAGAACTGGGCATCTTCCAATCCGAAAACGAGTATCTTAGCCACCATGTCAAAACGATCGTCGCAGCATGGATACTATTACTAGTTTTATATAGATACCACAACCACACACTCCCCTGCCAGTGATTCGGCGAATAAGTGAACGAAAGATACCATATTTGTGGCGAGCGTGCGAGCAGTTGCGTCAGTTTGAGTGCGACGGCTTGTGGGTTGCGTCATAGTGTGTGACGGCTTTGTTGGCTACATCATGTGTTTGACGGCTTGGTTGAATTTGCGGTGAATATATGGCGCCACGACTGCTGCGATTCTCTTTGCACGGCCATCAATGAAGGAAAATTAGAACTGGGAACCTTCCGATTCGAAAATGAGTATCTTAGCCATCATGCCAAAACGATCGTCGTAGCATGGAGGTTATCACAGGTTTTATACAGATACCACTGCCACATGTGTCTAATATGGACTGAGACCACTGTGAACTGCTATTCAAGCCTCCGAACAAACTGCCATATTTCTTATGAGGGTGTTAGTAAGTATTTGTGGCAAAAAAGACAATTTTTTCCAAAAGCAGGACTTTTAATCAATGGGAGGGGGGAGGGGAAGTTCAGGGAGGGGAACTACACTGAAAAATGGCATTTTCTAGACCATCGCAAACATGTTCAATAGGATTGTAATGCGGAGACCTCGAGGGTCAATCTATATGGCGAGTATCCACTCCTTCATGAAATTCATCAACACTGTGGGTGCTGTGGGGCCGGACATTATCGCCCATTATATAGTGTGGGACCACATAACACCCAGTAAAACCTCCTATAGGCTTCCATACTCTGATCCCTATAGCTCTGTTAATTGACAGTACACGCATTGAAAATGCACAGTGGTATACGACTGCTCAACAATGTGCCACCTCACACAAAGATTCCTTTGGCACAAATCTGTCGATTTTTGTTACATAGGAGGGGAAAGTAAGCTCCATTTTTTCTCCAGGTGAATACTCGATTAGAATCATTCTATCTGACACATTTTGACTCATCACTGAAAATAACTTGCCCCCATTCTTGTGGCGTCCCCAACTAAGATTTTCAGCTCCACAATATCCGGTCTTTCCTGCTGGCTGCAGTCAAAGAGATGCACCAGACTGGACGTCTGGTATAAAAACTAGTCTTTGCAAGACATTTGTTGACTGTTGGCCTGGAAATTCTTCCTCCAGACATTGAAGCAAAGTCACGATCAAGCTGAGGGGTCGTTGTCCGCCTATGTCACCACGTGTTTAATGCCAAGTAGCGATCTTGTGCAGATGTCAATGCTTTGTGGCGTCCTTTCGGATGACAATACCACTTGTTTGGAATTCATTTCATAACCGGGAGACTACTTTCGGGCCACTTGTAACCATTGAGCCACCATCCCTTGAGACAGCAAACTTCAAGTCTGCCAACTGCTCTCTATGTGAAGGAATCATCTGAGTGATAATGAGAAGTCATTCTCACTACAAAGAGACTAACTTTTTTGTTTTAATGCAATATTCACAAAACTGGAGGCAAAATTCTCATATGCTTGAACGGTCTCGATCCATTAGTTCTGCAAAAACTAACGCTAAACAACATTTTTTTTCCTAAACTGAAGGTTGATATTGTGTATTACCCGTTCTTCTCAAAATATATAAAATACAAATTCTACTAGTTTTACTGGATGCATTTAAAACTTTTGACGAAAAACATGTTTGTGACTTTAATTTTGGACATGAGTATACTTTTCTTGAAAATTTGTGTTGTATTGTAGCTTTATGTCGAAGGGCATTTTTATTGCTTTTTTAGTACATTGTTATTGTATGGCGGTGGGGGGGGCGAAGAAAAGTATGATAAAAAATTAGGTCACTAATATTGAAAGTTTGAAAAACACTGGTTTAGATGATTCCTTGTGATGGATAACCGTTGACAGGCTTGAAGTTTCAAGCGGAGGTAGCTCGATGGTTACAAGTAGCACCGAAAGGGATCTTCCAGCTGTGGATTCAATTCAAAAAAGGGTATTGTCACCAGGGAGAATGGCCAAGGCCACCACAGATCAACGATGTTTACCCAGGATCGCTACTTGACATTAAGAGCACGACAGCATAAGGGGACAACGACTCCTCAGCTTACTCATGACCTTGTTACTGTATCTAGAAGAAAAATTTCCAGGAAAATAGTCTACAGACGGCTTGTAGAGACTGGTCTTTAAGGGGTATCCGAACGCCCTATACTGATAATGTTAAAAAGCCTTTTTTCAATGTTCCTTTTCTAAGAATCTGTTGTAAATATAACCCCCCAATTTTTTTTACAAGTTAAACATAGATTTAGTATTACACTGAAATGAGATTTTTTAAAAATTTTTATTAGTTTCTTTTAAAAAAATTTATTTGATTTATTTCGAGAAACCAAAATTTTTTGACAAAAAAATGTATAAAATATATATATATATATATATATACAAAATTTTGCTAAAAGCTCATAACAGTAAATACTAGAACATACAAAGAATGTGTCATATAAATTTTGTGGACATAAAATATATACTTTCTGAGAAAAGGTACATCGAACCCCTTCAAAAATGACATTTTGAGAAAAACACATTTTTATAAAAAAAAAATCACCTTATCAAAACATTCCAGCTCCATATTCCAAATTTTCAGCAATTTTTGAAATTTCACCCTCTTGTACAATTCTTTTAAGTCTTTTTATCTTTCTGACTTCCTTAGTTTTTTGCAAATTGGCATATCTTGCCCTTGTAATCCTCTCTTTGTCGAGGCGTTCCATGCAGCATGTCGCATAATATCCAGGCTCCATGTTTCGTTTTTTTCAAAATATCCAACTTAGTTGCATTCCCTTTATTAAAGGATACAATAGCATCATACGTTCCAAAGGAAAGTGTTTCTAAGTGCACGAATGTCTTTTTGGGGACACGAGACCAAATAACATTATTAATGCTTTCATTTGGATTCTGTGTGTTTCCATGTAAGCATTTTTTCAATAGCTCTGGATCAGAAAGATCCCTAAAAATAGGCCTAATGGCTTCCACAACAGCAACTGGAAATTTATGTTTGTGGTGGTAAACTTTATTTTCCAATTGTGTCTTCTTATAACGGCACCACGTGTCAGGACCTGATGTACAAAATCCATGTTGTGGATTTTAATCCGTTGATATTTTGTGAAGAAATATTGCCCATATACCTTGTCGCATATCCTTCACACTTGACAAATTTCTTCGAATGGCAAGACCATAATATGTTTGTAATTGGTCAATAGATGCTTCCGTTAATCTATTTTTTCCACATAATGCCTTACCATCTGACAATTTTTGGCCTCTCATCTTTGCTTTGAAACGTTGGAGGCGAGATCCCATCCGTTTCAAAACATGGCCTATACACTCAAGTTTTGTGATTGTACAATTATCAACGTATACTTTATTCTTCACAATGTTATCGAAAGCTTTGGAGTCACCATCTTCTAAATATTTCGTGTAATGCACATCATAGCGTTGAACAGAGCGCTGAAATATCGATAGAGCTCCATCGACTTCCATTCGTCCACTATATACCCGTTGAAGTTCTTCTTGAAGACCGGTCCATGTTTCTTTTTATCTTTGCAAACACAATGTTTAGATAATATCTCAGTGTCAATTACCTTTCCTGTGTCCACACTCGTAACTGTCACAACACCATTCATGGAGGAATATCCTCTCTTTTGCCATGTTCCATCAACCGCCACAGGAATGTCTCTAATATTTTGGTTTTCTTGTACAGCTTCATCTACGGCATCTTTCATCGTGGCATCCCACACATCCTTAGTTGCACCTAACAGCATTTTATTGTATTTCGAGAACTTTGTCGGTGGGGGTGGTAAGTTCATGATTCCGCAAAACATTCGTGCAGCTTCTGCACCTTTCCCTATGCATCTCATTGCATAAACTAGCCTGGTGTTTACTTCGTAGGTGCTGGGTTTCCCAATTTCAGCTTTGCACTTCTTGGATGAACAAAACTTGTAGTTATAACTGCAAAAATCATAGATTATACCAAGTTCAACAGCTCCACCAGAACAATTTTCTTCACAGGAAAGGTTAAGTCCTGTTGCTCCACTCTGTAAACATTTGACAGCTTCAGAAAACACACCAGCTAAAACACTTAAGTCCACAATAGCATTTTTAAATCCACTATTAAACTCACTTTTGTATGAGTTATTTAAATTGCTAAGTTTTTTCCTGAAGCAGAAATATTACTGTTAGAAGCAGAAGACTGCTGTGGTACAGAATCACTTCTCACTGTTGATTCGGAATTACTTATTCTGCCTTGATTAAAATTATACCTCGCTTTTTTTTAAAAACTTTGCCGCTAGATCTAGGCATTTTAAATATAACAAATTAATACTAAAATCAAAATAATAGCGTTGTAAAGAGCTAAGCAGGTCTAATTACTATAAACAGAACTTGAGCAAAACAAACAGTGTTTGAACGAACGATTTTCTTCAAAAATACAAATGTAAACAACGTATAATTAGTTGTATCTCTGAAGCCGTTCTTAGGGTGAAAAATAACTGAGGCTTGGCAGTTAGCATCACGAAAGAAATTTTAAAAATGACGTCAAACTTCTAGCTGGCCAAAGAGGAAATGCAATGTTTACCTTTTTTCTGTCCATTTAAATCGGTGACGTACGTTTAGATGATTTTTTTAAAACAAAATTTTAGCACTTCTAATTGTGCTAGAGATTAAAATGAGGTATTTTTGGAAAGGTAATGAGTAAAAGAATTTTAAAATGCAATAATCTGAAATTGACAAAAAAAATTTTTTTTAGGTTTCCAACTGGCCTTACACTGGTGTGCAAAAATTAAGGACGAGACGGTTTTTTCAATATAACTTTGTACAAAAGCTTTCCAAATCAACACATTTAATACCGTAAGATCCCCAATACGTAAGGACATGTGTAATGTAAGCAACACTTACTAAAAGATAAATCAGAAGCATAAAAAGAAGCTTGATTGAAAAAGTAGCATGGAGCGCAATGCGACTGAAGGCCGAAACATCCCTGTGATAGGTGTCCAGCAAGAAACATCCGGTCTTTAGTAGGGGATATGATCTCCCCTGACTGCTAGGCAGGTTTCACAGCGTCTGCCCATGCTGAGAATGAGGGTGTCAATGAGTTGTTGAGGCATTGCTACCCATTCGTCTTGCAGCGCCAATCAAAGCTCCCGAATCGTTACTGGTGGTAAGATACGAGCTGCCAAGCGTCTGCCTAGAAAATCCCATACATGCTCGATGGGATTGAGATCCGGAGATCGTGCCGGCCAATCCATACGTTCAATATCCTCACTCTCTAAGAGCTGTTCGGCAGCTACTGTGCGATGACATGGTGCATTGTCGTCCATGAAAAGGAACTGCAGACCCATAGCGCCTCTAAAAAGACGCACATATGGAAGAAGAATCTCGTTACAATAACGGGTCCCATTGACTGAACCTGCGTCGAAGATGTGAAGGTCTGTACGACTACCAAGTATGATGCTTCCCCAAACGAGAACACCACGACCTCCATACCTGTCCCTTTCAATGATGTTCGAGGGATGATTGCGGCTTCCCCGCTCTCTTCAGATGAGTATGCGATGAGAATCGCTACTCAAACTGAATCTGCTCTGATCTGTAAAGAGTACTCGTCCCCATTCTTTGTCTCTCCAATTCCGGTGTTCCCGGCACCACAGAGAACGCCTTCTCCGATGGGCATGCGTTAAAGGTACACACCGTACAGGGCGTTGTGCAAACAGACCACCACCGTGCAGTTTTCTGGCCACGGTAAAATACGATATCGGTCGTCCAGTCGCCTGTGTCGTGTGTCTAGCGATTTCTCCCGCTGTCTGCCGCCTGTTTCTTCTTGCCTGTAAGACAATGTACGGTCATCTGCGGGTGTGGTTTCTCGTGGACGACCACAACTGAACCCCCGGATAGCTGTTCCTGTAGTTTGAAATTGTCTCCAAAGTCGTGAAACGATGCTGTGAGCAATTCCGAACTCTGCAGCCACGCTTGTCACACTGCGGCCTTCCTCCAACTTCCCAATGATTCGACCTCGGGTAAAAGCATCCAGATGTCGTCTAACAGATTGATTATTCGCCGTTTCTCGCTGAGGCAGCAACTCGGTGTGATTTTAACTGTTATACGGCGTGCAATCTCTTTGCCAGAAATACTGATCTTACACCGACAACATGCTTTATACTACTCAGACACTCCCCCATTACGTCTACCTGCATATCTGCGCATGGGCTACCGTACATCACCTTGCTTAATCTCCTGATTGGTCTTTCTGTCCGCTCTGCCTCTTCGTTCAGCTGATATGCTAATTTTTCGACTTCGTCCTTAATTTTTGCACACCAGTGTAAGCCCGCTGTTCAATTTGATGCTTCCCTTTGGCTGCATCCGGAAGGAAAGACAGGATATTGTGGAGCTGAAAACATCAAACGTGGATTCCACAAGAATGGGGGCGTGTTCTTTTCAGTGATGAGTCAAAATTCACCAGATAAAGTCATTCTCGTAGTCTTCTTCTAGAGAGAAATGGGAGTTTGCTTTTATCTCTTCTACGTAACAAAAATCGATAGCTTTGACGGCAAAGGAATCCTTGCGTGAGCGGCAAAATTTTGGGCAGTTGTACGTCTACGATACGGGTACTGTCCACTCACAGTGCTATAGGGATGAGTTCCTTGAAGCCTATGTGAGAGACCATATTTGTATGGACGATTATGCATAGCCACACAGAGCTCACGTTGTTGATGAATTTCATGAAGAAGGGTATATTCACCATATGGGTTGGTCTTCGAGGTCTCCGGATCTCAATCTTATCTAGGAAGAGTGATTTCCCAGCGCAGCTCCTCCAAGGACCCCCACCCTCAGGAGTTGAAAATCGTTCTTTCGGAAGAAAGGGCTTTTTGCCACTAACATTTATTTACTCCATCATTAACAGTATGACTGTTCATTGTGAGACCGGTGCACGGTCGTCACACTCCATATTAGACGCACTTTTCTCGAGGTAAGTGCCTTATACCTCTGATTCATGATTTTACGCTTTTTGATATGTCCTGTATCTTAATTAAATTCTTAATTTAAAATCCTTTCCATGTTGATATGTTGCTATAATCTTTCTCACGTTGTAATACGGCTCTGGGCCAAATTTTGTGATAGCACAGTGAATAGTTCGTCAGTTTTCCTATTTTTTTATATTTGTGACTTTAATTTTGGATACTGAGAGACCAAATTATTATGAGTACTTGACACTTATACAGAGATGGACCCTAACTTCACTTTGTAGCCCCTAATGGGCGAGATAACTATTAAAAGGCAATGCAGGAACAGTGAAAGATCAATTGCACTATGCTGCTTATCAAGAAATGGGGGGGGCGGGAAACATGATTTAACTGAGTTTAAATTCGGATTGATTGTAAGCGCTCAGTTAATTCAAACCAGTATCAGAAAAACGGCTGCACTTGTGAAGAATTCGAGAGCAGTAGTGATTAATTTTATGGAGAGTAGATTAGATTACCAAGCAGAAAATTGAGTTTCAATGTCAATCTTGGAGTCGTCAAAGTTTACTGAGAGAAAATACACTCGGAAAGAAGGATTGCAAAAGTTGTCCAGTCCAACAGATGAGAAATCATAGATGTAATAGCGGAGAATCTTATTCTAGGAGTAACTACAAACGTCTATGAATGAACTGTTTGCCGCATATTACATCGTATAGGCTATGGTAGCTGACGACTTGTTTGAAAGCCTCTAGTATAGGCCTTGAGAAAGAGCAAACGTCTTCAGTTCGTATAAGGATTGGACTGTAGATGACTGGAGAATGGTTCGATGAATCACGTTTTCAATCGCACCGTGCAGGGTGCGAATAAGGAGAACCCAACCTGCATTGACTCCATTCTTCAAGATAGATTATGCTTTGGGGCATATTTTCTAGGCATTGAATGTGTCTTTGAATTCATATGGAAGACCGTCCAAGTGTATTTAAGTGGTATTGCAGGTCAAGAATATCCTGTTAGTTTAATCCAACTGAGAATCTGGGAGTTAAGATCAAAAGAGGCATCAGACATCTGGATCCAGTACTATCCAATTTGATGGTATTGGAAGATACAATTCATCGGATATGGTCTCAAATTCCTCGTATCACCTTCCTACATTTCGTAGAGTCCATGCCAAGAAAAATAAGGACAAAAAGTTGTAATGGTCGCTCTACGACATCCATTAATGTGGGAGAGTCGAAAGGAAGATTATCCATATTCAAAATAACTTCAATTTATTCTCAGATAAGAACAACAACACAAATTCAATTAACCAAGTTAAGAGATGCACCCAAATATCAAATATGGCATTCAATAACGAGGTAGACGAGATACGATAAGACTTTAAATAATCAGATAACCTACGTCTAGGCAATATCTTCTAATTCTTAGGAACCTGATCTAATTTGATTCCTAATCGACAAATCATCAACTTTAATATTACAATAATCAGCTACAAAGTTTTCACGCTTCATTTCACGTTTAATCAATCACTGCTAGCCGTTAGCAGTCTAACCTCTCTCTGTTTCTAACCTGAAAGTTTAATCTTTATATACAAGTCTTAATTTGCATACTCACATTTTCTTCAGGGAAAAGCTTTATAATTTAATAATTTTTAAAGACCCAAAATTTCCCAAGAGGATTAGTATTTAAGAGAACGCAGATAGACCCGTCACAAAGTGATCCAATATAATATTCAATGGGTGGTCATAATAATTTGGTCACTCAATCTATATAGTGAGTACGAAAAACTTTGACTGTGGCTAATCATGAAATGATGGTCGTAATTGTGACTTTGTATGCAATGTTCAACATAAAATAATATCATACTGAGCAATAGAAGATTTTGTCCCGTACATTCGAAAAAAAATTTACGATGTTTATTCTTTTTTTTAAAAAAGCTCTACTATTTAAAAAAACACACTCGGTCTAATTTTTCAAAAAAAAAATTAAAGAAAATGTAAGCAACCGACTAAAATTATATTTATGATTATATATATTTTTTAAATCCACACACACACACACACACACATTATCAGTCATTATATATTTGATCAACACTGCATTTCATATACATATAAAGTAGGAGTTTTCAGTCCACATACCGCTGAAGGTATTTTTGTGGACCTGCATTTGAATCTCAGGTCATTTGTCTCAACTTTAAGACAAATTACTTGTCAGATTTTTGTCGTAAATTAACTTTTTATTTCTTTTATTCTTTACGCTTAGGACATTTCACTGGCACATATTTGATATCTATTGAAGAAATTTATTTTTAAAAACAATGAATGTTTCAAAAATGTTCACTATTTCCAATATTATGTATAAAATCTCCACAATTTCCAGAAAAAGGATGGAGTCTTATCTACTTCTAAGAGGTTTGCAACAGATGTCAATCTTTCGCTAATACCTCACCGAAGATGACCTTGAGCATGCCACTACTACAGAGGGGAGGGCAAAGGCGTAAGAGCTACTACACCATATCTGCCGAATTAATGATACCGAATCAATCCCTGGGGTTCCCCGAGTGATATTCAGGGGTTCCACAAGTCAACATAAGAATTCGAAAAAAAAATGGTATGTGTATGCATAATGGATTAACGTTCGTTCTCTATGGAGTTTGTATGACCACGAGTATATGTATATTTTACTGATATATTTATAACTTTAAATGAATTGAATGTCTTAAGTAATTTCAGTCATCAAGGTTTTAAAGTAAATATTATTAAACTTAACGAAAAAATTAATTCTTAAGCAAACGCTTTAGTTTTAAATTTCGATTGGTGGCAATTTTAAAGTGGGAACATTTTCTAACTGAAACTTGAATAAAGCACATACAAGCGTATGTCCTAGTCATTAAAAAGAATGCATGGTAGAGGACACCTGGAGCACAAATTAATGTTATTAATGAGTAAACTATATTATTTAAAAATATTAATACTATATACAATAATTTTCTTCATTGTCTTTACATAAAGTACCTATGGCCGCGGTTGCTTAGTGGTCTAGGTATCGGATCGTAGCCGGCATGTCATGAGTTCGAGCCCAGTACCACTAAAGACCCGCTGTTAAGGGGAGCGATGCCGTTGAATCTGTCGAAAGCTCAAACCTTCTCCCGTTGGTGTGGTGTGATTGTTAGGAGAAGGAGGTGCAAGCTCACAGGTGTCGTCTTCGTCACTTGACCATGGCTCAAGATGACGAGTTCCGTCACCAAAAGCCCTCGTGTAGCTGAACAGTGCGACGTTAATATTCACTCACTCATTTACATAAAGTACTTATAACATATCGATCTACTTTAAATATTACTTTAAGATATATTCTTCTAAGTAGGGGATGGGGTTCCGCAAAAGCTCCTTATAGTTCTAAGGATTCTGTGAGTCAAAAAAGTTTCAAGACCACTGAGAAGTATGAGAACTTATTTCAATGGAACAAGCCACGCGTAATTTTAAAATGTGGTCAAGTGACAAGGGCAACATTTGAGCTGTCAACCCATCCCCCTCCAACTCGGACAATTTGAGCTCTGATGAACTAAGCGTGGAGTGGAGGGTATTTAGGTGACCCAAACACATAAAGAATGCACAAGTCTTTCCTTGCTTAAGAGCAATCCAAATACATATTTTTTGATTATTCTTAAATTTTTTGGAAAAAAAATAATGCAATTTTCACACAAAAGGGGAACTAGGAAAACTATTACAAATATTTAAAATCTGGTAATAAAAAAAAAAGGAAAAATGTTGAGGATCCTCTAACACATGTGTTAGAAGCCCCTCAATCTTTTCTTAAAAAATGCTATAATGACGATCGATTATGTACAGTTTCACTTGATAGTTAAACTGTGTCTCGGATATCTTTAAAAAATCAGTACACTTTATTTTTCTTTGAAAAAGTTGATGAATAAATATATGATACTGTTTTAAAGATAAAATTATGCATTGCATCAATTTTTCTTATGTGTTTAATATTTTATACATAATTGTAATTTTTCGAATAACTTCATAATTATAAAATGAATGTTTTAATTGTTTAAATGGCTAAGTATTTTTGTGATAGCTTATTTCAAATTGATAAAACTTTCCGGTTTTGTAAAGAGTGTTTTTTTTCCAGGTATAGAAGTTTAAGTTGGCATTACTTTCCAAGATGGCGACCGATTTAACAGCTGTCAAGTGATTTATTCTCAGTTTGGTTTGGCAATTCATCAAAACGATCATCAAGCAAGGCGTAGATTCGTCGAATGGGCCCAAAACGAGATTGCTGTTGTTCCCGATTTTCATAAGTGAATTTTGTTTAGCGATGAAGCGCACTTCTGGTTGAATGGCTACGTCAACAAACAAAACTGCCGCATTTGGATTGAAGCTAATCCACAAGTGTATGTCGAAACACCATTACATCCAGAAAAACTGACTGTTTGGTGCGCTTTATGGGCTGGTGGAATCCTTCTTCAAAAACGATGAAGGCCACAACATTACAGTCAATGGTGATCGGTATAGAGCCATGATTACTAACTTTTTCATTCCTGAATTGAACAATCATGATGTCCAGGAGCTGTGGTTCCAACAAGACGGCGCAACATGTCACACAGCTCGTGCCACAATCGATTTATTGAAAGACACGTTGGGTGACCGCCTAATTTCACGTTTTGGACCTGTGAATTGGCCTCCAAGATCTTGTGATTTAACACCGCTAGACTATTTTCTGTGGGGCTATGTAAAGTCATTGGTCTATGCGGATAAGCCACAAACGCTTGACCATTTGGAAGACAACATTCGCCGTGTTATTGCCGATATACGGCCACAAATGTTGGAAAAAGTCATCGAAAATTGGACGTCCAGATTGGACTACATCCGAGCCAGCCGTGGCAGTCATATGCCAGAAATCATATTTAAAATGTAATGTCACAAGATTATCTTTCGAATAAAAAAAATTCATGTCAATCGAATGATACATCGTTGTTTTATTGCAATTGTTTGCCTCTAAAAAAACACCCTTTATAATTTTTAGGGAATTTTAAAGTGTGATTTTTGTTAGACTAAAGATTTGCTTTTAGTGGATTCTTTTCATTTTACACCTTATATTCAATTGAATGAAGAGTAGAATTAAATTAATAGACTGGAGCTAAGAATTCAATTAATCTGTTCATTATTTGTACATAATAATTGAAATGAAAAACAATAGCAAAATAGTGTTTTAGTTTATTTTGAGTCAAACTAAAAAAAAGTAATAATAACTAATTGACTTATTTCACGTCCTTCAAAGGGAAAGGGGAAAAAATAAACATTTATCCTGTTCTAATGTACATTTGGGTATTACTTACAAAGGAGCTTGTGACGAAACCATAGTCTGCGTAACTAATCCCGTAGATTCCGTATACTATGAATCTATGGCACGGAAAATGGTGTAGTAACCGCAGAACTAATCACAAACACTAATATATTTCAATGATACTTTATGGATTAAATAGCCTAAGTTTTGGATTGAAAGATAACTACAGTAAATAATTACAAAAAGCATTATACTTTACTTATCTGATATAATCAGAAGAAATTCAAGTTACTGGTACAATTCTCATTAACCTCCACACAGTCTCGAGGCAAATTTGGAAGGTATCTCTTCTAAATGACTAACTCGAGGCAATAGGAACGGGGTCAACAGTAGGGTTCAACTGTTATTAGTATTATTATTACATGTAAATGTATTCTAAATCACTTTATATGTACTTCACCTCTGCATACATGTTTCCTGAGAAAGAAGACTTTCTTTAATGTTGTTGCAAGTTAAAAGTTTCCAATAACATTAAAGAAAAGTACAAATGTTAGTTTTAAGAAGGAAAACTTGCAAGTAAATTTAAGTAAGATGCTTTCTTCTTTTTAGATATTATAAAAGATCAAACAAAATTTAAAAAAAAAGTCTTCTTTCTTCCAACTTTTAAATTTATTTATTATTATTATTACTTGCTAAGGAATCAAACTAATTTACTAAATAAGTGAAAATTAATCAATTCTTATGAAAGTGACCGGAAGTTATTAAAAGCTGTTAAAGAGAAGATAGAAATTGTAAAGTATTCCACCGTGGGTGACACCTTCCTCCTAAGTTAGCTTCGTGACCTAGAGGTGTGGGATTGAATGAGGAACCAAGCGGTGCCATAATCTTAAAATGTCTTTATTAAGATCTTAACTTAAACACTAAAACAATGATAATATTTATATTATAACTTAGGGGATCTGAGGTGAGAAAATACACAATACGTTTTACCAAATAAGCGCGATCTTAACCACTATATTTAACTTTCCCGTCTATTCCTAATCTCTATTTATATCACAGTTACTAATAGATACTAGAATTATCCTATCTTAATCATTTGTTTAACCGCAATCCTCTCAGATCCTAAATATCTTTTGATTTACTCGCATGGAATTGTATCCACCTTGACTTGATCGTTCTGTCACGGATAGCTTCACACTCTATGACGCCTTTCTTCTCTTCCTTCAATTTACGCGCTTAAACCAGACTAGCTTAATCACTCCGCAATAGGTCATACGCTTACGTTAAACTTCTGCTATTTAAAAGGTTTCTTATTTGCATGCTAACGTTTCGCTTCTAGATTTGGTTGGAAAGAATTTGCCTTTTTCGACCCCAAAGGACCCAAGAGGAGATTTTAGCAAAAAACGCGATGAGCCCGTCACAAAATGAAGCCCGAAAAATTAAATTTTTATGTTATGAACATTTCTTCATAACTTTTTTAAAAAATAGACTAGAAACATAAATTCATTTTACTACTAAATACTCGTAACTTTATGTAAAAATAAGGATACACAATGGATTCAGTTGGGCTTAAAAAAATGAAGATTTTAATCAGAACAAAAAAAAAATGAAAGCTGTCGAATATTCCTTTTTTATTAAAAAATGAATTAGAAAACGAATTTTCAAAAGTGCATGAATGTTTTCACCATTAGTTTAAAGTTTAGATATCCTGTCTGAAATGAAATTGGTAAAATTGCATCGTTTTTAAATTTTTTTGTGTTGACTGTCAATAGTAAATAAATTTATAAATGATCATTCTAGCTTTGTAAAACTGACAAGTGTGCTTTGAGCTCAAATTTTATAACAATGAGCTGCTTGACTACTGGATTATGAGTAGCAGTCCTAGTCCCCTGGACATGATCCTACATTATTGAGGGGTGCTTACTGTAAATTGAATTCAACGATATTTAAATTTTCCCATATTGTGGAGGGGAAATTTAGTGAAAAAATTGGAAGAAGTGTCATATGTATTATCTGATGATGGCTCAAATGTATAATATTGTAACGATCGGATATTGCGTTGACAAGATGCTGTGCAATTTAAGAACGTCTTTATTAAAAACAAATTAAGTAATAAACGTCACAAAATATAAGCATTTAAGACTTGATTTTAACATTGGAAGAAAATTCAATTTAAGAATTTTGATAGCTTTATGCAACAACACATTTAAAATTGATAAGGCATTAAATTAATGTTGAAATCAATTCCATATGTCGCCAATATAGCGTATTTTTAAAAGATAAAAGGCTCGTACCAGAAAATTTTGAACGAGAAGACCTTCATTATATTAAAGATCTGTGAAGTGTTCTTACAATATTGTGTCTCTAAATTTCTTCGAAAAGTAAGATAGTTGCTTAAGCTGTTGTGCATCTCATAAATTATTTATTTAAAAATCCTCCTATACACATAAATAGATTGCGAGTGAGTTTTAGGAAAAATATATTTATAGTTTCAATGATAAGACAAATGGCTAGTGACAAAAACTCTTAATATTTTATGCATGTAAATCCACTTTTTAAGTATAATTTAAAGAAAATCGGTACTTTTTTTATCGCTATCTTTGATGCTATATTGAGGCTGGATAAAAAAATTAAATGGCGGAACTGTCTATCATTTTATATATATATATATATCCAGTTCATATTTTTCATTAATTATTCTTCTAAGTACAATATGAGATTTAATTTAAAACTTGTTTTTGTGATAAATGCTAATGAATAAAAAACACATTTAAAATTAATTCTAAAATCGAAAATGTGATAAAAAATAAGTATAACTATATTATGAAATAAAACTAGCTCATATATTTATATTCAAAACTTTTAGTGAAATAATATTTTAGTGTAATTATTTTTTGTTGTAAAAACTACCTCGTAACGAAATTTAGTCCTTCAAGCTGTATTGGTTTCAAAAGATTACATGGTGAATTTGTCTTCGAAATTCAAATATAGATGGCAGCACCAAACTTTACAGCAGATATCGAATTTATTTTTAAGAATATTGAATAAGACAGTAAAATATATTACAATATTAAATAAATTGTTTAGACAGTAATATATTATTTGTTGGAATGTTGACGTTTCTTCGCGAAAAATATGTTCAATTTATAAAGAACAGCAATCATTTTGTTCGCAAATTTTTCATGAAGTAAACAAAATACTCTTCTGATACTTAAAAAAAAAATATTCTATTTCTTAGAAATTTTAATTTTTTTTTCAAAACTTGAAAATTTTTTTGAAATGCATTCTTTTTTCCCCAGAATAATCTTTTCAAAGTTATTTAAATAATTACTTGAGCAATGTGTTTTATAAGTACCTGAATCAAACAAACGTTATAATTAATTATTACAAAACCTTCTATTAAAAAATGTTTTCTGAATGAAATATCGAACAGTTCAAAATGATTCATCAATGTTAAGTACCTGCATTAAAATTAAGTGTCATCCACTACAAGTTTAAAAAAAATGTTTTTGAACTGGAATGGATGAACAGAAAGTATTTTATTAACCCTCCAACTGGACAGCACGGATTTTTCCGCCCTACTAGAGAGGCTTCGAAAACGGACCACACTGAATTTTTCCTAAGGCCGGGGACTCACCAAAAATGAACCAAACAGATTTTTTCCCCTTCAAGTAATGTGTTCAAAACCGGTAAGGTGGTATTTTTCCGAATTCTTTTCCCCCTTTAAAGGTTTACGATCTTGAAAGATAATTAGAGACGGTCGGGGAGACACAATGGGCATTGAGGGAAAGTTTTATGGCTCACGGGGAGACCGGTTCCTGTGGCAATCGTAAAATCTTCAACCTAAAGTGTACACAAATAGCGAGTCAACGATTTGAGAATTCTCATTTTTTTCTTTACCTTAAAATTCTCAAATGGAATTAAGTTTTTATAATGTATGTCTAAGTTTTTAAAAAATATCTAGTATTTAAATTCAAATTATATATTAAAACATTGAGGATTATTTACTGTTTCATTTTTCTTATTTTAATTAATACTTTCAGGGATTTTTTTTTAAAAATGATTATTTTGTTGTGTCAAAAAAATAAAAAAAAAAGGTTCAAAATTTAAAATCTTTTAAAATTTCGGACACTTCTAAACATGAATAATTTTTAAGCTTCTGTATTACATTATTTGCAAAAAATTTATATGTATTGTTAAAAAAAAACCCTATTTAAATCTTTTAGTTTTTCATAATTTTAAAGTCAGATATTCAGGGCATCTTACATAGAATCCCTTGTTTTGTATTGTTCAGATAACAAATTATATTTGAATTTTGAATGTCTGAACATTAATTTCATTCAAAGAGAACTTTAACTTCAAAATTATATTTTTTAACTTGAATCTTCAAATAAAGAATATTTAAAAGCATCTGGACAAATTTACAGTTAACATTTGCGCATATAAATAAATATAAAGATCCTTTTTAAATTCAAGTTAAAAAAATATATATTTATGCATAATCCCTCATCATTCATGTTCCATTAGTGGTTGACTGAAGAAAAGGTTATTAAAATTTGGACATTTTTATAATCTTAACCATGCAAAACTAGAAATTTTGTATTAGCTCCACTAAAATTCTGCATTGGAATTTCGAAAAAGATATTTATGCGTGTCTCACATACTCAGTTGAAAAACATATATTTACCATAAATACTAATAATTCTTTGGATATTTAAAATTATCATTAGATTAATTTTTTAATATATATATTCGACTTCTAATATTTTTTCAAGTATTCCTTAAATTTCATATAATTTAATTAAGTGAGGGGATATTAAAGTCGTACTCTCTCTCTTCTCTACTCAACTACTTGAGGGCTTTTGGCGACGGTCCTGTGGCCGGGGTATCAGGTGGTCAAGGTATCGAATCATGGTTGGCATGTCTCGAGTTCGAGCCCAGTGCCACAAAAGACCCGCCGTGTAGGGCAGCGATGCACGTTAAATCTATCGAGAGCTGAAATGTCCTCTCGTTGGTGTGGTGTGGTAGTTAGGAGAGGGGGTGCCAGCTCAAGTGTCGCCCTCGTCATTTGACCATTTTTCAAAATTACGAGGTCCATCACTAAAAGCCCTCGTGTAGCTGAACAGTGCGACGTTAATATTCACTCACTTGGCGACGGACCTCGTAATTTTAAACCATGGTCAAGTGACGAGGATGACGCTTGAGCATCGCTCACTTACACGGCGGATCTTCAGTGGTGCTGGGGTTGAACTCATGACACGTCAGCTAAGAGTCCGTTACTTTGACCATTAAGCTACCGCGACCTCACAATGTGGTTGAAAACTGCATGTTCTGAGTAAAAATATGCTGAAACATTTGATGAACTTATAATAGATTTTTGCATAGAAGATAGATGTGTGATATGCTAAAATGACAATATGTAAAAGTTATGAGAATATCGATGACAATTTTTGAAAAATTCAATTTAAGTTTCAGTCTGAAACTTATTCGTTTTTTTCTTTCGCATTTAATATTAAATAGTCGCGATAACAAATTAATAGTTTAACGCATTCATAGATTATAAAAAATAAAGGTATAAATGACATTGTTGGGAATAATAAGTTTTTATAGTTTTTTGAATTCAGACTTCTTTGCAGGAGTGTAGACTATTAAAAGGCTGATGTAGAAGTTAGAAAACTAATATTTAAAATATATGGAAAACAATATCTGTAATTCCATGATCTTGACGAGCAGAAGACGGCATTTTTACTTAGTAGGGCAGAGTAAGCATAAGGTAGGAGCTTGTGGAGTAAACAACCAGGCCTCTGCAGTTTTGGCAGGTAATGAACTCCCATTTGTTGCTTTCAGTAAGGAATATAAAAATAACAAATACAAAATTAAGTCATGTAAAATTTTATATATTTTAATAACAATGAATTGTGGACTTAATTTCCAATTCATTGTCACGAGTTGGCAGTAACTACGGTACTCTACGGTACTTCTATATATCGACGTACTTCTTATATATATATATATATATATATATATATATATATAAGAAGTACGGTTGATAGAGTACCAATAATTTTAACGCAATTTTATATTTCGTTCTTGTAAACTTTACTCCTTTTAAAACATGTATTGCCAAAATACTCTCCTTTTGTATATTTATAAAATTTTAAAAATATAATGGTTATCTTACCCAACATTTTAAATCAGGGGTGGCAACTGAGTAGCTAAGACGTGCCAAACCAATCTGTCAGTATCATTCAGCGTGCCACATAGTAGGAAATTTTTGAAATTCTTCGATTCTTACGGTAATATTTGCAGATTTAAAGAATAGAGGTAAATAATTTAGATTTACAGTTTTATTTTATATTAATTATGGATAAATAAAATACATTTATTAACATAAAAATAAACAATATAAAATGTTACTATTTCTTCAACAAAGATAAAAAAAATTAAAAATGTATGTTTCCAACATTTTTATTTAAATAAGAAATAGACAAAGTGAAATATAAATGATTCCCTTCATTACAGTTAAATAAAAATTGTAATGCGAATTAACTCTTTCACGACTCTTCTTTCATATCGCAAAACCAGGGGTATAATGCATGACACGATTCTGAGCATTCAGTTGTTAAACAATTTTTTTGCGGAGTCGAAATATTTTTCATATTAGGAAAGATTTTTTACTTTGATATGCCGAATCATAAGTGGAAAGCAGAGTACATGCAATTTTCTTTTTTCAACAATTAAATCCCCTAGCAATAACACTCAATTATTTACAAAATAGCTGTAAATTTATCCTTAGAATTATCTTTCAGATTATTTTAAAGTTCCATAAATGTCCATAACTCTCTCTCTCTCTCTCTCAGAAGATGTTTGTTAAATAAGGTCTATTATCAACTTCCATCCACTCAAGAATTGACAAATTTGTAGAGTAGTGCTGAGTGCCACTAAGAATTGTACCACGTGCCTCAGGTCCATAGATTGCCGACACGTTTTAAATGTTCTTATTAACTAACCATCTCCTATTCAAACACAATTTATATGATAAAAAAGGGTTTTCATTCATTTTGTAGGGAATTGTATTAGATTCAACCATACGTAATTTTGTGTTTCAAATAAATTACGTTGTTTCGGGGATCCCCTTAGAGGAAAATGAAAGGAATTTGACATAATTATAGTAAGTTTCTCTAAAAGGGGAAACGTTCACTTTCAAAATACACTTAGTAAAGTGGTTTTAGGTGTACGAAGTTATATTCACTATTATTCCTAAAATAAATTTTGATATTTTGGTATTTCGTTAAGTTTTGAAGTTATTTCTTCAAATATACTTCTCCATTACATTTCTGTCAAACTTGCTATTTTCTTTTGCGGCCACGGTAGCCTGATGGTCATGGTTATGAACTCATGTCCAGTGTTCGAGCCCTGGTACCACAAAAGTTTGTGGCCGCGGTAGCCGAGTGGTATAGGTATCGGACTGTGGCTTGCTTTGTCACAGGTTCGAGCCCTGTACCACTAAAGACCCGCCGTGTAGGGCAGCGATGCACGTTAAATCTGTTGAGAGCTGAAACGTCCTCCCGTTGGTGTGGTGTGGTAGTTAGGAAAGGGGGGTGCCAGCTCAGGTGTCGTCCACGTCACTTGACCATGGTTCAAAATTACGTGGTCCGTCGCCAAAAGCCCTCGTGTAGAGCTGAACAGTGCGACGTTAATATTCAATCAATCAATCAAACCACAAAAGTTTAGCGTTGAAGAAGAGCTGATGCACGTTAAACACGTCGAGGACAAAAGTCCTCACGTTGGTGTGATGTGGAAGTTTGGAAGGGGAGTTATCAGCTCAGGTATCGTCCTCGTCACTTAACCGCGGTTCAAAATTACGTAGTCGCTCGTCAGTAGCCACCGTGTTGACTTAGAATGCAATATAAACCCTTGACGTGTGCTCTTGAGTTAATTCGAGTACGCTAAACAGTTCCAAATATGTACATTAGATATAATTCAAACGAGGTCGCATTTTATGCTGCTGTAATTTTCTCACTCAAATATCAGCGAGCGCCGTCTGCACTCGTGATATTTGACTGTTGTTTCTTATATTTACGATTTAGTCGTTAAACATAAAAAACTCGTTTTCAATGTAAAGACTGTAATGTTGGACTGTGTGCAGTGCCGTGTTTCGAAAAATATCACACTGTGACATTTCTGTAAACGACATGTATGTGTCTTTCTCATACTTCTTTGATATTTTTTGCAATTTATACCTGTTAAAATTATTTTTTATAAAAGTTTTTTTTGTAACTAATTGTAAATTGAATAAAACCTTTTCTTACAATTATATGTATTTGAGGATGAAATCTGATTTACTTTATTCAGGAAATTTTTAGTAAATTTCATTTTCTTAGCCAACTTATTTCTTTTAAAACATGCATATTTGTGTATTATATAATTAAATTTCTAACTATCTAAAATTATGTCTGGCTTTTTTCTTCATTAAAATCTTTCAGGATTTTACAAATTATCTTGCCATTATTCATTATATACTTAATAAGGAAAAATATATCTAAATATAAATAATTTCTGTCCTAATAAACATATAATTGTTTTTAGCTACAGTTTGGAAAATGCATTGAAAATTGTATCGGGAAAGGATTTTAACATATTATGAATGTGTTTTTTACTGCCACTATGTTATATATTTATCTTCAATTCTTTTTACAATATGAGTAGAAGTCGTAAACAGTTTGTCACAGTAAAATTAATTTTTGTTTTATATTCAAATTATACTATTATATATTGATTCTGAAAATAATAGGTTAGTTTGACAAGCCATTATTTCACAATTTTAAAGCATTGAACAGTTTTGAAATTTTTAAAACTTTTCTAAAATGTTAAATTATTAAAAATATTTAATTATTGTAAGTGATTAATATTTCTTAGATTATTGGAAACAAAAAAGTATAAAATTTAAAATATATCTCTTTGTTGAATTTTAATAATTATTTTTATGGCTAAACCTGGAAAAAACCCAACTTTTTTTAAATATTAACATTAAGATATTTTTAAAAAATAACTAGAGCTCTCAGACCTAAATCCATATGAACTTTTATAGAACATATGTAAGGGAACATTTACAAGATATTTCAAGACTCTATCTTGAACAGGAAAAACGCCTTAGGGATTAGAAAACACTCTCATCTTCAAAATTAAAAATCTGAGAAAAACATATTTAAAATTTGTAAAGGCATAAAAAAAATTCCATTGCCTCTGTAAAGCTTTATTTTTTCAATCTGTTACTATCCAACTTATGCTCTACATGAAAATTCTACTTGAAATAAATATGACTGAAATATCTTTTTTAATTCAAAATATTCTAAGACATAACATTGATAACAACTGATAATTTGATCAATTATTCACTTTTATCAGAACCTTATATATTCACAAGAGTTTTAAATGCAAAATATTTATATAGAAATTAGTAGTTATACAAACGTAATCCAGAAATCACCAAGTTTGTAAACGATATCTATTTTTTTCTCAGTTCCCCATCGTGGTAGTTAAGCAAGTTTAAGTTTTTGTAGCATGACTTTCAAATACTGCAATGTAGAACTACAATAGATTTATTATAATGTAGTTTGTGGTACATCAGGGAAATATTTAGTTCATTCTGCAACATTTGTATTCTGTAGTCTAATTGTAATATTACCTGAAAAAGCTGAATTTTAGATTTAACATTTTCAGTCATATTCCATCCCTTTCAAGTATTATTTATCACAGTAGCCTGCGTACATTTTGGTCATGGCATTTTTCAAAAGGAAAAAAAAAAATAATGAAAACAAAGTAAAGAGCTTTTAAATTATATAAACTATGTGTCAAAAAATATATTGGTCTTTAAATCAATCTTAATTAAGTAAATGTGAGAAAACTCAAAAACTTAAAAACATGAGCAAACAGAAATGATTTTAGAAACTAAAATTGTAGTTAATTGCCGTTTCACACGAAATATTGGATTGTGTTAAAAATATTTTTAATTAATTCAATCTAGGAATGCAAAAATGCTTTAAAATGAAACCGAATTTAAAATCAAAACTCAGAAAATTAAAATTTCTTAAAACCTAATTGGTTTTTAGATCAGAAATTGAGTAGCAAGTTTTCCAAATATATGAAATATATATTTGCAATAAATTGGGTGAACTCTCTGTTGGCCGTGAAGTGGAGAAAATGTTCATTTCACAATCCTCGCCCTAGGCCACAGCTGTGAATGAGAAACCTCCCGTTTCGAAGAACACAGAGACCGAAAAGCCATAAAACCGTCCCCTGCAAAACCAATTAGGACCGCCTGCGGCTTTAACAGGGGAACGCATTAAACTGCCATTCGTTTTTGAAGCAGTTCGCGAAATTTATCGGAACATTTTCGGATAAGCTAGCTTTGGAAAAGTAGATCACTTTCGAAGTGAAATTCAATTAGCGGGTCATCCAGTCAGAGGGTTAACGACTGAAAATTTGAGCAATATATACAGTCAGGAACATTGAAAATAGCGACCCAAGAAGGAAGCTAAGTACAATCGCGAAACTTTGCATATAAGTACAGCGTAATGTGATATGCAAATGATCCAAGTTTTGTGCCAATACGCATGCTCTTACACGCCGAAGTGGAGCTACAATCAGGAAGAGGATGCTATATAAGCCAGCGCTAATTCGAAGATTCATAAACGTGAGGATTACCCGCCGATTGTAGGAAGACTTTGGTAAGCGAAACATGCCAGGTAAACTTGCTAGAAGACATTTCTCACAGTTAAGCGAGTTTGAGAGAGGTCTGATTATCGGGATTAAAACTGCAGGCTGGTCGACGCACCGTGTTGCTGGCCAGGTGGATCGTTTGGAGTGTGCCGTTAGAAATTGTTGGGATCAGTGGACACGAGAAGGTGCCCACGCGCGGAAAATCGGGTCTGGAGCGACCAGGAATACCACGAGGAGAGAGGATCGAAGGATCGTGCGACAAGCACTTGTGGACCCCACAGTGACTCTTTCAACGATACGAGCAGACGTAGACGTAGCAATTGTTCCACAAACAATTTCTAAATACCTTGCAGAAGAAAATCTTAAATCCAAGCGCCCTTTACGTGCACTCCCATTAACACCGGAACATTGGCAACTGCGTCTACAGTGGTGCCAAGCCAGATCAATGTGGAATGTCACAGATTGGCAAAAGGTTGTGTTTAGTGATGAATCCCGGTTTGTTCCCCACACTGTTCTACGTCACACTGCCCACACAGCTGGTGTAATGGTCTGGGGGGCATAGCCTATGATAGCCGGTCCACTTTAATTGCGATGCGTGGAACCTTAACGGGCCAACGTTACGTTGATGATATTCTTTGACCCCATGTAGGACCTTTCCAAAATGGTCTTCCAAGGGCAATTTTCCAGCAAGATAATGCTCCTCCGCATACATGAAGAGTTGCTCAAGACTTCCTACGTCATTTTTAGACTCTTCCATAGGCGGCCCGCTTCCCCGATTTGTCCCCTTTAGAGCACGTGTGGGATCAGCTAAAACGGCAGATGCCATCGTGTCCCTCTGTACATGATTTAGAGTTGGCTGTTCAAGATTTGTGGGCCAATCTGCCTCAGGACAACATAAGTTGTCTAATCAACTCAATGCCGGACCGTGTGGCGGCATGTATTGCTGCTGGAGGTGTTCCGAAGCGCTATTAAGTTGCCCAGTATTTGTGTCGTTGCACACCCTGTATTCGTTTAATTGTCTTGTTTTTGAGATCAAGTGAATCTCTCATCTGTGTCATTATGTGTATTAAATTTCATTTCAATCCGATGCTTTCTTCTTGGGTCGCTATTTTCAATGTTCCTGAGTGTATATGAGTGAACTAATAGTGAACTAATAGTAGGAATTGAATGAAAAAGAAGTTACATCTGAATCTAGATTCGAGCTCTTGATAGTATTCCTCTCGTTGGCAGCAGAATAATGTTTAGGATGACGTAGCGTATAGACAGCGGTTAGTGAGCTTTTGTTATCGGGTAGAATTAAACAGCAGTGAGTATTCATTACGACAAACATGCTTTATCAAAGCAGTCTTTACATGAGGGAGTGTCTATTAACGCTGCGCCTTGAGGCTATATTAGAGCTTTTGGGGATGGACCTCGTAACTTTGAGTCTTAATCAAATGTCGAGGATGACATCTGAGCTGGCACCCACTCTCCAAACTTCCACACCAAACCAATGCAAGGATTTTGAACCCCGAAAAATTTAATGTGCATCAGCTCCTCTACATGGCAGGTCAACAGTGGCAGTGGCACTGGGACTCGAGCCTGCGATTCGACAGAAACACTGCCGGTCATGAGTTTGCATCCATGACCACTTGTAAGCAGCCAAAAAGTTAATGATTCTGCTTTGCTTTGTGTGTATAGTGGCCTGGCATCAAATTATTTGCTAAAAATAAGTACTACGATGGAAAGAAGCAATCAAACAAGCCATAATATATTTTATTTGAATGTTCAGGAGTGATGAGTGGATCAAGACAGCGCTAATGCACCCAGATAGTTTTTAAATGCGATGCTGGCGCCATCTATTACACAATATGAAAATTAAAATAATTGAATAGCCTGACTATTTTTGTATCGCTGTATTAGTCGAACGATTTTTGCTGAAGCTCTTTTATTGCATTTCATTTACATTTTGGATAATTTTTACTTTTGATTTTTTCTTACTTTATTTGCTTTATTTTGTTAATTGTTTTATAATCTTTCTGTTATTTTAATTAGTCAATTTGTTTTTTTCCCCTCTAATCGACTTTTTCATATGTAATGTTTTCTTAAATGGAGGCTGAAATGCATGTCCATAGCAGAGACTAACGCTCGTATTCACCGCTAACCTAACCCAGCGATGAAACCTGGAGTTAAGTAACCGGCAGTCAACCCCGGGTTAGAACTTCAATTCACAGCTCTTTTTCGACCTCCAGTTACTTGACTCTGGGTTTCTTAACCTGGGTTTACTGGTCGATTCCCATTGGTCGAAATAAACCCCGTGACTTTGTGACGAATCTGTATGGAACCTTTCCACTAATCTTCTTAGGCGTCTTTCTGGGGAATATAAATTCGCGTTTATTTCCAATCAACTTCAAAAAGATGCATGGGATATTTAAATTAGATAAGGTATTTAAGTCGAGGGTTGCGAGACAGCAAGAGAGATGATGGTAGGCTATTGAGCCAGTAACGTTAAACGCATAACTAGAAGATTCAAAGAGATTAGATTCGTGAAGACGTCGTGCTGCTAGACGTACCAGAAAGCTGATATAAGCCAGCGGTAAATATAATTCACGTACGCTTAAAGTAAGCGTCAGTTTGAGCTACTTAGTTAAAGTTAATGACAGTTATAAGAATTCGAATACGTGTGTTTCTCGGATCTCCTATTTCGGTAAACCTTACTTGAGTTGAGCTAGATTATTAATTAATTGTATTCTTAGTAATTTAATATAAAGGCAATCCCTTTAAACGACGTAACATTATTCTATTATATGTTATCAGAGAATTTTGAGGAAATTATAATAAAATAAATAATATTATTATTCAAAATGGCTCTTGGTGGTTCTTTGACTCAAATTAATCTTGGTGTTCAAGGTGTGACCCAGGGGGGTCATCACAACTTTTGGCTGGAGCTACAATTTCTATATTCGCCTCGTGCCAGCTTGTTTTTAACCTCGAGCATCGCTAACTGTTTAAAATGAATGCCAACAGAATTTATTTTACGCAGTACGAAAAAGAGTTGGTGTTGGCTTTGATGAAGCCGAACTTACATATAATAGAATGTAGGGAAACAAAAATGCTGTTAGTAGCACACACACACACAAAAATGAAGCGTATATTGAAATAACGCGGCCATTCAATGACACTGACAGAGTGGGGAATCCGCGAACACCGCAACAGATCCGTCAGTGTTATTTAAATTTAAAAAAGAAAATGACAAAGAAAAGTAGTGTTTTGCGGCAAGCAATGTTTGCGGAAACGCAAACGTAAACACTCGAAAAAAATGTGCGGTTAAAACTAACCCAGCTGTGATCCTGGGTCAGTATTTTTTAACTTGAACCGGAGTTAAGTTATTAACTTGCGATGGTGAATAGCGTTTTCGGCGAAACCCAGGTTTCCTTCCTCTAACCGGCGGTCAGGTTAGCGGTGATTATGGGCGTTAATCTGCTCATTTCATGATCAGGTCTTCACTAACCCTTTCTATTTCAAAAGGCATTTAAAAAATGGAGGAACAAAATAATAAAAGAATTAAAATGATGGAATCCTTGACTGTAAATATAAAAAAGTAGATTGAAAAATAACCTGGATATTTCTCTACATGAAGAAAAAGATACACTGCCGGTACACTCAAAAATCAAAAGACTGAAGAAGTAAACAATATTAAAGAGGGATTGCTGTTAAATTCACAAGAAATTACATCGATCAATATGGATTTTGATAATACTTATTTTTATCAAAATAAATAGTTCCTAACTGGAGGTTTCTGCTCTCAGTTTAGTTAATTAATAAGATTAATTTATTTTCATTTTTGTGTGGTTCTTCATTCTTTCAAGTCATTCACATTTAATTACTGGCATAAATATATAATTAAAATATGATATCCTGGTGATTATATTTGATCTCAATGTATTGTAATGTGTGTGTTGGGAAAAATAGCTTAAATGTTATACTAATATAATATTAATACATGTACATATAGATGTTTTAATATTATATTATACTGATAAAGATATCCTTAAAGGATACTTTTAAAAAACTACTTGAAGTTGGCCCATTATACTTAATTCTTTTAAAAAAAATAGAATTTAAATGTAGGGGAGATAATTAATTTACATATTATATATAAATTAAGGATATATTTCTAATATTTTAGGCTTTAATTTTTCTTCACGCGAAGCAAAAATGTAGATATTTTAATGAAATTTACATATTTCAATATATTTAGCTTTTTCAGTCATATTTATTTTATAAAAAATAAATTACTTTTCATGAACTGAATTAATTGCACATTAAACTGAGTTTTGATAAATAATTATGAGATATATTAACAAAAATGAATAATATTTTGGAGAACAGATAGCGCTAGCATTGCATTGAAAAAACTATCTGGGTGCATTAGCGCTGTATCGATTCACTCCTCAAGAGTAAAGTTGATGAGCCTTCTGCTAAAACATAAATGGTAAGTTTACTCCTTTTTTATACTTTTTAATAAAAATAAACTACGAAAAAGAAACGAAGAAATCTTACAATTGTATCAGAAACATCAACAAAGATGCAGTATTTGAGGCATTGCTCATATTGCTGCTATTTTTGATGGAGCATATAAAAAATTACGAATCTTTCCCAATGATGTATTCACCATCTCTCGATACTGGGAAGGGCTCAGAGTTGAATGCAATACAAAATGCTATTTCAAAATATCGCTTAGATTATCAAAATGCTTCGGAATATTAACTAGTGGAATAAAAAATCAGGGTGCTTTGAACATTTTCCTGTGTTCTAAGGAAACACATAAAATACGCACACGAACCAGAACATTGGGAATTTTACAAAAACATTAATATTTTTGTTTAAAAGTGATAAATATGTACTGTAGTTAATCTACTTAAAAGCTATACATTATGAAGGGAGGGGCCATTCAAAGGAATACCAGTAGGTGAAATAAAAACTGTTTTGGTCCTCTATTTCCATTTCTTACAAACTTTAACTTTCAATACGATTTGTGTGTCTGGCTATGGCACAGTGTGGTAACATCCAAAGTCATGTCCTATTGGAATTTTCCTCCAAGTGACATTGATTGCCATAGCTTGTATTCTATGGGCTAAAATTCCAGGAATAGATTTGTTAGGTTGATATATTTAGCTAGAGTGTCGAACAAGAAGTCCCTTGGATTTGGCTACGGATTTCATGATGTGATGTACTAGATTGCTATTCTTCAGTGAAAATCGCACAGATTGTTTTAAAAGGAAGACGGAATATATGCATATACACAGTAATGCCCCGAACATAAGGCGATAAGTGGGTCTGAGTGATAATTGCTCAAGTCGAATTCACGTAAGTGGGGGTATAATTTCGCATATACATCCATATAAGTTATGTTTAATTGGGGTCGAAAACGAAAGAAAATATTAATTTAGAAAAAAAAAAAAAAAAATCAGTAAAATCTTAGATGACATATAAAAAAAAAACTGAATTTATTTTGATGTGGATTGGTGTAGAAGGTTTCATAAAATGTAACAAAATAATCTCTATTGGCTCTAAGATTTTTTCTCCCTCAAAATTTCCTCGTAGCATGCTAATTTTCTTATTTTTAGTTTTATTGAAAAAATAGCTCAACGTCAGAGTCTGTATTTTCTAAAATTTTTGTAACCCTTTTTCCAATTAAACTCAGCCCCTTTGTCAAATTCCGAACTGGAATTCGATATTCTGATTGAATCGGGTCCTTCAATGTTCTTGCTCAATGTATTTCTATGAGCTCATCAATTGTCAGTTGCTGATTGTTGGAACCCAGCGGTTCTTGAATGTCATCACTATCCATTTCTACATTTATTTTCAGTAACACAAAATGAATTATGGTTAAGCGTCGATTCCGTGTGATACGTTCGAGCATGCACATTATCTAAACAAGAAACAGGGAGTGAGTAATCAAGTTGTGTAGCCTTCAGACAAAAGACGAATCAACACGAGATCTGAAGATCGCGTTGTTCCGGGTTCGCGTAAGTCGAAGTGTTACTATGTATGTGTATATGTTATATTAAACCTGTTCCATTTAAATATTGATTGTTTATTAATAACGCATTTTAAGGCTATCTTCGGCTAATGTTAAGGAATAGGATCCGAATTCGGAATATTTTTTCAGATATAAAAGTACTCAAACATTAATATTATATATATATTCTGGCTACACTATCCTGTAGAGAATCACTTATTTTATCATACTACTCATTTTTATCCGAGTTCACACATTTTTTTCTTTTATAAAATGTGTTTCGCATTTTTTTTCCTGTACGGTAATGCTAAATGAGCTATCCCTTCACATGTTAAAAGGAAAAATTAATTATTTATGAAATATTTTGAAATATTTTAAACACACTATATTGTAAACAAATACATGTGAGTTACTATTTCACAAATTTTTATAAAAATTGAGGCATTTTTTCCTGTTTGAAAATGTGCTTCGAATCAAATTCACGCTCTCGTACATATGGCAAAAACAGCGTTAAACAACAGAAAATCATTGACGACAGGCCCCGTAATTTTAGTCAAATAACGAGGGCAACATTTGAGCTGGTACTCTACTCTCCAAACTTCCACACTAAACCAACGTTTGGACTTGGAGAGTTTGGACAGATTTAATGGCAGGTTTTTAAAGGCACTAGATTTCGGATCCACAGCTAAGCAGAAATTATGCCTGCCGCGAGTTCGAGCACGATCAATCGCCCCCGAGTCATTTTTCCACACAACACGCCAACTTTTTCAGCTTTCAAAAAACTTGTTGTTTCTTTTAACAATTCCAAATCGATTCGGAACTTTGAAAAGAATTCTTTTCATTTTCTGAACTGGGATGCATTTGAATATATTAAAAGCTAAATAAGTATTGATAATCCGGTGAAAAATTGAACACATTTTTATAAGTGTAGCAATAGTAATTATAAATAACTTTTTCTTGGAAAAAAAAGATGTGCATCTTTATGATGGACCGACATGTATTGAACTTTCTGGTGGAGCAATTTCCTAAAAACACTTGAAACAATAGTTCTAAAAAAATAAATAAAAATAACCAGGTAAATAATACAGGGAAAAAAGATAAAAAGGGGGAAACATATTATTTTTTCATTAAATGCTTTTTTTATTGAGTTTTCTTGAAGAATAAAGACATCTTTAGAAATTCTTGGTTGTATTTATGAAAATGTCTGCTCTGAATTGATTTCCAAGAAATATTTCGTAATTTATAAATCCAATAAACAAGATGTGAAGTTCTTCATGGATTAAATAAAAGGATTTTCTACAATAATTGACACATTTTCAACTCCTTCAAAGCTGAGAACTGTCCAAGATATTTTAATTTCTGCGGCTGAAAGCAAGAACAAGCGTCGTCAAAATATGTTGAGAGTTCAAGCTTCGTGATCCCGTATCGGTAATACCTCGTATCTAGTATCTGGCATTTTATCTGTTTACACTAATAATTCAAATTGACTTTGGTTGTTCTTAAGTAGAAAAGTTCCTTCAATACTCTTTTTATTAAGCCTACTTATGTCATAAAATAAGGAATGTGTTTCAGATGTTGGAGGAATCTCGTGTCCATTCCGGACAGTTACTCAACTCATCTATAGATAGGAGAAAAACGACTTATCACGAGATCTTTGGAACTATTAGAGCTTGGAATTTGGCAGGTACGTTCCTTTTGATGAGTAGAGATCCTATAAGAACGGGTTTTGCGAAAATGGATTCCCAGGGGGGTTGTGGGGCGTTACAACAAAAATAACCGCTTTTTAACTATTACATGAAAAACATGTTTCATTTGTTGAGTAGACTTGCTAAGAACAGGTTTTGAGGAAATCTACTTTCTGGAGAGTTAAAAAAAATCCTTATTTTTAACTTATAACACTTACAGACTTCAAATTATGAGAATATTATTTTCCTGCTGAGTAGAGATCCACTAATAGGTTCTGTGGAATTCGACTTTGCGGGGGTGTTACGCAAGCTAAAAATGTTCTGATTTGGAATTATTAGACTTAGAAACTTGAAAGTTGGGTTCTTCTGTTAAGTAGAGATTCACTAAGAGTGAGTTTTATACAAGTCGACGCCCAAGGGGATTGAAGAGGTGTTAGAAACAAAAATTTCTGTTTTAGGGCTATTAGACTACAGACGTGTTTCTTTTGTTGAGAAGAGATCCACTATGAATGGGTTTTGCGCAAATCGATATCTGGGGGGGTGATAGGGGTTACGGGACATTATAGATAAGGGGGAAAATTCCCGTTTTTGAACAAAGACTTGCAAACATGAAAATTAACAAACATGTTTCTTTTGTGTTGTAAGAGACGCCTTAAGAACAGATTTTGTGGAAATCGACATCTAAGGTAGTTTGCAGGGGTTACGGGGTTGTTAAAGAGAGAAAAATTCAATTGATTTTATAAGACATAAACTTGAAATTCGTTAAGCATGCTTTTGTGGAGAAGTTTGCTAAAAACAAGTTTTGAGGAAATCAGCTCTCAAGTAGCTCCAGGGGGAATTGGCGATTACTGAAACAAATTTCTGTTTTTGAACTATTATATCCACAATCGGCAATTTTTTTTAGATATCCACTAAGAATGGGTTTTTCGGAAATCGACTCCCAAAACGGCTTGCGGAAAGTTAAAAAAAATCCCGTTTTTTTGAACAATTAGACCTACAAACTTGGAGTTTTTCAAGCATGTTACTTTTGTTAAGAGATCCGTTAAAAATAAAGTTTGAAGAAATCGACTGCAAGGGTGGAGAACTATAGATTCTGGAATGATAAATATAATTGTTTTTAGAACAAGGAGAGAGAGAGAGGGTGTCAAACTGAAAGGCTAATTTCGGCCAAACAAACAAGGTTTAACTTAAAGTGGGCCACAAAAAAAATCAATATTCATAGAAACGTAATTTTATTTCGATTAATACATTATAATAAGAATAAGTAAAAGAAATAAAAAAAAATTAATACTTACGTCTTGACACTTGACATTTCTTCTCAGCTACTATCTTTCCTATTTCGGGAGAAATTTTGTATGTATTATTGTATGCCGATATACTGGCGGGTCGCGAGTTTGACACCCCTGTTTTAGAGATTCCTGTCCTTTTTAAATCAAGTGGTAAGGACTCTAAGCATATTTTTCAATCCAATTGAATTCTTAGTGCCAAGGCTGAAATAACAATGACCGAAAAGAAAAATGCAGTGTTCATAAACTATTCAGAAAAGCGGGGTGAAGGAAGTTGAACTTGACAGGAGACTGGATCGATCATCCACTGTCTCTCTTGAAACTACGATGGTGTTGTTAGCTTGGCTTGTTGGAGGAGTTCATTAAGGCAATGTTCAGCGGGGGGATGACGGATGGTAGTTACATATAAATAATCGTTGATGAAAATCGCTCACTGTAGGCGGTTACTTCCCATGGTGGCAGCGTTATCCTGGTGGTTAGCGTCCCGAACTCGTGGCCGGCGTATCTCTGATTCGAGTCTTGATGCCATTGAACATCCACCCTATAGAGGGGCTGATTCACGTTAAACCTGTCGGTATTCAAAGTCCGTACGGTGGTTGCGTATGGAAGTTTGGAAAGTGGTATGTCAGCTCAAGTGTCATCCTCGTCACTTGGCTTCTATTCAAAATTACGAGATACGTCACCAATAGCTTTGTGTCGCCTTGAAGTATGATATTATCAAACTTTCCTTCACTCAAGCTTGGTGACAATTTTACCAATACTACCAACTTTTACTTCTTTAGAACTAATTTTAAAATTTCCGCTGCTTCTCATTAAACTTTGCTAATGGAAAACTATTGACCCTATTTAATCGAATCTTAGCCGCATCCTAAATTCTCAATAAGCTTTTGTGAAAAATGTTTTATCGATATCCAATTTAACTAAATCAATAAGTTTAAAAGGAGAGCTGATAAGAAGTAAATAATTAGTTATTTTACCAATATTATAAACTTTTAAGTACATACACGGACCTTTAATTGTTCTAATTGTCTCATCCATCGAATTTTTTTCTTCCGATTCTAAGCCGCACTCGATTTTCAGTAGTATTAACATTGGAAACAAGTAATATAATTTTTTTAATGTCAATTCCTACTTAGGTCAACAAAGAAACATTTTATTTTAGTTAACTCAATTAAAAAGAGGAATCAATATTTGTAAAAAACTCTGTCACAAATTTAAAAAAATGTATTTGAAGTTCATTGGATGAATAAAAAGTGCTTTATAAACGATTGATATATAAATATATAGGAAAAAAGTGAACTACTAGAGTGTGTAGGAATTGAAAAAAGTGCGCTTTTGATTCCAGTCAATCTGATAATACAGAGTCTTAAGCCAGTCAAATGCTTCAATGTAAAATTTTTTTAGTTGTTTCATTAGTAAGAGAAAGGAACACTTATTAAATTATTTTCTAAACAATACATAGAGGCAGGACATTGAAGATGCTTGCTTTAGGTCACGGGTATTGAAAGCAAATTGCATCTATTTTGTAATCTGATATACACAAAATCTAACCATTGAAAAGTGGACATAAAAATAGAAGGATTTCATAAATGAAAATAAAAACATTAATAACTGATATAAAAATTACTTTATCAGTTTTCCAAGTTAAGACCCTCGTAATATTTTTATTACTGTATTTGTATTGCTGATTTAATGAATTTTTTTTTCGGAGACTCGAAGCTGCATCTTTCAAGCGAACATAAACGTTGTACTACAAGAGTAATAATAATTATCTGTATGAGCTTTTTGTATTTGTTCAAGTGCAAAAACTCCCCAAAATGATTGATGTTCTAATTTTGATCTCGCCAAATTAGTACGCTGAGGTCAAATTAGGATTCATGCAGCAACCCTGACTTTTCATTGCTGTCTTGGATATAATTAAGTGGCCGCGGTAGCCTAGTGGCCAAGGTAACGGACTCGTAGCAGGCATATCATGAGTTCGAGCCTAGTGCTGCTGAATACCCGCCGTGTAGGAGAGCGATGTACGTTAAATCTATCGAGAGCTCAAATGTCCTCCCGTTGGTGTGGTAGTTAAAAGAGTGGTGTCAGCTCAGGTGTCGTCCTCGTCACTTGACCATTGTTCAAAATGATGAGGTCAGTCGACAAAAGCCCTCGAGTAGCTGAACAGTGCGATATTAATATTTACTCACTCGGATATAATTAAAGTTCATTTCCTTAACATGTCATGCGTGGGACGTCCTCTGCACTTATAATTTTTGAGCATAATTTAATGAATCTCGTTTCAAGTTTTCACAAAGGGATTTAATGGTGGTTTCCACAGCTGAGTGGTCATCGTCGTGAAGTGATCGGCATTATAAAATCACGGACTTAAGTCCACGTGCAACTGAGTACCCACTGTGTTGTGAGGTTTTACGTTGGTGGTGTGGGGAAGTTTGGAGAGTATGGGGGGCACATCTCAGAAGAATGGTTCTCGTCATTTGATTCAAGTTCAAAACTATGAGTTTCATCGTCAATAATCCACAAGCAACTTCAAAGAGTAACAATATTAAAAAATCAAATAAAGCTTATTTTCAAGCCTCAGGAAAATAATTAAGACGATCAATAAAGCAGTCTAAGATTACTGCAACACACTCCTCACGAGGCCGCGTTATCCTAGTGATCAAGGTAACGGATTCGTGGACGGCGTGTCATGAGTTTGAGCCTAGTTCCACGGAAGACCCACCATGTAGGGGAGCGATGCACGTAAAATCTGTCGAGAACTCAAATGTCCTTCCGTTGGTGTGGTAATTAGGAGAGGGGGTGCCAGTTCAGGTGTCGTCCTCGTCATTTGACCATGGTTCAAAATTATGAGGTCCGTCTCCAAAAGCCCTCGAGTAGCTAAACAGTGCGACGGTAATATTCACTCGCAGCACTCTTCACCATAGCGTTTGAAGGGAATCCAGCCTATGCTTCGAAACAGGTTCAAAATTACTATGTTCATCCAAATAGCGTTGATTTAGAGAGATGTGACGGATCTGTACGGCACTTTATCACTAATACTCTTAGGCGTCTTTGGGGATTGTAAATTCGCGTATATTTTCAGCCACCTCTAAAAGAAGAAACCGGGATATGCAAATTAGCCAAAGTATTTAAGGAGAGTGTTGTAAGTTAATAAGAGAGACTATTACGCCAAGAGATAGGTTGATGATGTTCTAAGAAGATTCAAGTTGATTGTGAGATTAGCATCTCGCTGATCATTAGACAGTGATCAACAATTGGAAAGTTTGTTACTCCTGGAAAGTGAGGTAGTAAAATGAAGGTGAGATTTATATCTAGATTATCGGATCATAAGAGTAAAATAATACAGTTAGTGGTAATTTAATGAATGCTAGTAATTCAAATTACGTGTATCTCTCGATCCTCTTATTTCGGTAATCCGGTTCAATATTGAGTTTATTAAATGATTAGTAGTAAAGGTCAATCACATTGTCGTAGACATATTGATTAATCTTCGTAATTAGAAGGTTGATAATTGATTCAAGTGAATAAATATAATTTGTTATTGTAAAAATGTCATCTGGTCGTTTTTTGCCGCAAATCAATCTTGGTGTCCAGGGTGGAATCCAGGGGGGATTTTTACACATTGTTTAGAAACAATCTAATCCAATCCAATTGGAGAGTCACCAGGTTTGAAGGTTTTCAAATACGCGACTTTAATCGCACCCCATTTTTAAGGGTGTAAGGTAGAATTCTGAACCCTCAAGTGAAAGAAATGAAATTTTCTGCAAGTAGAGTAGAACTAGATATCAAAATCTCATAATGTTCATCAACTCCGGATTGTTTTGAATTTTTCAAAATCGAGAATTCTTAACAAGGGGGCAAAACGAATTGATGTGTTCCTCAGGGTCTTACCTGCATTTTATAAGTATGGTAATTACAATGTCAAGGTACTAGAGGGATTTTTTTTAATGGGATTTCTATTTTTGGTTTGTTCGAGTGACGCAGCTTTGAGATGTCTCAGCTCCTTAACTCAAATAATCCTTCATATTAGGAGATTCATTGCCCTCGTGTAGCTTTGAAATGCGAGATGGATAAAAACAAACTAATCTTCACTTATGCACATGCATAACTTGTTTCTGTTGAGTTCAGTGGTAACTGGCATTATTGTCGTGATGAATGGATGATTCACGTTAAATTTGTCGAGGCTCGCACATTAACGGAATGTGGAAATGGCTAGCTTAAACGTGGACCTAGTCACTTGAACGTGATTCAGAAGGACGAGGTATGTCGCCAATAGTCCTCGTGTTGCTTTAGAGTGTGACGTTAATAAACATTCACGTGATAAACCACGAATTCAAAACATTTGTATTAGTTGCTAGCAACCGCAATACGAATAAAGTAACATTTGATGCCACATCTGGCCATTAAAAACAGTCAACAAATAAAACAGTCATTTACTAATTAATGTAAGCAACATTTGGGTGTTTACTCCTTAATAATCGATTTTCATATAAAACCCCTGGTATGGAAATTATATGAGGAGTGAAATTTGCACAAAAAAAATCGGGTTATGTTGTATTTTGCGCATGCGCCAAATTTCTGTTAAAAGAAAGCAGGAACTTGAGTACTACAAACAGTAGTGATCCATTTGTGAAGGAGTCATGATACTGGGCTTCAATTCTATTGGTCGCGGGTTCTGTACTCCGATTAGACCCCACCACTAGCTGTTCATTGAGCTTTCCTTTTAATGAAAAAGTGATCAATTTAAAACTATTATTTAAAACAGTAATAATTATCCTTTATTTAAAAATTTAGCTTTATAATTACTCTAAAAATTTCCATTAATAGTTAATTGTCGTTTTCAGAACATTTGATCTTTTTTTTTCTTCTGCTTTCAACAAACTAGATTTTCGTTTTAGTGCCATTTTTTAAGCAAATGGTCGTCACGAGAAATTGGAAAATGATTATTAATAATCAATTTTATAATTTCAAAATTCTCAAGAAATTATTGTTATAAAATAATAAATATGTTGGTTTTACATAATACATTTTACACACACATACATCAGGTAAGTTTCCATTCTTCCATAAAAGTTTCTACCGTTTGTCCCCACAACCATCCTGTTAAATTATTAACTACGGAAAGTTTACGATTCTACCGACGTTCACGTATGATGCGTACTTTAGTTGCCACTAGCCTCTTTTCACGTTGATTAATAATGGCGAGAGTATTAATGTAATTAATACTCAGTGATATTAATAATGAAGTAAATTAACCTTCTTAACACACGATGTACTCATATACACTCATGTCCATAAATCAAGGATAATTCAGAATCACACAGAAATAGAACTCTAAAATAAAATTTCACCTGTAGAATTATCACACACATCTTGAAGAAGAATATGCAAATTACAGGAAACGACCAGAGGGCGCGGATAGTACGTCACAATGACGAGAGTGTAAGAGAGGGGTACATAAGGAATGCTGGAAAAGAAGTAAAATTGTTCACAAGCGCTTTAAAAGCCTTTCAGTGCAATAACCGCATAGTTATGGCACAAAGGAAGCATTTGGAGGATTTTTTACGTGGTAGAATTATTGAACGACTGGAATGTGGACGTGCCCAGCTGGAAGTATCCGAGGAACTTGGAATCTCCCGGAGTGTCATCTCCAGGTTTTGGCAACGATTCCAAGATGATGGTAATGTGAGTAGATGTTACAGCACAGGTCGCCCACGAGTTATAACGCCGAATTAAGACCGGTATTTGGCAGTAACTGCCAAAGGAAACAGACGGAGCACAGCATCAGACCTGTCTCGTCAGCTCTCTTCAGCTACCGGTACGACAGTTTCAAGGCAGACCGTGTACAGACGCTTAGGGCACATTGGTCTATATGCTCGTAGGCCTGTCAGATGTGTTCCACTTACCGCAACTCACTGTCGCCTGCGATTAACCTGGAGTAGAGAGCGTGCATTGTGGACACCACAACAGTGGTCTTGTGTGATGTTTTCCGACGAGTCCAGGTTTAGTTTGCAGTCTGATTCTCACCGGAATTTAATATGGAGAGCGCTAGGTACCCTTTACCACCAAGAGAAAACCATTGAACGACACCGATACGGTGGTGCAGGATGGCTCGTTTGGGGAGGAATTATTCTTGGTTCTAGAACTGACCTGCATTTTCAGAGTGTAACGATGACAGGTCACATCTATCGGGATGCCGTTCTGGAACAACATGTACGTTTGTTTCGGGGTCCCATGGGTGCTGAATTCCTGTTTATGGATGACAACGCCCGTCCTCACCGTGCAAACATTGTGGAAGAATGCCTTCAATCGAAGGATATCATCCGTATGGATTGGCCAGCATACTCACCGGACTTGAATCAAATAGAGGATGTGTGGGATATGCTTGGCCAACGAATTGCAGCCCTTCCACCCCTTCCTACCAGAATTTCGGAGGGCATTGCTTGATGAGTGGTGCAATATTCCACAAGATCAGATTGATAATTTGATACTCAGCATGCCTAGGCGTTGTAAGGCCTGTATTGCATCGTCCGGGAGACATATACTCCGTATTAACCATTATACTAACACTGTTATACTATTTTTTGTAAATAGATTCTTCTTTAAAATTTGCTCCAAGGAGTAAAAATCGCAATTTTTATGAATAATGGCAATAATATAGCATCTTTTTTGCTCTTTACCTTTTGTTTAATAAACTTTACAAATAAGTCAAACTTGTTTTGCTTCTGTCTCTTTCTTTGCCTGAACTTCATTAACCTTAATTTATGGACATGAGTGTACTATGAGTATCATATATTTATGTAACATATTTGATACATGTATTATTCTACTGAATCAATATGAAAAATGTAAACGGAATAAAGAAAATGCTTGCATGCTTTTAGCATTATAGAAGATCCATTTATTCACCCTGTTTGCCTGCTATATAATCAAGGACAACTATACTTAAGGAGTAAACTCCAGTCGTGCGTCGGAGCCGACACACAAATTTTTTTGAATTAGATTCTGTTAAAAATTAAAGAAACAATGTGTAAAGCAACGTCAATGTTTGTTATTAACAGTGGCATCAGCGCAGTTGATATCAAATTCAAAATTCCTTAATCTTACCCCACAAAAAAAGAAGAAAGGAAAAACCTCGACCTGAAATTCTGAAATGCATGCCTAATTTGCATTTATGTGCAAATCTAGTTGAAACCCTGTTTGAACTTTGATTTGGGTCGAGTGTTTTTACGGCCCCCTGGGCTGCAAAAACGTGTGATTTAACATTTACTCGGTCGATTGAATTAATTCGTGAGTGAATAAATGGAAAAAAGAATTAATATTTAATGGGGTGTTGATTGCTTACTTTCGAAATTTTTTTTGTTTCTTTCAAAACTTTAAATAGATAATTCTTTTTGATACAATTTTAAAGAGGTTTAATAGCCATTGGAAAAGTATAAGCTTAACGGATTTATATTCAACGTAAAGGAGATTCCCGCATTAATTATATAGAATCAGAGAATTAAAAAAAACTGTGCGTGTACTTATATACGCACGTAAGAAGTTATACTTTGGCGTAACAAGATTAAAATATTTCTAAAAGTCTTAAGCATGGCAAGCTGGGTCAAGGATGAAAGGCGGTCACGAGCAGAGTTGAATGATACTAACCTTAAGTCAATCGGACCAGCCAAACCTAAGATAATCACGTTTTAAATAAATTTAAACATCCCAGCACAGGGACAATAGGATCAATAACAGGAGGGGGTTCAGAAGACTATCTGGAGATGAGGTGAACCGAATGTGACGCCTGAGACCGCATAATGAATGTCTCGGGGGAAAAATCGTACATGCGAAAATTAAGACATCCACCTGAAGAGCCCCTGAATTATGGTCATTTAAAAAAAATTAAATCATTTAAAACAGTTAAACAAAATAGAAGCAGGTACTCAGCAACTCTCTCTCACTTTCTCGAAACTCGGCCTGGTTGTGAGGAAACACAAGAGGAATCCATTCGAACCGGTCCGCAGTCTGTAGTTGCAAATGGGGTGGCGCGATCTCGGGAAAAGAAAATGAAACTAACTACTCACGGAGAGAGAAAATGTGACGTAAATGGTCACGTACATCACAATGATACACAGAGTAGTAGGTGATGCCAAAGTCTCATCCTTCTATCTCAGTAATATCATGACGTCATCAAAAGATCGAACCCCTTAGGAATAAAATTGGGATTCTAATTTTAGTGATAACGCCCCCTATTCCCACTATCTACACACGAATTATAACAGATGAAACAGCTCAACAAGGAGAACCTATGGTCCGAGTTTTATTATCGGAGCTAAAAATTCCTCGGAGCTATGCGAAATTTAAAAAAATTTAAAACTTCAAAAATAATTTTAAAATGTTAAATATCCTTAAAAAGTACATCTAGGATGCTCATAGGAAGAACATCGAATCCAGCTGGTGCGGTCGACCAATGTAGCATAGGATTCGAGTTATTACTGGGGAAGCCCTGTAGGGGGGAAGCACCGGAGGGGGCCAATTCCTCGTAAAGCTAGTGCTAATACGAAAACATGGCCGACCTCAAAAATCAAGTTCCAAGCTCTATTCCTTAGGGGGGTGAAATTTTTCTAGTCCCCATAGTATTAACATGGGAGCGTGATATTTTAGTGCTTAAGCCCTCCCCATGCCTACATGATGGGGATGAAGTAGATAACCTGATGGGTCTCGACGAGTGGAAAGTTGGCTCAAATCTAAAGTTCGAGACTGAAACAGGAGCCAAGATATTGTGAATTTATACAAACTTAAAAAGTTAAAAAAATTTAAAACAATTAAAAACTATAGAAGAAATAGCGCTTTGAGCATGAAGTTATAATAACTGGAAGAGCAGATAGAGAGGAATAGAATGAGCCAGGTCCGAAGTATCTGTGAGATTTGGGTGCCGAGATATTGGCCAAAAAGCGGTAGAGGGGTAAAGCACCGTGAGGGGATTTGTCCCAACAGATATGGTATTACAATAGTTTTTACGATCCCTCAAATATCAGGCTCCAAGCAGCAAAAAAGTGGCATCTGCACTATTAAAATTCGTCGGTAAACAAACGTACGTACGTTTATCTTCTCACGAACCGCACGATGCAGAAAATCGCTAAAGGTACCAAAAGGTCGGGAATGATCCGAGAAATCAGTTTTGACCATTTATATTCTGATATTCCAAGTAGTTAAAAAGATATTAATTAAAAACCTTAAAATACATAATTAGTGCCATTCTTCGAACTTTTTTTCCCCCTAGATGTTTTTAAAACGCGATCTAACTTTTTTGAGACTCAGCCAAAAAAACAATTACAGAATTGGAAAGATCATTTACTTCGCCACAATACCGTATAATTTATTTTACAAAATAATTGTATTTTCTATTTTTTTTTACCATCTTTTCTAAAATTAGTCAAAATCAGTACGTTTTTATGAAAAGGATTTCTAAATCCGCTTGCATTTTCTTTCACGTTAATGAAATATTTTACACTAAAAAAGGTCATGCTCTTTTCTTTTAGAATCAGTCATTTAAAAAATTAAATGTCAAAAACTTTTTCTTACGATTTTTCAAAAAGATATTCAAAATTTTACTTAAATACTTAATAACTTCTTTATTTATGCAAATAATCTCACAATACTTTTTTTTTTTCCATTTGTAGAACAATATTATTCGTAATCTGTACAAAGATTGAAAAAATTGCTTAAAAATTACGGTTTTTTTTTTTAAAAAAAATTGTGTTTAGTTTTTGTTCTCTTTTTGCGAGAAATATTTAAGCATTATTTTTGTTACATTTTTGTTTAAAAATTACCGTTGTTTGCAATTGATATATGAAGTTTGAAGGCATTAACCTAAAAATGAAGCCCGAAAAGAAATTAAAACTTTAACAAAAAATGCTATTTTAAAATAGCCCAGGGTTTGGCGCCTAAAACTCTTTTCCACTTAGCCTGTTATGTTTGATGAAAGGTTACACTAGAAAAGAAGGTACGCCTATGTATAGATATTGAAAATCACCAGATTTGGCAATATTGAATATCAAAAACTTTTTTTTTACTATTTTTTAAAAAAAATACTCAAAGTTTTATTTAAATACTTAATAACTTCTTTATTTATAAAAATAATCTTACGAAACTTTTTTTCCGTGTGTAGAACGATATTATCCGTAATCTGTACTAAGACTAAAAAATTACTTAAAAATTACGGTTTTTATCGTGTTTTTCGTTTTTTTCGTTATTGCCAGAAATATTTAACAATTATTTTTGTTTCATTTTTTGTTTAAAAATTACTGTTGTTTTCAATCGATATATGAAGTTTGAAGGCATTAACTTAAAAATGAAGCCCGAAAAAAAATTAAAACTTTAACAAATAAAGTATTTTTACAGTAGGAATAGCTCTTTCTTTTATTTTGAAGGTCTTTTTGCTTCTTTTTCCCGACGATTTCGTGGCGCGATTGTTTAAAGCGCTTTATTGCTAACTGTTGGACCCGGTTTCAAAACAACATCATTGCTTAATTTTTATGATTTTTTAAAAAAATACTCTAAATTTTATTCGCGCATTTAAAAACTTCGCCAGCAAGTTTGTAATTGGAAAGATAATTTATTTCGTCACAATAGTTTTTTTTTCTTTTTTACAAAACATTGATGCTTTTATTTGAAAAATGATACTTAAAAACTGATACTTTGATCTTTTAGAGTTGATGATTTAAAAAATAAAATGCCGAAAACTTTTTTTTATGAAATTAAAAAATACTCAAATTTGAAATATTTAATAATCGCCTATCAAAATCAAACTTTTTATAACTTATTCATGTATAAAAATTATATGAAACTTTTTTTCCGTGTATCGAACATTTAAAAAAAATGCTCACAATTTTAATTTAATATTTAATACAGTTGTGAAATTTTGCAATTATAGAAGTTTCTCTTTTTTTCAACATACAACTATTTCTACAAAGGTACATTTTCGTTTCCGGAGCCTCAAAAGTTGCAAAGTGAGAGACTTAATATTAAAGACCCACTGTTCACATACTCGAGAGATCTGATAGCGAGAGAGGGCTGGGGTAGCCCAGTGATAAAGGTAACGGATAATGGCAGGCGTGCCATGAGTTCGAGCCCAGTACCACTACAGAACCTCTGTATAGGGCAACGGTGCACGTGAATCATGTAGTCATTTTGAAAGAGATTGTCAGATTTTGTGAAGGAAAGGGAAAATTTATGAAATTAGAGTAAGCTCGTGCAACGCCGAGTCACGCTACTAGTGTTAAATTATTAGACAACAGTGTGCTCGCGCATCCGTCCCGGTGTGCGCGCCCAACGTAAAAATTTACCCTCATCATTTTTCCCAAACGCGCAATAAAAAGTATAACTTCAAAGATGTACAATTATAATCTCATGACCATAAATTAAGGATAATGAAGTCCAGGCAAAGAAACAGACAGAAGCAAAACAAATTTGACTTATTTGTAAAGTCTATTTATTAAAAAAAACGTAAAGAGCAAAAAAGATGCTACATGTTTGACATAATTAATAAAAATTGTGATTTTTACTCTCTGGAGCAAATTTCAAAAAAGAACCTATTTACATAAAACAGTATAACATAGTTAGTATGATGGTTAATACGGAGTATGTCTCCCGGACGATGCAATATAGGACTTACAACGCCTAGGCAGGCTGAGTATGATCTTGAGGATCTGATCTTGGGGAATATTACACCACTCATCAAGCAATGCCCTCCGAAGTTCCAATAGACAGGTTGGAGGGGGTTGACGGGCTGCAATTCGTTGGCCAAGCATATCCCACACATGCCCTATTGGATTCAAGACCCGTGAGTATGCTGGCCAATCCATACGAGTGATACCCTCCGATTGAAGGCATTCGTCTACAATGTTTGCACGGTGAGGATGGACGTTGTCATCCATAAACAGAAATTCAGCACCCATGGCACCCCGAAACAAGCGTACATGTTGTTCCAGAATGACATCCCGATAGATGTGGTCTGTCTCTGAACTGCAGGTCAGTTCTGTAACGAAGAATAATTACTCCCCAAACGAGCCGTCCTGCACCACCGTAACGGTGTCGTTGAATGGTGTTCTCTTGGTGGTAACGGGTACCTAGCGCTCTCCATATTAAAGTCCGGCGAGAATCAGACTGCAAACTAAACCTAGACTCGTCGGAAAACATCACGCAAGACCACTGTTGTGATGTCCACAATGCACGCTCTCTACTCCAGGTTAATCGCAGGCGACAGTGAGTTGCGGTAAGTGGAACACATCTGACAGGCCTACGAGCATATAGACCAATGCACCCTAAGCGTCTGTACACGATCTGCCTTGAAACTGTCGTACGGGTAGCTTAAGAGAGCTGACGAGACAAGTCTGATGCTGTGCTCCGTCTGTTTCTTTTGGCAGTAACTGCCAAATATATACCGGTCTTCATTCGGCGTTGTAACTCGGGGGCGATCTGTGCTATAACATCTACTCACATTATCATCATCTTGGATTCGTTGTCAAAACCTGGAGATGACACTCTGGGCGATTCCAAGTTCCTCGGATACTTCCAGCTTGGTACGTGCACATTCCAGTCGTCCAATAATTCTACCACGTAAAAAATCATCCAAATGCTTCCTTTGTGTCATAACTATGTGGGTATTGCATTGAAAGGCTTTTAAAGCGCTTGTGAACAATTTTACTTCTTTGCTACCGTTCCTTATGTACTCCTCTCTTACACTCTCGTCATTGTGACGTACTACCCTCGCCATCTGGTGGTTTCCTGTAATTTGCATATTCTTCTTCAAGATGTGTGTGATAATTCTACATGTGAAATTTTTATTTTAGATTTCAGTTTCTGTGTGATTTTGAATTATCCTTAATTTATGGACATGGGTGTATATCGGTAATCTTATTTAGATACAAAAATTTGTAGATGTGTTAAAACATCTCTCTTAAGAAATTGAAACGTTATTAAATGTCAAAGTGAACCAGCTCGAATCCTACACTGACAACTGAATACTAGATGTGTGGAATAAATATATGCCTTTTCTTCAATTAAAAACTAATGATCGCATTGTTACTCATTTAAAAATGCACACACACACACACACACACATTTACTCTTTTGAGAAAATCTTTTTTTTTCATACTAAATCATGTACTATCAAAGGCTAGAAACGGATTTTTAGAGGATAATTTAGCAACATGTATTACCTTGTAATCGACAACATACCAACTCTATATAAAAGTCTTGCAAAAAACATGAAACAAAACTCTTGAAACACAATATAAAAATAGTTTGATTTAAATGCCTGTATTTTCAAAATTTAATTAATTTTAGGCGTTTTTACTTTAAATAAATATTGCTTTCTATCCATTTTACTATTTATTACAAATAAAAACTACATAGGTATTAATAGGTTACAGCAGTGGTTTCCAAAGAGGTCCCCGATATTATTCAGTGGGTCCGTGGAAAATTAAAATTGATTTGGGTGTCCCTGAACAACGTCATTGGGTCCACACGAAATTTAATATTAAATAAAAAATTTGAATCTGTTTTTTTTATGGAAATTTAAATAACAAAAATCCACTTGGATATTCCCAATTGGATGTTGAACCCTTTTGCGCGTGGATTGATTTGGATTCCAAACACAGATAAATGCATTCTATAATACAGGAGAATCTTATTGAAATATCCAAAAATGAGGAACTTACACCAATGTTTGAACAAAAATCTCACAAATTCTGGTTACAAAAAACAGATCCCGATTTTATATCTTGCATTATGGGTTATTGGGCAGAAGTTGTTGACTTTGGTAGAACGTGGATTCTCAGTGCCGTAAAAAATTTCATCAGAAAAAAAATCTGACCACCCGTGTGTCACAAACATTGAGACGGACATAAATACACTCATGGCATCTCATCATCATTAAAACAAAAGTTATACTTTCAATGAAAAATTCTTCAACAAAATGTTGTTTTTAAATTTGTAATTTTTATACTATGCATTTTTGTAGCTTTTACCCGTCCATGGGCATGTTTTGACTATAAAAAGGGGTTCATGGATTAAAAAGAACCACTGAGTTACAGAAACTTTAAGCCAAACACACAGCACCATGTAAAAAGTACGCCAAATTCTGTTTCTACATTATGCTTGTAGTGAATGTTTCTTAGACAGCATTTCGACAATGTTCGGATTGGAAAAGTATCAGAAAAGTAGTCGGTATATATCCTATGGTTCCTAATACCAATAACTTCCGTAAGTTTTCACGAGCTCATGGCCGACACATCCTCAATTCGAGTCTTAACGCCCCTGAATATCCGCCGTGTAGAGGGTTGGAGTGGCTGATTCAAGTTAAAGCTCAAAGTCCTCCCGTTGGTGTGATATGGTAGTTTGGAGATGGAGATACCAACTCAGGTGTCGTCCTCATCACTTGATCGTGGTTTAGGAGGACAAGGTCCGTCATCTTTCTCGCCCTCGTGTTGCTTAATAGTACCACATTAATAAGCACTCACTTTCAGATAAGTATCATTATACTGCTACAGTGGCGTACACAGACTACTTTTAGGGAGGTTATATATAAAACACACACAGATGCACGCGCGAAAGCACAGAGGTGTAATCTTTATTATAAAAATTAAAAATCTATTTTTTCTGGGGGGAAGGTTGAGCCCCCTGCACTTTGTGTACACCACTGCATTGGTACTATGCATAAAAACATAAGGTACTGCTACTCGAAAAAAATCTGTATTTCAATTTCATTTAATTTTGACTCTTTGATAAGATCCTATTAGGAATTCCTAGCTTGAATTGAATCCAATGGAAACCTTTCTACAAAATATCGTCTCGTTGTTCGGGCTGGAATGGAGAAAAATTCACCGACTTAATCCCCCCCTCTAGTTGCACTTCTTTCAGAGCAAACGTTGATACGAAATAAAGCTCGTAATTGGACTCGATATCTAGTGGAAATAGATTTAGAAGTGCCTTCTTCTCGTTGTACTTTTATATAGAGAGAACATGAGACCCGCTGCTGCCAATATTTTATTGTGTTGCTGTTAATACGAAACAAGCCATCAAACATAATACAATATACATTTATTATCTTGAAGATGACAGTTTGTTAAATAATTAGCTTACACCAGAGAGAGTGCTTCTTAAACTTTTTCTATCTTTGCGACCCAATATTCAATGATAATTTTCCTCTCCATACAAATAACAATGCATTCAATTCAAAAATACTACACCTTGACAATAGGACTTGAACTTCTCAAGAACCCCCGGCGTAGATATGCTTCGCTCAACCAGTGCGTTCCATGCCGTATCCATGCGTCTTTCCAAATCTTTTCTGTGCATTGCTATCCATCCAATGATTCCGAAGGACATTGACAGTGTTGACGAAGGATTGACTGTGAAAACGGGTGAATGCGAAACAATTTTTCATGTCATTGTTTGCGATCATGTATCAATATAAAAATTATGCGTATTTTAATTTGCTTTTCTTCAGAATGATTTTAATTAAAAAAATGTTTGTTCTTGGATACAACAAATAATAACTAGTTAGTGCGAACAAGATTCAACTGTGTGTTCATTTGTTTTTCAGATTTCGTTCTAAATTCTTAGCCATAACGATTTTGTCTCTTTTCTCACCTAACTCAAATTATCAACTCCTTTGAATATAAATACTTAAGCGCTTTGTGTTAATGAGGCCATCAATAATTACTTTTCTGGAGGATTAATATGACTAACTATATTAATTATTAATGGTCTGACGCTTGTTAGTGTAAATTCAATAATTCAAAGCATATTCGTTGGATGGCTATTAATATTATATGTATATTTGCTAAATAGTTAAGATGTAAGTAAAATTCTTTTTCAGGCAATTCATGTTACTGATTTAGGATACTAACTTTACATAGAACCGTATTTGAAATCGCTCTTATTTGTGTCTGTTCCAAAGAAATTTTTTCTTAACTCTAAATATTGAATTTTTATTAATTTTTTTAACTAAAATTTCCGCTTTTATTTTATTGGGTAGAAAATTGACTACTGTGTTTACAGTCATGTCTCAACAATAAACTCGACTATTGTCGTAAATTTAATTTGCTGTAGCGTTAAAGTAGTGACTGGAAAGTTCTCTTTTGTTCTCTCCGCCTAAAAATCGGAGAGGCGGGCCGCTTGGACCTTTATGAAACATGATAATTAGAGTCTATCTCGTCAGTGGGACTGTCAGCGGGTGGTTTAACACGAACTGAAAATAATTAAAGCGAAACTTAGCGAATCCTCAGTCGAAAGTATCTGTTAACGTTTCATGGGATTAAAGGCGAGAGTTGGACATTTGCAAATTTAAACCCCGCGTCGTGATAGGAGGTGGGGAGCTTTAACAGGCGTTAAAGGGTGACGCCGGGGCTCTTATCGGGGCGGCGAGAGGAATCAGTAGGGGCGGCGCGGATCATCAAATATATCACGGAGAGTGACAACCGGACCTTATCTTCGCGTTCCACGCAGGCGGCTTCTCAACTGTGCATTGGGGAAGGTGGCTGGGGCACAAACGACCCGAAAAAGGATCCCGACCCCATCTTTTTAGGCGTCTCAGGAGCCGACTCCTTTGAAATTTAATCAGAAAAATGCAAAATGCGCCCCAGACACTGGCACTGAGGAAATGATTAGCGGTAATTTATTAAGGAACACTTTGATATATGGGGGGAGGGCGGTTTCCCCAACCATGAAATTGGTGTTGCCTGACTTGTTTTTAGTCTCGATTTAATTTCATTGGGAATAATATGGAGAGATAATATATATTCTTTTCTTTTCTTCTTTCTTTATTATTTTTTTTCAATTACATTGGCCCGTTTCGGCTCGAGGTTTGCGACGGTTCCAAAGGGGCATGGACTTCGGGACGTAATTAATAAACTTTTTTAAAATTTGTTTTTTTGTTTGGCATGCACGATAGATGTTCTCGGAAAGTGATCGGATTCAACGAAAGAGAGGAAAGTAATTCATTATTCTATGAATAGATATCACTTCACAAAACATAACTACATTACGCCAAGATAAGAAATGCTTGAGGAAATTAGATAAGTAATTCATTATTTCACAAACGAATGTCATATATTTTGTAGGCAATAATTCTACTCTGATAGAAATGTTTTGTTACATAGCCATTCATTTTTCAAGGGATTTGAAAATAATTTACTAGTTTATAAAAACAAAAATCTCACAAATAAGAAACACTCTGAGTGATTCTTAGGCTTTTTAATTTAAGACTGAAAATAATATTATCCAAGTTCAGCTATTGTATGTACTCCAATAGATAGCAACAATTAGCTTCACTTTACATTGAAGCGCAGAGATATTAATAACTGCACATAAATTTTAAATTTCTTTTAGTTTTCCAATGCTTTTAAATTTTACATTTTATCCATTTGGATGCAGAAAAAATGATATTTATTCTTTTTAATTTGTGACATAAAAAGGGATAGTAGAAGTTATCTTATAAATGCAGAAAATTTTTTATAAATTGGTTAGTAATTCTGAAGTGTCCAGGGCATATAAAGTCAGGAATAATCAACATGAATTTAGCTAAATCAACATAATGAATAGCTCGATCGTCTTTAAAAAAAGTAGGAAATTTATATTCATAATTAACGTGATAAACATATTTGTTTTATATTTTTTTCTTCGTGTTTTTTGTGTCCTTTTTTGTTTTCTGAAGAGTATTTGTTTTTACTACTCTTTGTTGAGGTTTTAAGTTTTCTTCTTTATTTTTCTTTGTTTTTCTGGTGTTATTTGAGCTTCTTCCTTTGGTTTTTGTATTTTTTTCTTCGTTTCATTTAATACTTTTTAAAAATATTTTTAAGGCTAAAAGATATAAGTATGGTAAAGTGTTTTCATACATATATTTTTATATAATGAATGAAGAGAAACTAACTTTTAAAGTAGAGATTAAATTCTATTTAAATGACAATAAAAATATTAAAATATGAATTTAATCCAAAAACAAAATATTGCAATACCTGCTACCTCAAGAAACATGATTTGTTATAAATTGTATTGTTACAAATTTGCTCTCTATTTTCACACAACACTCATAAATATTTTTTACGAAATTTATCTTTGAAATATGGAATATTGATATTCATATTGTGCTGCTTTTAAAGTTATATTGCTATACTGCCTTTTTTTGTACATGGAGTAAACAAGCTTAGTTACTATGATTAAAGAAACTTGTGTTTTGAGTCCTTTTGTTTAATTTGATTTACATATTGTTTGTACAATCTTTTGTCAAAGGAGTCTAAAGCGAAAAAAATGTCAATTTGAGTAGCTTCTAAAGAATCGAATTATGAGAGGCCTTTGACAAAATATCTATCAGTTCTCTTGTTATAGAATTTCAGATAAAAACAAAAGGACAGAACTAAAGCCAAAGTAATTTAAAATTCGTTCTTGATCCTAATATAGAATTTTGATTTTGAGAATGGGAAACTGCTGCAGGTAATTTTATGATTCCAGCAAAATAGAATTATTCGGAAAAATAATTTTAAAGCTCTTTTTGTGTGTGCCAACCTTATACTTACCATATCGTTCTCTCCATAAACTTTTAGGACAGATCCCAATGGATCGTTATTTGGACTCTGAGGACTCGAAGATACCGGCCTTAAGATATGATAAATGAACTTCAGACTACTGAGAACGCGAATAAGAAGTTTTCGTGTGGCTACCCAGACCATCACAGATGGTGCATGGACCATATGAGGACATCGAATAGCAGCAGGTCACGTGAGTATTCTGTGATGCTTCCAGATATGGAGCATTCATCATGGGGATGCACGCAGGACTGAGACTCATTTGGAAAGACGACGGGGTGCCACTCCTGTATACAGTTTTGTTGTTGGTCACCACGTGACACTATGCTGCAGTGTCAAAGGAAGCTGACATAATGGTAGCCATTTAGATAGTTCCGTATTGCCTCAGACATCATCACACTTCCCGTGCGGAAGCTTGTCATGCTACAAGCAAGTCCGTTTAATGAATCACGGTTCGTGCCGTGGCTTTACGATCCTGCAAGTCCAACTTGACAAGTCTGTCCTCACGGCGTTTATGGCTGAAGAACATTCAGATTCTGCATGCCGTTCAGTGTGAAATCATTGATTCCAAATTCATTGGATCACGACCAATTTAAGTAGCAATATGGCGGAACGAAATACCGCACTCTTCTGCCACTAGCGAATTCCAACACATGCTTGTAGCCATTTGTTCTTATACGAATTCTCAAACTTGCCATCATTCAAATACGATTTCTGAATGAGAAACCCACTGTGTATCTTTCCATTAAAAATGAGTTCAAGATATCGTTTCTCCCTCCCGCGTCACTAGATTGCGTTTAATTGTTAATCTATTTGTATATTCCAAAGTATACTTCACACTTTAAGAAGATTTACGTTTTTTTTTTTATCATCCTTCCTTCATGATGTTACAATTTTAATGGCCAGCAGTGTATATAAACATTTCTCCTTGTCACACACACACACAGTCTACTCCTTATTTTCCTTTGTTCCATTAATCAAATCCCAGGATTTAATTTTTTTTTTGAATTACATTTTATAATTTTTTTCTCGTCAAAATTTTCTAACAATTTAATTCTTAGAAAATTTATATTTTGTTTATGAAATATGTAAGTACATAGAATTTTTTTGTGCTATTATAAGTAGGGTTTGCAGTCCCGGGATCCCATAATTCCGGTGTTTTTTCCAATCCAAGGATTTAATTTTTGTCTGAATTATATTAAAAAAAATGTTTTTTCATCAAAATTTTTTAATAATTTAATTCTTAGAAAATTTACATTTTGTTTCTGAAGTATACTCATGTCCATAAATTAAGGATAATTCAGAATCACACAGAAATTGAACTCTAAAATAAAATTTCACCTGTAGAATTATTAAACTCATCTTGAAGAAGAATATGCAAATTACAGGGAACCTGTTACACTTATTGGTAAACTAATTTAAGTTTTGCAAAGCTAGCAGTGAAATTTATGTGTCGAGGAGGCATGAAGACGAAAAACAGTTTTTTAAAATTGGCCTTTAATAATCAATCATAAAGTCACTGTGCTCGTTACTGGAGCAATAAAAAAACAATAAGTTCAAAAATCAACATTACCAGAGACATCCGATTCAAACCGTCTTCTAATATTGTAAAATGAATTTCTAATCTAAAATGGTGATGCAACCTGCAGTTGCATTGCCAACCAGCCGTTCTTTCCCTCTAAGAGTTAAACCACTCACACACTTCTTATATTTCTGTTTCTCCTTCCGTCTTCAAAAACTATCATGAGCCGAGTTTAAATACTCGCTCGATTTGCATTGCAGTTGCTGCCAACCACAAATCATGAAACTCAAAAAGATCGGGTTCGAATCGGTGTGCTTACTTTCATTGAGATCATGGAACGGGATTGGAAAAACAACACAAGGAGATCATAAAAATTTGGATCCGACTTTTTAAATGTCTAACAATCGGCCCCCTTTTTCCAATCTCGCACCATTATCTCTTACAAATCAGTAAATTAATTTTAATCTATAATCACATGTTATACAATTTAACACAAAAAAATACATTTTATTCACAATCTTTATTGTAATAAACAAACTAATATTTTAATCTTAAAGAAACAAAGTCTTATTCTCTAAAAAGAAATAATTTTCTGCAAAATTCTAACAATTTTTCCTTTACCATGGGTTTGGTAAAAATGTCCGCCAAATTATTTTTGGTACCTATATATTTAATTTGGAAAACCTTGTCGTATATCAAATGCCTTAGAAAATGATAACGAACATCGATATGTTTTGTTCTATAATTTTCTACCGGTGATTTTGAAAACCTTATAGCAGCTTGATTATCACAAAACATTACATTTTCACTTAATTCCAAATTTAAACTTTTATTATTAATTACATTCTTTAGCCAAATGAATTCCTTAGCTGCTTCTGTTAAACTAACATACTCAGCTTCCATGGTCGACAGACTAACGGATTTTTGCTTGAAAGTTCACCATGAAATTGGAGTTTCGTCTATAAAAGTTATGAACCCTCCCATCGACACTCGATCATCCCTATTTGTAGCAAAATCTGAGTCTGAATAACATCTTAGTTTTAATGATTTAACTTTTGAAAGTTCTAATTTATATTCTTGAGTGTATTTTAAATAACCTAATAATCTCAATAAGCAATTCCAATGTTTTATTCCTGGGTTTGCTTGGAATTGAGATAATACATTTACTGCATACATAATATCGGGTCTTGTATCTAACAATTTTATTATTTTTCATCATATTTAATGGTATAAACCCAACGGTTTTCTAAAATTTTTATATTATCCGGATGATCAACTAAATCCCAAACTTTACGTTCCATCATTACGTTAATTTCTTTATCCATTGCATCATGCCATTTAGATGCGTCTCTGGATCTTATCGCCTGTTTGTAACAGTTAGGAATAGTTACTTCAACCATAAGAGCTTCTTGTTGCTCTGACAAATCTGAAAATCCCTGGGATTCGGTATTATCTTTTCTAAAATTAAATAAACTAGGATCATACTCAATATTATGCCTCTTACAGTATCTCTCTATTTCGTTAAAAGATTTCAATCGGGTTGCTTCCCTTCTATACTATAATATACATTAGATCCAGTTACTTTCCTACCTATATTTCGAATCCACTTAACCTCCGTACATGGGATCAAGTTATGATTATCGGAAGATACATCTGGTTTTTCAGATGTTGAGGGCGTTTCCGTACTTGTCTTTGAAACTAAACGACTCGTTAATGAATCTTTTACTCTATCTAAATCATCCTCATCATCATAATAATCAGGAAGGTTTAAATTGTATCTAAGGTTACTATTAACTTTTTGTCTAAAATTAATTCCCCTCTTATTTTCATCGAATCTTACATTAATAGTCTCGAATAATTTATTTTCATCTATCAACCATATTCTATAACCCTTAGTACGTTGTGCGTATCCCATCATAATTCCCATTTTCGCACGCATATCGAATTTTTTCTAATTTGTTTTGGCACACCAGCGTATGTCAAACATCCAAAAGGTTTTAGATGCAATACCGATGGTTTTCTACCTGAATATTTTTCGAAAGGCGTTTTGTTACTGTCTTTGTGACAAATTCGATTCCACGCATAAGTGAAACAAAGTAATGCTTCTCCCCAAAACTTATGGGGAACTTCACTAGACTTAAGCAATGTTTTGATGCCATCTAGAGAGCGGTTAAATTGAATCTCTCCGCGACCCCATTCATTTCTGGCGTATATGAATTTGTTACCTCATGCTTTATACCCAGTTCTGTCAAGAAATTATCCATATCCTTATTACAAAATTCTAGACCGCCATCAGTTCTAACTGCTATTACCTTTTTACTTAGAAAACGTTCTGCTCGTTTCTGAAATCTTATAAATGTATGAAATACGTCAGATTTATTTCGGATGGGAAATACAGTCACCTTTCTTGAATAATTGTCAATTATACTCAAGAAATATTTATTACCGCATTGGCTTTCAGTTGGCATTGGACCACAGAGGTCCATATGCAACAATTCCAATGGACGTTTTGATCTTACGGCCCCCGTCTTTTTGAATGAAACTCTCTTGGACTTTGCTAATTTACACGGTATACAATGAGTCTTACCATTATCAGTTAAGCGTGGGAGACCTTTTACACTATCATTTTTACTAGTTTTTACCAAGTAATCGTTATTAACATGACAAAAGCGTTGATGCCATATTTCTATTGATCCGTTTTTTGTTTAGCGGTTATATCACTAAAAAAACTAATTTCTTTACTCTTTGGTATAATATAATGATCAGACTTAAAAAAAATACAAATTTTCATGGCGTGTCGCCGAGAACAATTTTATCCAGTCTTTATTAAAAACATTAATTTTTTACCTTTAGTACCCACAAAATGCGCACCTTTACTTTCTAATCTGGAACCGGATAATAAATTTCTCCTCAACTTAGGATTAAATAAAACATCAGACAAAGTTATTTCATGAAAACTCCCCTTATATTTTACCCGAAATCTAAGTGTACCGATTCCTTCTACGGGACAACTTTTATCCTCCGTTGCTAACGACATTTTCATGTTAGTTATCGGTTTAAGATCTAAAAATAAACTCTTGTCATTACAAAAATGACTCGTGGCAGCAGTATCTATTACCCAAACACCTTTATCAAACTCTGTGTTAAAAGTTTCATTTACAGTTGAAGGAGATTTTTGTACAGACTTTTTCTCTTTACAGTTTACTTTAAGATGCCCGTACTTATTACATACATAACACGGACCTATAGTCTTAATAGATTGTTTAACATTTTTAATAGTTTTACAGTTAAATACCTTACCACCTTTCTTTTGGTAATCATTCTTGTCATTTGGATCTCCATGAGCTGCAGCCGTAGCACCAGGTAACGTCTTCGACTTCTTCGAAGTGAAACTGCTCAAGTAAGCATTCTTCGCTTTCTCCAAATCTTGTTTCATCAATTGAAGACAATTGGCTTCTAATATCAGCTCTGCTTCAATTTTGACAACTCTGAAGTCCTCTTCTTTCCATCTGTAGATTTGTTGCATGGTAGACTGGAATTCCTGAGGAAGCCACCTTATTAATTGAAATCCTATGTACAGGTCGTCCAATTTATGACCCGCTTCTTGTAGTCTGGTTGCCGCTGTCTTTACACGAGATATGAAGATTCCAACATCTTCCCTGGTTGGTATTTTGTTCCAAAAAATTGATCTAATAGTTGAATTACTCTTGCTCTTGTGACTGGTTCGAAGTGATCTTTTAATATCTTCCATGCCGCTACTCCGTCAGTTGTTTCCGTTATCAGATTTTTTCAAATCTGAACTGATGTTAGTATAGATCAACGTATAACATCTATCCTTACGAAGTTGTAGATCTAATTTTTCCTTGTATGTTGCCTCTTCATCAGGTTGCTCTGGCTTGGTCTGTATTATAAACTGCCAGCAAAACCATAATGCATTAAGAGTACTTGCATATCATGCTTCCACGTGTTCCAGTTATTTGGGGTCAACACTGATATCTGGTTGTTAAACTCCATATCTGTTACTCGATTTAGCGTACTAGCAACAGAGTTCATAAAAAATAGTTCTAGACTGGAACAGTATTTAAATAGACAAAGTTCATGGCCTGGTTCAACTGCTTAGCCTGTCTCGACACAGTACATGGACTGGGCCCATAACCAAATTTGTTACACTTATTGGTAAACTAATTTAAATTTTGCAAAGCTAGCAGTGAAATTTATGTGTCGAGGAGGCATGAAGACGAAAAACAGTTTCTTAAAATTGGCCTTTAATAATCAATCATAAAGTCACTGTGCTCGTTACTGGAGCGATAAAAAAACAATAAGTTCAAAAATCAACATTACCAGAGACATCCGATTCGAACCGTCTTCTAATATTGTAAAATGAATTTCTAATCTAAAATGGTGATGCAACCTGCAGTTGCATTGCCAACCAGCCGTTCTTTCCCTCTAAGAGTTAAACCACTCACACACTTCTTATATTTCTGTTTCTCCTTCCGTCTTCAAAAACTATCATGAGCCGAGTTTAAATACTCGCTCGATTTGCATTGCAGTTGCTGCCAACCACAAATCATGAAACTCAAAAAGATCGGGTTCGAATCGGTGTGCTTACTTTCATTGAGATCATGGAACGGGATTGGAAAAACAACACAAGGAGATCATAAAAATTTGGATCCGACTTTTTAAATGTCTAACAGAACCACTAGATGGCGCGGATAGTACGTCTAAATGACGAGAGTGTAAGAGAGGGGTATATAAAGAATAGTGAACAATGTAGTAAAATTGTTCAAAAGCGCTTTAAAAGTCCTTCAGTGCAATAACCGCATAGTTATGACACAAAGGAAGAATTTGAATGATTTTTTATTTGGTAAAATTATTGGACGACTGGAATGTGGACTTACCCAGCTGCAAGTATCCGAGGAACTTGGAATCGCCCAGAGTGCATTCTCCAGGCTTTAGCAACGATTCCAAGATGATGGTAATGTGAGTAGATGTTACAGCACAGGTCACCGCCGAGTTACAACGCCAAATGAGGGCCGGTATTTGTCAGTTACAGCCAAAAGAAACAGACAGAACACAGCATCAGACCTGTCTCGTCAGCTCTCTTCAGTTAACGGTACGGCAGTTTCAAGGCAGACCGTGTACAGACGCTTAGGGCACATTGGCCTATATGCTCGTAGGCCTGTCAGATCTGTTCCACTTACCGCAACTCACTGTCGCCTGCGATTAAACTGGAGTAGAGAGCGTGCATTGTGGACACCACAACAGTGGTCTTGTGTGATGTTTTCCGACGAGTCAAGGTTTAGTTTGCAGTCTGATTCTCGCCGGACTTTAATATGGAGAGCGACAGGTACTCGCTACCACCAAGAGAACACCTTTGAACGACAGCGTTACGGTGGTGCAGGATGGCTCGTTTGGGGAGTAATTATTCTTGGTTCCAGATCTGACCTGCATGTTCAGAGTGTAACGATGACAGGGCACATCTATCGGGATGTCATTCTGGAACAACATGCACGTTTGCTTCGGGGCGCCATGGGTGCTGAATTTCTGTTTGTGGATGACAACGCTTGTCCTCACCGTGTAAACATTGTAGACGAATGCCTTCAATCGGAGGATATCACCCGCATGGATTGGCCAGCATACTCACCGGACTTGAATCCAATAGAGCATGTGTGGCATATTCTTGACTGACGAATTGCAGCCCTTCAACCCCCTCCCACCTGTCTACTGGAACTTCGGAGGGCATTGCTTGATGAGTGGTGTAATATTCCCCAAGATGAAATTGATAATTTGATACTCAGCGTGCCTAGGCATTGTAAGGCCTCTATTGCATCGCCCGGAATACATACTCCGTATTAACCATCATACTAACTATGCTATACTGTTTTATGTAAATAGTTTCTTTTTTGAAATTTGCCCCAGAGAGTAAAAATCGCAATTTTTATTAATTATATCAAATGTATAGCATCTGTTTTGCTCTTTACCATTTGTTTAATAAAGAGACTTTACAAATAAGTCAAAGTTGTTTTGCTTCTGTCTCTTTCTTTGCCTGAACTTCATTATCCTTAATTTATGGACATGAGTGTATGTAAGTACGCAGAATTTTCTTGTGCTATTATAAGTAGGGTTTGCAGTCCCAGGATTCCGAAATCCCGGTGTTTTTTCCTATCCCAGGATATAATTTTTGTCTGAATTATATTTAAAAAAATGTCTTTTCATCAAAATTTTCCAATAATTTAATTCTTAGAAAATTTATATTTTGTTTATGAAATATGTAAGTACGTAGAATTTTCTTGTGCTGTTATAAGTAGGGTTTGTAGTCCCGGGTTCCCAAAATCCCGGTGTTTTTTCCAATCCCAGGATTTAATTTTTGTCTGAATTATATTTAAAAAAAAATGTTTTTTCATCAAAATTTTCTAAGAGTTTAATTCTTAGAAAATTTATACTTTGTTTATGAAATATGTACCTAGAATTTTTTGTGCTATTGTAAGTACTATAAGTAAAAAAAAACATGCATCTCTCATTTTTTGTATGGGAGGACGTCGCACAGATCTAAGTGGATCAGTGAAATATATATACAATGGTATAAGCAACATCTCAAGATTAGATTTTGTGACAGTTTCTTTTTCAATTAAATACCATTAATTAACAGTGGACCTGCTTGAAAGACTTAAAACCCCTTTAGATCCCATTACTTTACTAACAGCTCATGCAACTGGATTTTCTATATTTTTGAAATAAGGTAACACTTGAAATATATTCATGTTCTGATTCAATAACTGGGATTAATTTATACACTAAAAATTGTTAAGTGTAGCAGAACCAGGTAAAGTTATCAAAGAGGTTTATACACCAATTCATTAGATTTGAGACACTGTCATCAACAATTCAAAAATAAATGTCTCTGTTTTGAAAATTGAGGGAGACGTGGTGACTAAATGAAAAAAAAAAACATACTCCTATTTAATGACGGTAACACAGCGTTTCTCAAAATGTGGGGAGCGCCCCCCTAGAGGGGCGTGATAACTCTACAAGGGGGGGAGAGTGCACGAGCATATTGAAAGTTCGAAATCAAAAGATTATTGTGAAAAAATGATTAATTTACTCAAAGGAAACAAACAAAATACATTCTGACATTCTAAAAAAAACACACACACTTTTACACTGATGTAATACACTTATAAATGTATGAGTATTGCAAAATGTATTTTACAATTAAATTAACACTATTAAGTTAAGAGCAAGTTTAATAATTACCAGTGGTCCCCCATGGGCTTGTCATATATACAATTACATACAAAAATTAACACTTATCTTGATAATCTGCATCGTTTATAGTTTATCCTGTCCAAAGTCACCGTTTTCCACGTAAGCGTGCGTATGTGATGTATTGGGAAAGGAGGGGGGGAGGAATAAATAAGTAAATCATTCGCAAACACTGTCAATGTCTTTTTATTGCGTTCGGAATAATTTTATGGATAGCAGTGCACAGAAAAGATCGTACTTCAGATAGACGTATATATACGTCCGGACAATTAACGCTTTGGCTCAACAAGACGTTTATATACGCAGGTAGCCCTTAAGAGGTTAAAGTTCTATTGTAGTCTTAGCGTCCAAGTTATAATATTATTGAATTCAATTCATTGGCATTGCATGGAGGGGGGCACGATGAAAAATACGATTGAATATTGGGTCTCAAATATTGAAACTTTGAGAAGCACCGCGGTAACACCTTGTTTAGAATGCAAACGAGCATTTTCTTCGGTAAGAAAATAATAAGCCATTTGAATGGTGAAACGCTGGACGAGCTGTGATTTTTAAAAACTTATTTACAGAAAAACAGAAACTGAAGAAATGTTTGTTTAATTTCATTATGTACTATTTTTATTTGTTTTTATGATAAATTATGTTTTTTGTCATTTGTTTCAGTAAAATTAATATTAAAACAATTTTTAGTTATATATTTTTAGTTTTATTATGCAATTTCAACTTTGCAAATTTGTATGTATTTTTAATAAATAGTCCAATCTAAATCCCGGGATTTGGATAATGCAATCCCGAAATCCCGGGATTGAAAATATAACACAGGATTGCAAACCCTACTTTGAATGTTATGATGAAATGTCTGGCAAAATAAAAGTAGTAACACTTCAAAATTCCTTGAAATGATTTTTTATAGATAAGAACCAGGCGGTTCAAGTCCATTTAATTAAATTTATGAATGGATGGGTTTCTTTTTAAAAACTTTTTTAAAGACTGTTTTCGGTTAGTCGGGTGCAGGTGATAAATCATCAAATATTGCAACCGGCTATATGCGTAATAGGCGAAATACTACAGCTATTTCTTGTTCTCCTCATGGTTTTCAGTACTTTTATTAATGCCTGACCTCTGTCTGACCATGTCAGGTGAGGCTCACGAAATTCCTCGTGGCTAGATGTACGCCTATCATTAGCCGTAGTTTTGAGCACTATTCAGGTGACAGTACGTTTTTTGGCTCAGTTCCACCTCAAGATTGAAGAACACCCTAGTGGTTTCAGGAGCCTCCCACCTCTCTTCCACCAATCTCATGAGAGGTGGCTCCACCGCTATTTAGAGTACCCGCATGCCGTAAAGGCACTATACATTTATAAACATTCCTGCCTTCTCCGGGATTCGAAGCCAAGCCCTACGGCAGTGTCGCAAACCGGATGGGTACTAATTTATTAAACTTAGCATTAAATAATGCTAAGTAGCTTTTATTTAAAAATATTTTGCTAAATATTTTTAATGGCGGGATTTGCGCAATCGTAAAGGATCCCACCATTTTCGTAGATTAACCAACACACAACGATGTTAATTGATTAGTTGGATTTCTGATTGAAAAAATATCAAATCGTGATTTGAAAAAAAAACTATAGTCACTTAATTTTGTTAAAAGCAAAATAATTTTTTCTGAAATTATTTAGAAAAATATCGTATAACAGATAATACATATTAAAACACAGAGGAAGAAGAAAATATCATTATATTTTAAATGCTTAGAAAATAATATGCTGAATTCGTAAAAATGTGAGATTCTCTCTCCTTTTTGAAAAACAAAGTAAGTATGTAGGATTATTTAAAAATTCCTATTTTTTAATAACCGTTAATTGTTAGCAATAATGCCTCTCCTTTGAAACAGCATAGTATTTCGATTTTGCTTTTCAAAGTAAAACGGTTTTTACGTTGTTAACGTACACTCTTAGTATGTCAAGGGATTAACTCAATTTTTATGGTTTGCGCTGCGGTTTCGAAGCAATAGCTTACTTTTTAAGTTAAGTGCATCGTTAGTTAAGTTAGAAAAATTGCTCGCTATTTAAGTTCGCATTGTATTAAATAACTTAAGTCCAAACTGGGGATTCTATAAAAGTCCATGTTCATTATTTTCTTCGAAATTCTCGAAGCATTTAAAGAGCTATCACCAATTATAAATAAACTTCTTAAATTTTCTATTGGGAAAAAAGGAATTTCAAAATCCATAGAACACTTTAAAATATATTAACTGCTTTATTATTTATTCAAATTATTTATTATATTTGACTTATACGCAGAGTGAATAAGTAACTTATACTTTAACTATAAACGCGACTTTTTATTAATTTATAAGTATTCAATATATTCTATGAATAAAAGTTCGAAGCAGACTGGCTCATTACGACTAAACTAAACAGCGGGTTATATCTGACTTTTATATTATTGTAACCCTTTTATACCAGTCCACTCAAAATTATTCGCGAGGATAATTTTTAAACATATTTTATTGTTTTAGATCCTTTTTAATGCAGTGTTCAATTTTGTGTCATTGAAAAGCTTCAAAATATACACTATAATGTAAAAAGGAAAGCACCAACAAGGAGTCATTCAAATGAGCTGAAAATAGGTAGAGATGTAATATATATACATCAAAAAAATGAAACTTTTAAAGAATCAAAACTTGAATATTTTGTTGAGAAAATACAAATTCAAGAGACAAATAAATCAAAAAGACCCTTGATGTCAGGTGCTATTCGACTGGGTGGTGACTAGAGTTGTCCCATGGGATTGATTTTCCTACGCATCCCAGTTGAAAAGTTCGGTCCAGGGACGGTCTGCTCATTAGAACCCAAACGTGCTCTGTAGGGGAGAGCTAAAGGAGAATGTGGAAGAAGCACACAGATAAGTGAAATGGAAGAATCTGTGAAAGGAAGGACAATACTACGGTGTGGAGAGTTTCGCGGACGTACCGCTGTATTGTTAGTGTGTTACAGGCAAAAGGCCAGGCTATCAAATGAAATGACACACCACATCATAACTCCTAATTTTTGGGGTATGTAGTGGACAACAGCTAGGTGAGCATCCCACCTGTGTGTTCTAAACGTTTCCAAATACGTTTTTGCTGATCATGGGGGTTCAATTTTGAAGCGTGACACTTGGCTGAAAACAATTCTACTTCAGTCTCTGAGATTTCAGGTCAAATACGTCCGGCGTTACTGCAACCCCATCTGTGCAATGATGAGAGACAATTGAAGCAATGGCGTTCTTTCGCTGAATCGCCTATCAATTGGTCATTCCTATCACTGGTGTCTCGGTGACATGTAGGATCGTTGATAAACATGCATCAGAGTCTGTGCGCATCAATTGGACGATCATTCTATCTTGGCCTTCTAAATTAGCTCTAGGTCTACAACTACTTTTTTAAGCTAGGTATGCTCATGGTTTACCCATATTTGGTCGAATTGCTCCGACTCAAATATCGAGTGGTCCTCCCATTTGACCACTTTTTTCTTTTGTACAATTAATTACACGTCCTCTCTCAAATGATTTTATTTGCGAGCCATTAGAACAGCCATTGAAAACTCAATTCGCATGAAAGTCATGCAAAAGCATTGGAATATTCATCACGTTACAATATGCTGGAGATCTAGTCAATGACATCCAAAAGTATTTTATATTAGCTCTGGAGTAGATACAATATCGTCCCATTTGGATTACTCTTTCTTGCATCACTTTCATGTTATAGATTGTACTTTAAAAGCTTTTATTTCATAAAAGGAACGTTTTATCAAATTGCTCATTAAAAGGAGTGCTTAAGATGTGTTTTTAAATCTTAAGTCTTAAGTAACTGATGTTTTGTATTTGTACACACAACAGTGGATTTTTTTTAAAAAAATAACTTTTAAACAATGTGAAATTAACTACCAAAAATATGATTTTAGTAGTTCATTTAATAGTAGGCCAGAACCTTCTTGCAAAACGAATTGCTAAACAATGTTTTTCTTGTTATGTCTTCTTTTTTAAAAAGTTGATAAGAAGAACAGTAGAAGTCAATTAAAAAAAATAAATTTATTATTTTTGTAATTTAAAACTTCATCGTTAAGTATGAAATACTGACGTTATTGCAGTAATATTATCGTAATTCCTTTCTTTTTGTTAATAGCAATGTGTTTCTGACAGTATATCAGCTCATTTTTTTCTTTGATTATATACGAGTCATAAATAAACTCAATTTTTTGGAATGCCAATTTGAAACAAAATGGTACCAAAAATAAAAATTTTCATGATATTGGTTGATTGATTGATTGAATATTAACGTCGCACTGTTCAGCTACACGAGGGCTTTTGGCGACGGACCACGTAATTTTGAACCATGGTCAAGTGACGTGGACGACACCTGAGCTGGCACCCCCCTCTCCTAACTACCACACCACACCAACGGGAGGACGTTTCAGCTCTCGACAGATTTAACGTGCATCGCTGCCCTACACGGCGGGTCTTTAGTGGTACTGGGCTCGAACCTGTGACAAAGCAAGCCACAGTCCGATACCTATACCACTCGGCTACCGCGGCCGATTTCATGATATTGGAGAGGAACCATTATCTAGTGCAAGTAGCTGCTGGTTATTTAATAAGGCATTTATTTTGTAAACGTCCTTGAAGAATAACATTAACAAAAAGAACACTTTCAAAGTGCATCGATTCAAATGAAATAACACGAGAGAAAATCCTGTATTTAAAAATAAATCTAAATCGTAAGTCTGCAATTCCACTGCTCTTCGCTCTGCTTTTAATTGCATCGAACAAGTCCATTAAGTGGTAAAAAGACTAAATATGAAATGAATGAAACGGAAAAAGGAAATCTCCAAACATTCAATAAACGTCCATTTCATTTGAATGGAAAGTGGTGCTCTTTTAAATGGATCAAACAATACATTTTGCACAAGTGCCAAACGGAAGCAAAAAAGTGATATTTTTAGAAAACCATTATCACAAAGAGATTAGATGGGTTAAAAAGAGATTCGAATTAAAAGGTAACGTACTTAAACGAATAAAGAAAACAGGAAAACTTGAAAGCAAAATGAGATTATTTGGAAAAGCAAAATAGAAACGTTATTTGGGCATTCGTAAGCTGACGAATAGTGTCGAAAAGAGGTAAATGTAATAAATAAATGAATACAAATTAAGACGTATATAAAAGCAAATGATTATAAATTCGGTATTTTGCCCATTAGCGTACTTTTTCAATACATCAATCTCTCTCCCTTTTTTATTCACTCAATATTAATCTTTTCCGTTTTCTTACTTAACCTATAATTATAAATAAGATTTCAAGTAATGATGCCCGGGAAGAGAGTTGAGTGAACAGTCGACCAGTTTGAATAAATTAACTTTTTGAAGTAAATTATTTTTCTTTGCATATTTTACTAGAATGTTCTTTTATTGTGATATATGTATAGTGGAATAAAGTTTTTTTTAATATAATAAAATTTATTTTGCTATTTTTTTAAAAAAAAAGGTAAGGCAAATATTCCTCTGTATGGAGATAAGATTACAATTATGATAAAAGTTGAATACATTTTGTCTGAATGATGAGAATACAGTAGTTAATGCTCCTATTTTTACATTTTTAAATATGCGAAATTCATAATTTCTTATAGTGAATAACATATCAATTGGTCAATTAATGTCATACATTTTTCTTGAGTGATTTATAGTAAAGAGTATTGAGTAGTACTTTTTGAATGTTTTTTATTAATAAAAATCCTTCTCTCAAAGGATTCTCCCCATAATAGAGAAGTGTGACGTTTTCTAGTCTTCTGATAGAAGGTCAACATCTCTTATCCTTCGTAGCACTTTTCTTTCTTCGGAAGTTTCAGCTGAAATCAGGGATGTCGAAATATCGAGTTCTACTTTTTTTTTTTTACAGGAGTCTAGCTTGGTGGCAATACTTTTTTTGCACTCAAGTCTGTCGTATTGGTTGCTTTATGTTGCTTTTTCTACAGTATCTCTTTCATAGGTGAGCTGTTATACACTGCTGGACAATTGCTAAGGACGGATCATAAATTGCTATGTAGCATAACATTAAGCAAGACATGAGACCTAGTAGGATAAAATATAGTTGCCACACTGTTCAGACATTAAAATAAATAATATTTATTGTTCTGGAAAGTACAAAAGCTGTGAAACATCTGAAAGAAAAAAAATGTTCATTTGATCTGCGTACGGAGAAATGGAACAATGCATCTAAAAGTCAGTAGGCACCTTAAAGAAAGGTATCAGTACGGAATATGTCCACCGTGGAGTGTGATGCAACATTCCACACGTCGTACCATACTTTGCACAACATTATCCAGCAGCTGTTGAGGCAATTTATCCCATTCCTCTGTGAGTGCACGGATGAGGGTGTTCTTGTTTGTCGGAGGATAGTTTCGACCAGCAACTTGCCTCCCCAAAGCATCCCACACATTTTCAATGGGGTTTAGATCTGGAGAACGCGCTGACCATACGAGACGTTGAATACCCTCGCTGTCTAGACAATCCTGAACAGCGAGTGTTCGATGACATGTTGCGTTGTCGTCCATAAAAACAAATTTATCACCGACAGCGCCACGGAAAAGACGAACATGAGGAAGTAGAACTTCATCAATGTATCGTTGGCCCGTCATAGTCCCATTCGCAACCACATGTAGGCGCGTGCGGCCATTGATCATGATGCCGGCCCACACCATAATACTGCATGTCGGATATCGGTCCTTTTCCTGGATATTTTCTGGACGATAAGCAGTACCACTCTCGCGTCAGATCAGTTGGTGTCTACAATCCGATGACAGACTGAACCTACTCTCATCTGAGAATAGTACGCATGCCCAGTCCTGTTCAGTCCAATTGTGATGCTCACGACACCATTGCAAACGGGCAGTACGGTGCTGTCTGGTCAATGGGACACACACGACAGGTCTGCGTGCGTATAGTCCTCCTCCCCTCAAACGTCTGGCAACAGTTTTTTGGGAGATCTGCTTTCTTGAGGCAGCAAGAAACTGATTTGCCACCTGCTGAGCTGTGGTGCGCCGGTTCCTTTTTGCTGATAGGACGATATATCTGTCTTCTGCAGGCGTCGTACTTCTAACACGACCTCCCCCGTGCCGTCTACTACACATTCCAGTAGTTTTAAATGACTTCCACAGCCGTGAAACAACGCTGTGAGCGATGTCGAACTCCCTGGCAACATCTGTTATTTTTCGCCCTTCTTCGATCTTTCCAATAATTCGGCCACGCATAAAATCATCTATGTGATGTCGGGAAGACATGCCAAAAATTTTAAGTTCGTCTATTAAATCTTTCCTGTAAAACTTTGACTTGAGACAACAACTGTCTACACGCGTCAAAACCTTTAAATCTCTTGTGAACGCTATCACGTGATGAACAGACGTGGAAAAAAAATTTGCAACTCATACTTCTTCTTACTAATATCCCGCACTTATTCTAATTTTCCACATTTTGTTTCCTTTCATTTTGTGGTTGCTATGGATGATAGTGTTATCCGTCCTTAGCAATTGTCCAGCAGTGTACATTATTTACGAATTTTTTTCATTTTTTTTTGAGAATTGTTTTTCTATGAGGAATGGTACAGTACCAAAAATTTTCGAGAAATTTTTTCAGTAAAATACTACACATACTGTCAATTCCCGAGACACAGAATTGTTAACTTATGAAAAAGACAAATAGGATTTTTTCTTTTGTATATATAAATGCTGAATGATTAAAAGGCTTAAATAAGTATTGTTAAAATTCCACTTAAATGGAAATCCTCATATGTACGCACACGATTAGTTAATATAAATATTCCAACAATCATACGGCAACTTGAAATGGCTTTCTAACTGGTGGAGCACACATTTTTTTTTTTTCATAGGAAAATAACACCGGCAAGAAAATGTAAGAAATTTTACAATTCCTATATTAACAAACACTGCTAACAACGGACACTTTAAAAAAATGAAGTCAAACTTGGTAACTGGATTGAAGACACCATGTTTGAGACTAAATTTCTGTACCTCAGAGTCGGAGTACAAGCCGATACTAAGCTTCATCACAACCTGATTCGGCGAAAAGCATTTAAACCTTCTACCACAACTCTTACTAACTATAAAAGTATTAGTGTTAAAAGAATTTTTATATCAACTATATCGAATGATTTCCGATTAATTTGTAGAATTATGCATGAGATCCGACTTCATGCCGATTATTTAATTATTTTCCTCATGTTTCCTCGTGGGAAAATGTCCAGAGGAAACCAATTTCTCCACACATAAACTGTGGGGAAGTCAGTCTTTCACTTTACGTTGCTCAAGGAGGGTGAAAAAACGACAGTTCTCTCGCGTAAGGGGTGGTAAAGGAGCAATGACCAAATGATAATTTCGGTTGTTCAGTGGGAAGTTATCTTATATCCCGCTTCTTTCTTGGAAGGTTTGACCTAACCACTATTCAAGAGAGACAAAAAGGTGAAATTATTTTGAAACTAAGCTATTCTCAAGCTTGATATTCAGATTCTCGAGTTTCATATCACTCCGTCACCTCATTGGACTAGACTAGAGCATGCACCTGCAATACAGCAACAGGCTCTTCTAATACTCATTCGAACTCTTCTCAGTCTAAACACTGAGAATGTACAGCAAGTACTTGTTTAACAATTTAATATATGTCAATCTTTAAGTGTTTTAAATGTTATCATTGCTATACAATTCAGTCTTGATTCACTTGTGACGGATCTGTACAGCACTTTATCACTAATACTCTTGGGCGTCTTTGGGGATTGTAAATTAGCGTATATTTCCAACAAACTCTATAAGAAGAAACCGGGATATGCAAATTAGTCAAAGTATTTAAGGAGAGTGTTGTAAGTTAACAAGAGAGGCTATTACGCCAAGAGATAGTTTGACGGAGTTCCAAGAAGATTCAAGTTGATTGTCCGATTAACGTCTCGCTGATTATTAGGCAGCGATCTACAATTGGAAAGTTTGATCCGCCTGGAAAATGAGGAAGTAAAAAGCACACAGGTGAGATTTAAATTTAGATTATCGGATCATAATGAATGAATGCGAGATTTATGGCGCAAGAGCCAAATCTGGCTATACTGCGCCAAACATTTGTAAAAATCTGTGATCTAGACGGGAGAAGAAAGAAAGGATAAATTGAATGATAAGAAGGAGGGCCGAAAATAGAGAAGGATCACTAGGGTACCCCAGGTTCGTGAGACCCGTGTTTACCAAAGATAGTAAACCCCTTGGGAAAAGGAAAAGATCACTAGGGTACCTCGGGATTGTGACACCCGTACTCACCTAAAGAAGGTGAGCCCCTGAGGGGTTCGGATAATAAAAGTAAATATATAATAAAGTTAGTGGGAAGTTATAATGAATGCTAGTAATTCAAATTGCTTGTATCTCTCGGTCCTCTTATTCTGGTTCGATATTGAGTTTAATATTTGATAAGTATCATATTTCGTGATTTAATTTAATAGTAAGGGTCAATCACATTGACGTAGACATATTGATTAATCTTTGTAATTAGATGGTTGATAATTGATTCAAGTGAATAAATATAATTTGTTATTGTAAAAATGTTGTCTGGTAGTTCTTTGCCTCCATTCAATCTTGGTGTCCAGGGTAGAATCCAGGGGATTTCTGCACACTCAGTAACTAACCTGACATTCTGATGACTGAGTACCTTCATCAATAACCACATACATCCAACTCATGCTTTTTTATCTTTGATATTTAACTTATTGTTAGCATTGTAGGATGGTTTCAAAATTTAATTCGATGGACAAAATTAAGCGATAAAATTTGAATAGAAAATTGTTTTTCTTGTTGCGAATTGGAAAAAAAAAACTAGTTTGAACAGCTTAGGGGATGCGAAATACATTTCAGATGTAAGCGTACCATTTAAAATATTAAGATTTGAAAGTATTTCAGCTAGAAAACTATCCCTGTCGAACAAAAATTTTAGAAAACTGCATCTCAATTATTTGGATATGTAAAAACTCATAGCAGAACTAATGCTGCCTCGTATCTATTTCAGTAAGTTTAAATCTGTTTTACGGACATATAGGAAAAGCTTATACGAGATTCTAATGTGATATCATGATCCATTTGTTGGTTAGATTTATATTCAATAGAAAATACATTTGACATTGGAAGGATTATTAACTCAACGTGATGATACGAATAGCTACAAATTTTCCTCAGTACCTATAATAAATAATAGATCAGTTGTAATGCATTACATAATCCTGTGCCTTGTCTACGTTGAAATACTAACACGCACACACACTATGTTCATTTTGAAATACATAGCTAATCAAAGAAAGGCTATCACGTTGGTTTGCTTTTAACAGCAGAAGTTTTTTGTGGATTGTAAATATTTCATTTGGTCCCATAAATTATTCAAAGATGCATTTATTAGTTAATCATTGCTGTCCATGAATGAAAAACGCTTCATGACATTTTTCACTTTTTAAAGTGATTTTTTTCTTTTGAAGTATTGCATTTCTTTTTAGATTAATCAAAATTTTTCTTTCACCAAAAAGCACATTACGTCAGCTTACAAAAATGCAAACTTTTTTGTTTATGAAATTAATTTAAAAGCGTGAAAATACTTACAAAAAGGCGAGGGGTAGATTCGTAAGAGAGTTGTCTTTTAAATGAACAGAATTTTTAGATGGAGAGATATCAAGCGAAATAATTTATACATTAGCTAATTCTTTTTCATTCGGCCACAATTTAAACAATATTTTGTTTTTTTTCCTAATTACTATAATTTAGCAGTTTATTGTATGTATCACTCGTTAGTGACATTAGTATGTTACACACGTAATTTCTTAATTGTATATCATTCGAATATTTTAGTGCATTAATTTTATCAAATTAATTAGTGCCATCAGTACAGAAAGAAGGTATAAAAGTGCAAAACATATTATTTCTATTTAAATTTCGTAGCAATTCTATGAAAAGTCTAGATTTTTTTAAGTGCTATTTTTTATTAATTCTTTCTCTTAGAAATTCTATTTTTCGTTTTGAACTTCAGGGGGAAAAATAATTCATGGAAAATGTATTTCAATCCCCTTCTTTAAATTAATTTTGATATAATTTGCCTTTTGTTTTTCCACAAAATAATGAATAGAACTTTTTAAGATTTCGCATGTTTCTTTCAAATTAATTACTAGATATTCTTAAATTAATCAATCATCTCAGTTCACTTTTTAAAAATAAACCACTTTTGACCAAGAGAACATTTAAAAGTGTTTTTTGAAATCAACTTCAGTTAGTTTTAGCTGTAATTAGTAGATGTTGAATTGTGATTAATTTACACTTTTTTAAGGTAATGCTTCTAAAGGGTTAAATTATTGTGAATATCTAGTGTACAACTTTTAAAGTCCAGAATATTCTAGGCAAAATTTTTTTTATTTTCTTTCCATTACTGCATAATAATTTGAATACCAGTTTAATCGAACAAAATATAATTTTCTTTCTATGATTATTATCCTAAATTTATCTAAAGCCTTTTTTAAATATATATAAAACAAGAACAAATTAATAAGAATGAAACATTTTTAAAAAGCTCTTGTTTTACACAAATATAAAACTATTTTCACACACCTATTCATAGTTTTAAAAAATTGAGAATCTGTACAAAATTTCTACTAATTTCTACAAAAATTGAGTCTTTACGAATCAGTAAATTAAATTACAATTACTATAAATATATCACATGTTAAATCATACGAAATTTTTTAATTAATATATGCATTAAAAAGAAATGATTTTCACTACATAAAGAAATCGATACTGAGAAACAGCATACATAGGTTATTGAATAAAAAAATATTGGAAAATCGACAATTTTTTCCCCCTTAAAAGTATAGATACACTTAAAATATCGACACATTTATTGTTTTCACCCACTTCTTCATTGATTAAGCCTTTTTAATTACTTCGATAGTTTTTAGCTACGAAGTTGTTTTCCGAATTCTTCTTCGTCGACTCGAGAGCTATCTTAATTTATGGTTAACTGATAATTATTTCTTTTTCTCTAGTGTTTAGTTACACATAACGGAGCTAAAATATAAATTATATATTGAGACATATTTATATGAATGGTGCAGAGTCTATGCTTCTTGATGGATGACATCACGTTTCTTATATGGTACTATGATGAATGAGCTGGCGTAAATCCTTGTTCAAGTTCATCGGGGGTAAAAAGAATAAATCGATCAACTTTCTTCATCTTTTTTGATCAATGGTAACAGTAAGGCTGCGAGAGCTGCAGCAGTTTTCCCATGGTTTTTCTAGAAGTGATAGCACCCATAAGTTATCGAGTCGGCACGGAAGAAGGAATACGTTTTCATTTGAGGGCAAATTCAACTGATCCAAAACTTTGTTTTTTCTTTTTTAAAAAAAGGTGAGGAGGAGGATAAGATAGGGAGCGCGGGAAAGGCTCTGAAAAATATTTATTTAGTTCCTTTTATCCGGCTGAATGAGTAGGAAGTGCGTTTAAGAGCCTTCGGGGATGTTCTTAAGGCTAGTTTTTGAGATAATTTGTTTTGAGCGCGCTGCATTTTTAGGGTCTTTTAAATAAATGATTTGATAAAAAATTCATATTTGTTCGCTCATCTTTCACCCTTGTTGTACTTTGGGTTTTTTTTATGGGATACCACGTGTTGTATATTGATTATTAAAACTTTTTCACCCCTTCCCCGTTTCTCTATCGAAGCTTTCCTGTTGGAGTTCGATTTAAGTGGGGAGTCAGATTTCTTTTTATTTTGTTGCTTTATTTTTATGTTACCACACTCTTTCTTTTTTTATTATTCCGTAACGAATTTAGGATTTTAAATGTACTAATTTTCTTCCGTAAGAAAAGTTTTATGAAATAATCTATTTGTGGGATGCATCCTTTGTGAACATGGATTAATGGTATTAGAATTTATGGGGAATGTTTAACACACACAAAATGAAAAAAAAAGACTCAGCAACCATTCATAATACACACATATTAATCTTTTGAGTATAGAATTATTGATGTCTTCTCTTTAAGAAAAGAAATTTCAACAAGGATGCTTACATGAAAGTGTATATTTTTTATAGCTAATGCTAGTGTTTTATTTATCATATCTTTAGAATTATCAGTATGCATTATACATTGTTTTTAATTTAAAAAGTGTTTCGGACTTTTTTTTATTGTTTCCAGGAAAAAGGAACTTGATAGCGTAATATGTATTAAATGAAAGAGAAATAATCGTCTTTTGTACGCACATTAGATGCTTATATACATGCAAATTTTAGAAATAAGGACAAATAAAGCCATATTTTATGCAATTTGAAAATCCAGTTTTAATCTAAATATTAATTTCGTATTCGTATTTTTTATTTGCTAAACACTACGAATTTTTTGTATTATATAGTGAAATCCATTATGAAAAATATGCTTAGTTACATCTATTCGCCGCATAAATAAGGGCCGTGGTAGGTCAGTGGTCAAGGTATCGGATCATAGCAGGCATGTCATGAGTTCGAGCCCAGTACCACCAAAGACCCACCGTGTAGGGGAGTGATGTACGTTAAGTCTGTCGAGGGTGATGCACGTTAAATCTGTCGAGAGCTCAAACGTCCTCCCGAGGTGTGGTAGTTAGGAGAGGGGGTGCTAGCTTAGGTGTCGTCCTCGTCATTTGACCATGGTTCCAAATTACGATGTCCATCGCCAAAAGCCTTCGTGTAGCTAAGCAGTGCGACATTAATATATTCACTCACTCGCCACATAAATATAAAGTTGTGGTAAACTATTGTACACTTTATTTATAATTCATATCATTGACACAAGTATGAAAATTATGGTGCAAACAATTTTTTTAAAAAGAATTTATTTTCTTCTATTTCTAGCTTTTGTAACTGAAGTATGGTTATCACACACAAAATTTCTTTCTTTGAATATTTATGGTAAATATGAAGTGAGTTTAAATGTGTAATTTTCCAGTAGTATTCAGATTTCGCGACTTGCTTTTAGACAGAAATGAATGCATTCTTTTTTTAGAGATTTTGTATTGGTTGCATTTTAAAGTTTGTTAAAAATCTATTAAAATGAAGAAATGGAAATCCCCTCTTGTGACTAGGATTATTTATATTTAGTATGTGGATTTCTACGATTTATTATTTATAGTATGTATGTCTAACTTAATTTGATATTTAATACAATTCATTCAGATTTTATACGCCGTTTTTGTACCTCATAGGCATATGTGTTTAATAATTGGTTTTTGTTTCGCCTTATATGTGTTATCTTATTAATATGTTAATAGTAAGGAAACGTTTCTGTATTGAAATTGACTCTTTCAAAGAGAAAATAAGGACACACATTTAGTAAATGTTTATCTTTATTAATAATTTCAAATTGCTTAGTTATATTAAGAATGAACATTTTATGAAAGAAAAAGGCTTTATTTTATCAATAAATTAAGTTTATAAATTTATTATTCAAGCCAATCTATTGCACGTAGAATGCATTGAAAAAAAATTAAATGACAAATAATTCTCTTTTCGCATTTATTCCATTAAAAATATTGTTTGAAAAGAATTCTATGTAAACTATTTGATAGCATGAAGTAAAATTATTGGGTTATTTTTCAGTTTCTCTCGTTATGTTGGAAAGAAAATAATAGTTCCAATTACTACAAAATAACTGAAAATTAGGTTATTATGCATATAGACTATATTAATTGTTATAATCAAGTTTATCTCATTTTTGTCTTCATAAAAAAATCTTGTTTCAAATTTATACTTAAACATCTTTTTCACCTTGGATGATATATAAACAAATTTGGATGATATATAAATAAATTTGTATGATATATAAACAAATAAATTTGTGGTATATATATATATACAGGGTGTCCAGTCTTAAAGTGACCCAATAGCTAATTCCCGAACCATTCGGCTTAGACATGCACTTCCAATTTGAAAAATGTTTTTACGTGCCTTTCGAACAAAAAACCAATTTACAAAAAAATTACAAAAATTAAATTTTTATATAGTCTCCAGGTCTTAACAATTATATTTAGGAAAAGATGCAGTACACAAAAACAAAGTAAACACAAAAAGTTTCATTTTATTACCATAAAAACTGATCGAGTTATGCCTACATAAAGTTGAAGCATCTGAATTGCTCAGAAAAGGGGGTCGTATACAAACTGAGTTAAGAGAACAGTAATATTCACTATCTACAGAAAGATCAAAAGAAAAACATCAAAGTAATGTTGAAACATCGTAGTAAACATTATAGATTGATAATTTGTATTACTATATGGCAAACAATAAAAGTTAAATTAAAGAAATACAACTTGTACCGAAAAGATTTAAACAGCTTGTTTAAACAAATAGCAGCAAAAGAATACATGATTTGCCATTCGAATTATAGCATAATGTGGAATGATGCTCCAATCATGAATCAGGGGCTTTATTATATCAGAATGACCAAAATAAAATAATGTTCAAAATGACTGCCTTCCGTAGGAATGCAGGACCAACGTCAGAAACTCCGCCTGTAACTTCTGCAACCTCTTGACCTCCATAGCCAATTATTCGAGTGTCAATGTCAGCACCCAAAATGTACATGGTTGCGCAGACACTATCATGCTGATACGACTTGCGTGCCGTAAGGAAACTTCATCTTCTAAAAAAGCGACTAACGGTTCAGTTAAAATTTACGTGTAGGATTCTGATTTTAAAGATCCATCGAAATATATTGGACTAATTAAGGTGCTCTTCCATATTCCGCACCACACATTCACCTACCAACGCACTTGGTGACGATTCGGTCATATAAGATAGGGGGTTTTGAGGGACCAATAATTGTTATTCCGTGTATTAATAGTGCCTTGCCTCGAGAACTGGCACTCATCCGACCACAAAACTTCATTCAAAAAATCTGGATTTTCATCCAGTGCGTTTAACACGAAATTGCAAAAATCAAAACGACGCTCCTGGTCTCCGGGCATTAGTTCCTGCGCCAGGACTGGACGATAAGGATATGCACCGTACGTATGTAATATGTTCCACACCGTCGATTTTGAGTAGAAACAAGCCTTGCTAATATCCCGGACACTACTTTCAGGATGAGCCAGGGCTTATCCCGGAACAGTGATCCTCAATCCCCGTCCGCGGATCGGTACCGCTCCGTGGATCAAATGGTGCCGGGCCGCCTTAAGAATATTAAACTATTGCCATTTTATTTAAAGTGGTGCATTTCTCTCGGATTTGCACAACTTTCCACGGAAATCACTTTATATTCATTTTTAAGTCACTTTTATTCATTTTTGGATTTAACTATATTTTATTCTGAAGGCATATTTAAATGTAACTGAATTAAAATTGTTAAATCAAAACAATCTAAAATATAAACAATCAACGTGTCCCACCCTCAGCAGGCCACGGTAAAATTATCAAACGTTGACCGGTCCGCAGCGATAAAAAGGTTGCGGAGCACTGTCCTAGAGCATCCTCAGTGGGTATTCGCTAAAGGTGTGGCACGAGATAAGGGAATACATCTATGACAACCACTGGCAATTGTATAATAAGATGAATGTCTTCGACTGGGAAATTTAATGGCATAAAGTCTTGCCGCCTCTCTCTTATTTCCATTATACTGCCCATACAACAGTACCATTTCGCAGTATTCTTCATTTGTATACATCTCGTTCTCCTGTACTAGAATTCGTAATATTAGAATACGACTGTATGCAATTGCAAACGAATACACAACAGATTTTTAATGATCACCATGATCAGTACCGCAGCAAATCAGTCTGAAGCCACAGTAAATAAACTTATTTTTTTGGAACTGCTTTTGAAATGTTTTCTTCGTCCAAAATATTTTACTTTGTCTATGTTTTACTAGTACACATAATAAATTTGATTTCTTAAGTTCTTAATTATTGTGTGTGTATATACAATATTAACTTTAAATTTAAAACGATTTACATAAGAGTGACGTGCAAGAGCGAAAGTTTCCCGGCAAAGTTCCAATTAATTTCACTTTGAAGACGGACCCTTACTACTTTCTTGAAAATGGCCCAGAAAATGCATGAAATGTATGTTTTCAAAGTTCCGTAACTCGACTGGTTTTTATCGTATTAAAATGAAACTTTTTGTTTTTAATTTGTTTTTGTGTACTGCATCTTTCCTAAATATAAGTGATAGGACCTGGGGACCGTATAAAAATTTAATTTTTGTAATTTTTTTCTAAATGGGGTTTTTTGGTTCAAAAAGCACGTAAATATATTCTTTACCTTTTTAAAACATTTTTCAAATTGAAAGTACATGTCTAAACTGAATGGTTCGGGAATTAGCTATTGGGTCACTTTAAGGCTTGACACCCTGTATATCAAGTTTAATCATTAATATATAATACTTTAAAACACTAGATGAGACACAAATTTGAATATAAAAGATGTATGTTATAGTTTCTATAAATATAGAAGACTTAGGACTGATTTGTAGGGGATTGGAACCAATCTTGTGGATGGCAAACCTTCCCCATTTTGTTTATAGTACTGAGCATAAATGGATAAACGTCCTGAATCTATTTTTAATAAAAGGTGCATACCAAAAAGGCATTCAAAAATACTTCGATCACTGTTCGAGTAAATCATTCCTTTCCAGATTCATGGATATAAATAAAAGTTCAAACCACGCTTAAAAAAAAGTCTAGTTATAGCAAATTTGTTATTTCATAAATATTATTAAATTCGAGAAACTAATTATTAGTAAAAATGAGTTTATAATGAAATGTACATGTTCATAAATTTTAATACATAATATTAATAAATTGATTATTATTAAAAATACTTAACTATTATTTCTTTGAAGTCATCTTACTATTATTTACAAAATGGTACTTGTGTTTCAATTTTCAAAATATTGTTTTATCGTCAAATGAAATTGTTTTATCAATATACACACGCAACTTGTCGTCTAGTTTTCCATTCTTTCCATTCCATTCTTTGACCCCCTTCGTCTAATTAATATTCATACCAAAGCTGGAGACTTAGTTATATTTTATAAACTTTTATGGTAGGGGAAATATGTTGGCCGAAGTCTGTTTAAGATTTGAATAATTCACTAAAGATAATGTTGACAAAACACATTATAGTAGATTCTTCCAACTTTGCAAGAAGAAATTGCAAACCAACCCAAGACATTCCTTACAGCGTCTTGAAAGAAATGTTTTGAACTGCTTTATTAGCGAGTATTATTGTTTCAACTTTATACATCACCAACTATACCTTACTGCAGAGTTACTTTTCAGAATCTTTCTTCTAAAAAAACTTACATAAACGTATGATAACTTTAATTAAACAGTAGAGATCTATGTCAAAAATGGCATTGTTGCTCAACTTATTTTTTATGTAATTCACAGTTGACTGAAAAAAAGTTATCTATTTGTCGTTGAAGTTAGTTATACATTCATTTTAATGTGACTGTATATAAAAATTACGGCAAACTTAAATAAAAATATTCAAAACAATTCTTTAGATTTTATTAAAATTTACAACTACTCGCATCGTTGGAGATGAGTTCAGTTTAATCACGGTTATACAGCTGTACTTCAAATTTATAAGTCGTAAGTAATTAACACAGAAGACTAAAATTTAATATAACTACTTTATTCATGGCACGTTTGAAATACTGCGCTTCTTAAAATGTGAGTGGTACGAAACGGGACAAAAACTGGTTTGCTGTTGCTGCTTATCAAGCATGTAATGGCAAAACAAAATAATATTCCTGCTGGAAAGCATTTTTTTTCTTCTTACGGTTTCAAGTGCTTTTACTGAGAGAAAACGGGGATTGCTTTTTGGTAAAATCTTTCGCTTTTCTGCGCAACATAAATTTAATTTAACTTAATTTGAAAGGATTTTTTGCTATTCTTTAATTAGTATTTAACTATTCTGCTTGTCTCTTTCAGTCCAGCGACCCGAGGATTTAATTTTATTTATTTTACCGAGTCAGGCTCAGGCATTATGTCTTTTGAAAACGGTGGTGCCATCTTTAATTATTTAAAAGGAAAGACTTTCCGTGAGTAGTTGATACAATTTAGCAATTCTCTCTACGTTATGTTTAAAAAAAGGATTGTTATGATAGTGCGAAAAATTTACCCCATTATATATTTCTTTAAAATTTTATTGGAAGAATATAGGCGAAGAAAATAATAATGAGAAACTGTTTTTTTTTACTTAGTCAGGAAATACGTAGGTGGCCGCGGTAGTGAAGTTGTCATAGTTGCCAACTCATGGGGTTTGAGATGGATTCTTGGTGTCACTAAAGACCCACCGCGAGGACGTAAAATCTGCCGAGGCTCAAAGTCCACATGGGGACTGGGTGTGCAAGTTTGGAGAATGAAGTGGCAGCACAGGTGTCATTCTCTCATCATTTGATCGTGACTCAAATTTACGGCATACGTTTGTAGCATCCCTTTTGTTGTTTCAGAGGGTGAGATAAAAAATCAATCCAAAAAGGCAGGGATGTTCATAAAATAACAGAAAATTAATTATTTACTGACGGAGAGAAACGTTTGTACACTAGGTGACATTCAAAATGCACACTACCAATAAGGAATGAACAGAAAAAGAAGTAACTCAACAAAAAGAGACAGCAATGAACAATGAGCAATGTTTATTTTGATACGAGACTCGACAAGATATAAGACAGCTCAGTAGGTTGTAGGGGCATTACGGATAAATGACACACGAAACAGCATATCTGGATACAGAGTTAGAGTATGGTTGGATCTCCAATCCCTGTCAACCATTTGCCACAATGCGTCTGAACACAGCAGTCGCAGGACATGCAAACGTCATCGAATGACGGCTCAGGCGTGTTCGTTTGACAAAAGATCGGGTGAATGGTAACTAGGGAAGCATTTATGCATCTTGTAGATCTCGATGACAAATGCGAGCAATGTGCTATCGGAAGTTACAAAAAGCATTGAGCTCCCTGAGAGATTCAGCGGTCGCAGTGCATCATACAGGAATCACTGGGCAATTATAGAACCCTGAATACGAACTAGTGGTTAGCTGCTACCATACGTTATTGGGGGGGGACAAACCATGATGCCACGTTCTTGCGAGGTATGTCTTTCTTCAAATGCTGCCGGATTGGATCCCGTCAGCATTATACTCGTACACTGTGACTATTATTGATAAACAGAAATGCGTCTCATCTGAGAATATAACTCTGTCATTTCTTCGTCCACGTTGCTCTATTCCGGCACCATTACAAGCAAAGACGCCAGTGCTATATGATCAGTCTCTTTAAAAGAAGTCATGAAGGTATGATCACTAGCAACCAAACGACGGATAATAAGTCTGGTTCATAGGGGAATATCAAAAGTTCCTTGCACATTCTACAAATTGGTGGCAGAAGTAGAATGGAGGGCCGTCACTATACTTGTCGGATGATGATGCATCGATTCACGTGTGGTGACGTCATTTTGGTCACACATGCATCCTTGCAATTAGCGACATTTTCTTGTTCCAATCATTTTTGCTGCGTTTGATTTATAGTAGAAGCTTCTAATTGTAACATAGTTGATATTTGACGTATGGACCAATACGTTCTTCAGAATCGAATTATCATGCTTTTCGTAAAATCGTCTTGTCTGCTAGAACTGCCTTCGTTGTTGTTGGCAGAGCATTCACTTCTATAACATGTCTCGACGAAGACAAGAGAGCAAAACTTCTATAATTTAATTCCTGGCAGAAATAATAGCTTGGTTATTACTCTTTTTGCATGTTCCTTCCTTTATATCCCACTCAACGTGTGTCAGAGAGCTGCATATTTCACATTATTTTCATTGCGTCTATTTTGCAATTTACATAATTTTCTAGCCATTCCTTCATGGTGATGCATTTTGAATGTCATGTTGTGCATATTGAAAATGATTCTTAGTAAAGAATAAATATAATATTGTAAATGTATACATAAAAAATTTGAAATAAATTAGAGAGAAATTCTTATAAATTATAAATAGTTGTAAATATGAGATTAGAATATGGTAATAAAGGTTTAAAATGTTATTCGATTTTTTTGGATGGATTCCAATACACATTATGAAAAACACTTACTTAAAACAAATACTTACTCTTTAAAAATACGAAGCAAATAAACAGAATTCACCATAAATTAATCTTTCTCGGATATATATTTCTATGTTAAAGTTTTTTTATTTTCTATGTATAAGTATGCATTTTGTATACATATAATTTAAAATGCAAAGTGGCTGTTACGAATCTTTCTGTTTATGAATTTACCTTAGGGGAGATGTTTACTTCTGGCTTTCTTAACATTCATTTCTTGCCATGAATGCCTTATAAAATGAACAGATTAAATATAAAAAATTAATTAATTAATTAAAAGCAAGCTTTGGTTTTGTACATTACAAAGAGATTACCTAGTAGATAAAAAATATATATTTTGATAAATCCTCAGTCTATTGTATTTTTAAATGAGTTTGAGAAAACGTCTACTTTTTGTTCTTTCTTCCACTGCAACTCAAGTTTTTATCTTCTAGAGTCAGAGTTTGGGCATCATTTTCTCAACGAATAATAAGAGAACTCGTTCTGATACAAAACGTAGAGGAGGGTTATCATACGAAAACGATTAATCATCTTTTCAAATTTGTCATATGTTGTTTCACGGCTTGTCATGCTGCGCTTTTGTATAGCCCTCCATCTGATCGTAATTTTTCCAGTTATTAAGAACTAAGTATTTACATGTCTGCTCCCATTCAGTATAGACCTGTCTTCCAAGTTTAAATGGAAAGAAAAGAGACCTGATAGCAACGGTTGAAATATTTCATTTCATTACATCGTTAAAAGGGATTTACAGTTGAAAAGAATCAAATTGTTAGTAATATTTATGGTTTTTCTTGAAGGATAAGAAGTTCTGTGTTAAATTTATTAAGTTTAAAAGGTATCGAACAAAAATTATCTTGAAATGTTAAAAATTGAAGTAAAATGCTTTGTATATTTGTTTTAAAGGATAAATGTTTACGTATGTTACGTTAATTTTTGTTTTTGATAACTTTTTATCATAAAAAAACAAAATAAAGCAGTAATTCTTTGATTCTATCTCATTGCAAATGTAAAAATAGGTAGCTATTTAACAAAATAAATGCTTTGTAAAATTACGATATTTTACTTGACCAAACACTGCAAAAAGTTTTTCTTTATGATTAAAGTGTTATTTTATTTAACATAGTATTTTAATACTTTGATCAAAACTCTGGATTTATTTTCGAATACAATTCCAAATATTTCTTCATACAATTTATATTTTAATATTTCCTATCAAAATGCTGGATTGAATCATAGTATTTATCGTTGATGAGTGGGAAAAAATATGCATCTTATCCTCAAAGGAGTTTCTCCGAATATGAAAAACAAGATTATTAAAGCGGAAAAACTAATACAGCTGTGTAATTACGAGAAAAAAAAGATTTTCAATGTTAAATATATATTTGTCATTTAATCATAGAAGCATCTTTTTAATTTTAAGAGAAATTAAGCGATCCTAATTTTGGAAGGAAAAAAAAGGAGGAATTAAATGAGAAACTCGTTCTCTTGAAAAAAATTCAAACGAGATGAATGAAGTTTCATTAGCTCATGGCAGCCGCAATCATAGGTAATTAGAAGAAAAATTCTTCCTTAGCTCATGAATTGGAGGTTTAATTTGTCGTTTCCCTTTGTTTACTTATGTTTTAGATATGATATAATTTTTAAGCACGCGATATATCTCTCTCTCTCTTTCAGGGGCCTTTTTTCCCTTCTATTTCCTTTCTTAAAATTTTTCTGCATTAACAGAGAACTTTGAAATATCTTGCTCACAAACAAAAAAATTGCATGATTTCAAATTGAATACTTGAACATTTATACTCGTAGCATATATTTTCTATTTTCTGACCTCTTGGTTGCTTCAATCGATTCCATATGGCCGTACTAACCGAGTGGTCATGGTCCCGATTTCGTGGCTAGCGCTGTCAAGTCTTGGTGTCACTGAAGAACCATGTACAGCTTTGCATGAAAAATTTATCGAGGCTTAAAATCTTTAAGTTGGCGTGATGAGGAAATTTGATGAGGGTGTGCCAGTGAAGGCGACTACCTCGTTATTTGGCACATAATTACCAGTTCCATCCTCAACAGTCCTCGTATAGCATCAAAGTGCGACATCAATAAATAAATCATTATCAAATCAATACAGTCAGTTAATTCCTTATCAAAATAAAACGAGGAAATTTTAAACTGATGAATGGGACTTAATTAATAATGAAATGACTGATTCAAATGGAGAAAAATATTTAGAACTCTAACATTAGAAGGAAACTAAAAAAAAAAGTTTTAGGACTCTTTCATTTTGTCAAAGAATTCTGGAACAAAAACAACATTCCAATTCTTTTTAAAAAGTTGCGTTTTTTTTTTTCTTCTTTTTTTTGCTTAAATCCCCCCGCATCGTTGATCCTTTTATAAATAAATTCATAACAGTTAATCGCTGCAAATAACTTATTCATGAAAAAAGAGTTTCTGAAAATCTCTTGAAATATTATGACCTAGAAGTTTTACAAAGAATAAGCTTGTTTGCTCCAATAAATGTTGTAATTGAGCTTAAAAACTATTATTTGCTTCGAATGTTGTCATTTCAGATGAGTCACATAAAGAAAAGGATCGTCTCATTGAACATTCGCATCCCGTTATGCGAAAGTTTTGAAGCCAACTTTGTACACCAGCTGTTGGATTCCAATTGCCACTCAACCGACTGGGACCAAGGGTATTTAAGAATAGCAATTATAAATTGAACAAGATTCTTCCTTTTGATTTCTTCACGCCAACGAAACTAATCAATTCAACTCTCAACTTAATAACTCAACTATTATTTAAAACAAGTTGAATGAGAAAGATGTTATTTTCGAAATCGGTTTCTCCTCTCTTGTTATTTAATTTACATCAGTGATTCCCAAGAAGGTCTATATAGAACCCCAGGGGTCTATGAAGACCTGCAAGGGGTTCACGTCATCAAAAAAATAATATGGGGCTCTATGAGGTGTAAAAAGGGGTTTAAGCGATAGTGATTCTCATTAAGCCAAATCGTGACCATAAATTTGAAAGAAAATTTAATCAAATGGAAACCAGATATTACCTATTTACCAGATTTTTTACTAAATTGAATGAGGTTTATTTACAGTTACAAGGTAGCCTAAATTTTATTCAAACAAGAACAATCTTGTCAACGTTTCTTGCCAGAATTAAGCAAAAAGACTATAATATTGGACGTAAATAATTTTCCTAGTTTTTCAGTTGTTAATAGACATTGTTCCAAGAAAATGACGTTTTAATCTACGTTCGACATTTAAATGCATATTTTTAAACTAGGTCTGAGAATGCCTTGAACTATGGTAATTACCACATCAGACAATGAATTCATATGGTCACATTGAAATAAAAAATGACGTATTATAAGAGGAACTAACTGATTGAGAAAGGCAGTAGCGGAGGTCTTAAAGTTTATAAGCGGATGTCAGCAATTTTGGCTTATTTGGTTTTTGGCATATGTGTTATTTATCCCGAATTTTAGAGTATTGTGAAAAAGTTTTAGTTGCTTTTCCTTATTAGAAGGAGCTTCAGCGTGGTTGCCAATCTCCAAAATTAAAAAAAAGAAACAAAGGACTGAACTCTACTAGCCGAGGAGATTTAAGGTTAAATCAGACAAGATTCACACACACACACATTCCAAATGTTGAAAATTCCTTACTAAAGCACCAGATTCATCCCTTCCATTATAAACATTTTTTTGATGGTCAGTTATTTTATATATCAATTAAATTTTAATTTAAGTAGCATGTGTTTCTTAAGTATTAAACACTATACTTCAATAGAGTTAAAAATGCAAATCTTTAAAAATAAGTATGTCTGTATCAGCTGTTAAAAAGACATTTTATTTGATAAATTTAAGAAAATTCAATATAAGGTAAGCATGGGTCTATCCCAAATCGAAAAACATGGCAAGGGGTCTATGAGAAAAAAAAGTTTGGAAAACTCTGATTTAGATATTTAAGTAGAAATATTTAAAAAAATGAGCAAAAGGCTGTGCTGTAAATATGTTACATGTCATTGAAAATGCAACACCCAGAAGTGACCAGAAAAATCATACAAATTTCAGGGTAGCAGCTAGGATTTCTGATTTTCCGTTTTTTTGCCCTACCCGGGAATTTCAGCAAATTTTGGGAATGCATTGCAATAATCGAAAAATCTAATGACTAGCTATTTTTAATTGGTGTCAATGATAATTATATGAAATATATAAGTATACACATAAATTCCAAAATTTATACTCATATATTTAGAGAGATAGTTAAATATACACTTAAATAAAATGTTAAATATACATTTTTAAAATATGATTTATAGAAATATAGTTTTTCTCACTTAATTTATTTGGTTGTTAACGGCAGGGGAAAATTGTTATTATTAAAGAGTTCGTTAATTAAAATATCGAAACAAATTTCACATTAAAAATCACCACCTTGCAAAGTTTAATTTTTTGTTCTGCTCATCTCTTTTTTTTATTTTTAAAGTTGTCATTTCTGTCCCCGGTGTATAACGCGCACCCGTCAATTACGATTTTTCTGTTGAAAGCACGGGTTGTACACCGGATTTGACGGTACTTAAATTAATATTCTTTTCACTGTTGCTTATATTACATATATATGTAATAAATGTAATGTGAATAATTTAAAATTTATTTGCTGCTGGAGTAACGATCACGTGCGAGTACTGTTGTGCTTAGGAGATTTGATTTGTATAACTGATATTTTTGTTTGTGGAAATACTATGTATTTTAGTTAGAGTTAAATGAAACTCAGTATTAATGTAAGAATCTTGCACAATTGTTTGATTCAAAAAATTATCATCAAGCCAATTGTGTGTGGGCAAGATTTTCTTAAAAATTTCTTTTTAACTAATTTTGGAGTTCATTCCTTTTTTCAAATTGCTCATTCAATTAAATAGCTTGAAATGAAGAAAATATTTGATGAAAAATATTGAATATATATATATAAACAAATGAAATATATAATAGTTTTAAATATTATTAATTACTTTATCTTAAGACAAATAAATCAAAATATCAGAATTTTTATCAGATTGAACGTTCTGGTACATATTATGAAATGAGGTTCTTTTAAAAACTAAATTGAGAACTTTTTCTTAAGCTAAAAAACTATTACTTTTTCATACTGTAAGCTGGAAACATTCTCACCAATACTATATGTGGACGTTGCAAGTTCTCTGTTTACAGTCTTACTACTGGGGGTTCCAACAAACATTTCTCCTTCTAAGGAATTCGGGTCAATGGTCGCTAATTACAACAATGCGGTTAGCTAAAATTTATATAGGAGGTCACAATTCTCAATCCAGTCAAAAGTCATCTCGCTATTTCAGCCACATGTCATTCCTAGAAATCATACTTGGTTCTCGGCAATACATGAAGTATAAAAATTCTCGGGAACCCTCGTTTCCGGGATAGAAACCCTAGTTGAAGCCCCGAGTAATAAAAATTATGTGCTCTCCGGAACATGTTGAGTAGGATGTAAGAGAAAAAACTTGCAGAGCAGGCAATTTCTAAGCTGTTATTTCTGCTAGGAGTTTTCTATTGTGGAAATTTTTTTCTTGCCTCGGAACCCGTGTAATTAGAGAATAACAGTGCTCACACCGCCTCGGAGGTAGTTTCTGCGGAGGGATGATTTTATGAGAAAAATGGTAACTGGATTTAAAAGGGAAGGTTGGTCTGCACGTCATTTCTTAACTAACACCTTTCTAGATTCGTACACGATGCATCGACTGTGGCAGAGATGATTGGAAGAGCGAAATGTGGGAGAAGAATTGGAGGGGTGCCTGAGGAGCCGAAGCAATACTCGCGCACGTGAATCAGTCGGCAAGAGGTGGCACCCTTTAAGAGTACTTTCGCCAATTTTTAGTATGTACAGGACACCTTTGATGTTGTCATTTGGACCGCAACTATTATCCGTCATTTGGTTGCTATTGGCTTGTCTTATTGGTGTTCGTTAGGAGGAATACCCTTGGCCCCATGGCATAAGCGATTCTACTTTTAATGTTGCTGAACTTGAGTGTTGTGGACAATAAAATAACACAGGGTTTTGTTCTTTGGGTCAGTTCCTTTTGTGTGATAGTCTTTGTGTACGAATGTAGTGTTAAAGTGGTGACAAGTCTAATTCAGCCACATCCATGAAACGCAACAACGTGGCCTTGGGAAGTAATTGAGTGTCATAGCAGGTTACATCTGGTAGGTATTTAGGATACTGTGGCGGAATCAACGATTAGTGAATTATGTGTAGCTGCCTTTTATTCCTTCGAGGGATGACAATGTTTTTACCAGTAAGATCTCGCTCGATTGCACTCTACATGCATTAGGCATTGTGCTCTGTAAGGGGTGTATATGCTTTCCTGACCCCCATTCTTCTCTTATCTCTTACTAATCGAATACATCTGGGGCGTGTGTTGCTTGCCTTACTATCGCCGCATTCCGACGAGCTGTGACAAATGGTTGACAGAGAATGACAGAGAAAGGTCTGTAGTCTCATATTGACTCTGTACCTGTTCTGTATATCGTATTACTTCCGCGATGCTTCAGCTCCATGTCACGAGTGTCATTACATCACATTGTTGCTATTTCTCTGTTTATCAAATTTCTTCACTTACTGGCTCTTCCTTCTTGGAATATCTAATATCTTGGAATATCTAAATTTAATATCTAATTCGTAAAATTTTCAATTTTACGAATTAGATATTAAATTTAAGGTTGCTTTTCCTACATTTTTTAAATCGTTATTGTAAAACAAAAATAATATCCTTTTACACTATAAAATTATTGAATGTGAAATAAAATGCTAATATATCTTTTTTGTTTCGATTTCAAAGTATTTTGTGCGTCTAGACAAATTTTTTGTAATACAATTATCAAAAATTCTCCTATCACGTACAACTATATTTATCTCAATACTACCTTATGTCTTTTAATTAATGCGGACTGACAGAAACGACACTACAAAAATGCATTAATGCAAATATATTCTTTAAATTACATATAGGATTCAACTCGTTTATTGAAAAAAAATTCAAAATTAATGAAATCCTATTATGAAAGGCTTGTTCCATTATTCAGAAATCTGTAGAACAAAATCTAAGAATATTTCGAAGTTTTAAGTACCGGTATATTTCTTCCTTGTATTTTTAATTGTTCTTTCTTCCGGTGTATTTCTGGACTTGTTCTGTTGAATGGAAGGCATGTCACTTTTAAAGCTCTAAGCGCTAAATCGTCCGGCTCCTTACTTGGAAACATAACCGTTGAGTAAAGGTCTAAAAACCGGAACAACCATTTCTTAATGACACGCTATTGGAAGGTTGTCTTCATGGTATTAATCAATGGGGGTCTTTTGCGCCAACAGCACACCCAAGCACTCCCACGCCCCCGATTCATCCTGCTATGATTCTGTGTTCTATTAATCACGCTCTTCAGCTACCTTACGACCTGATTGCACAATCGATACTTACTGTGTGGCGAATGTAACTCGCCACTGAGAATTGAGAATAATTGTACTGATTTGACGGGTTCAAGTGACTTGTTTCATTATTTCACCGAATGAGCTATCAGCGGCTTCAAGATGACCAATGGACGAACTTTTGTGTATTTTTCAAAGTTGACACTTTTTTATTGCTGGATTTCGAGGATTCTGGAAAACGCAACGAAGTATCAAGAATTTTATAATTGTAGTATCTTAGTTCAGATGAATTGGGTGTAGTTATTTTGCATGTAAGAAAAAAGAATTATAAATAACGGCTTCAAATTGCTGAAGAATTAAAGAGAATAAAATGTTCTGTTTTTGAAACTTGAATGTTTTCCACAGTAATGATTTAATATTCCGATGTTTTCAGAATAACCTTAATATTACATTTGAGGTCTGAGCAAAAATAATTACTTTTGAATCCTCTGATGAGAAAATATGTAACTCAACAAATTAATTAAATGAAATACAACATTTTACATATTAGCGTAAAAAGACCATCTTTTTTAGAAAGCTAAAAAAGTTGTTATTCGTGCTCAATAATAATAATGCTTTCATGTAAGAATATGTTCACGTGGTTGCCTAGTGTTTAAGGTCATGGACTCGTGGCTGGGATGCCATGAGCTCGAGCCCAGTGTAAAGGGAGCCACTGCTCGTTAAAATTTTAGACGCTCTAACGTCCTCCCGTTAGAGTGGTGTGGAAGTTAAGAGAGGTGTTGCCAGCTCAAGTGTCGTTCTCATCTTTTGACCATGGTTCAAAATGACGAGATTCATCCCCAAAAGCCGTCGTGAAGCTGAACACGGTGGGACGTTAATATTCCGTCACTCGCTGACGGAGTTAGATTTATCTGCAACAGATGACACCAGTAAGTTTTTCTAACGAAGTAGGAATTAAAATTACGAGATCCGTCGCCATTAATTTTAGTAGTTGCCAATTTTTTATATCTTAATTTGAATGATTAGTGAATTCTTAATGAAATAATTTCTCGTATCGTGTGACCATTCTTGCGTCTGTCGAATCGTGGGCTGGAGACCCCTCTTCACATATATAGAAAGGCTGATGTGCGTTAAATGTAACGAGGCTCAAAACCCTCACCCTGACCAGGTATGGAAATTTGTGGAGTGCTAACTCATTTCATTGTTACTTGGCTGAGATTCAAAATTAAGAGGTCCGCCTTCAATAGCAGTTTCGACGCTAACTAACGATGTGAATCAATCGTAATTTTCAGAAAGTAATTCTTGCAGCAACTAATAATTCATATAAATTATTTTTTTTCAAAGGTAGAATATATTTTACTGTAATAAATTAGTTATGAAATTATTTAGACTGAATTAATATTCGAAAAAAGCCATATCAGTATATGCTATTGTTTAAATTAACTAAACAAACTTTAACTGTAGAAATTCTTTTTTTTCTGAAGCAGGAACAAAATAAGCTTAATATGAAGGATATAATTTTAAAGGATATATAAGTTGTTACAGGATGTTTTAAAATAACCCAAATAAAAGTAAGTTTCTAGTATACAATATCTTGCAGAAGTTAGTTCATCTGAAATCCTTTCCTCCAAATAACGGCACTGTACACAAATGCCTTTGGAGACTTCTCAGATTATTCCCAAGCTCAGTTGATTACATTTGTCATTTAAGATAGTTAAACTTTCAACCACTTAGTTGATTCAAGTAAATGATTTCAAGTAATAAATCAGATTAAGAATTCCACTGTATTGTTTAAATTTCAAATGGGATCGACCCATACAGAGTAGAGTGAACCAATTTAGCAGCCGAGTGAATAATTGATAAAAATTATTTAAGGAAACTTGATAATCAGTAGAGTAATTCTTCAATAGGAAGCGAATAATTTAAATAAATTAAGGTAATTTTATATGTGTAAATAATCCATTTCTAAATTCTTTCTGTACACAGAATAGTGATTTAAATCATAATGTCATGAAATTTGTTATTTAAGCCATATCTATGATTGAAAAATAAATTAATATTTTCTTCTTTTCAATTACAGGTATGATACAAACGAATGAATGATACACGATTAATATACGTTGTATTTATATTCTCATACGTATTTGTCATTAACCCGCCCCCCCCACGATAGCAATTTTCTTGATTGGATAACAATATTTTACGCAATCATTGGATTGGGTAGAAAATATTTTCGTGAAAAATAGGATCAGAGACAGAGAGAGAGAGCAGTTCTCACAAATATTTTAATTTATTTCGCAGACTCTTTATGATAATATCTCAGATATATAAAGCGAAAGTTTACTTATGTAATTAGCTGACAATCACTAATCGTTTATTGCCTCTCAAACCTTTCTAAGGAAAATTTTTACTAAAAGAAATTTGAAATTTACGAGAGGGGGGGATTATATTAAATAAAAATTACTACCTTAAATATGTTACTTTCAGATTACTACTGGTTACAGCACATTTTAGTAATTACAGCAAACATGAAAGGTAGAAAACTTTTTTTTTCCTGGCAAACTTTTAGTCCAATATCAATATGGCTGCGGTAACCGAGTGGTCATGGTCACCAATTCTTGATCAGAGCTGTAATTTTAAAGCCGTAGGTTCGACTACTGATGCCTCGAAAAGTCCACCCCATAGAGGGAGTGATGAATTTAATAATGCAAGTCAGGGGTGGGCATTACGTCGATCACGATCGATTGGTGGACCGCCATGACATTTTGGGATGACCACATGAGGATTAGCTGTTAATAATTATATACGGAAATATTCAAGAATGGATGACATTGTGTAGACAAAGTTTTCTACTGACTATAACTACGAAATAACTAACTTAAGACAAAAATGATTTATTTTTAATGTATTTTGTATTGTTTGATAATAAATGCATCATTTGATATCACTGTATTTGTGGTTATTATAATGCTTGTATCTTGCATTTTGCTTAAACTGCTGTTTGCAGGGCCGGCGCTAGCAGTTTCGCCGCCCCGGGCAAAGAGATAAAGTGCCGCCCACGTTTATAACAAAAATTAAAAGAAATAATCTAAACCCCTCCCACGCTTAATGGTAAAACAAATAATGGTAACAAATGTAGAGCAAAACAATGTAAACAATGATAGAGCAAAAAAAAAATTGCTATCAATAACGTTGAAGTTTTGATTAGCAAAAAATGCTAATTTATTAATTTATTTTTTGGGCACTAAATTAAAATTAGGGTTGCACAGAAAAAAAGAAAAAGAAAAGAGTCAGTTCTAGAGCATAATTATAAAATACAGATATTAAAAAATACTAGAACAAATTATAGAACCACTAAGTATTAAATCTTAATTACATATTAAAATACATTTAAACCGAGAGTTAAACTTAAAAGTGGTTTTTTTTTCCTCTTTTAATTCTGAGAATTCTTTTATAATTTCTTTAACATTAGTTTCTTCTGCCAGTTCATGTTCAATGGCTATTGTTGTCAAACCATTTAGCCGATCCTCGGTAGTTGTGGAGCGTAAAATTTTTTTAATTAACTTTAATTTGGAGAAACTTCTTTTTCCACATGCCACACTTATTGGGAAAGTAAGCAATATCCTTAAAACTATACCGAGATTTGAAGCAAAATCCAGGTTCGATATGAATTTTAAAATCTCGATTGGAAATTCTTTTTTATTTAGCAAAGCCAAAACCCCTACTATCTCATCTGCCAGATCCAGCGCGTTTATATTTGATTAATTCCCGTCAGTTAACACTGTTTCTAGATCTTAACAAAACTTAAGTACGTCGTTTTGAATAGTATCTTTTAAATCACATATATAAATAATTAATGTACTCAAAAGCTCATTAATGTTTTGCATTTTAAATGAACTACTATCGTGTTTATAAGCGACTACAGAAATTATTTTTATACATGAGGAAAATATTTTTTTTTCATTTGAATAACAATGTCAATCGAAAATGTTTTAAGACGATTACGGTACATAAAAGCTACGAAAACACAATACTTAAATATGTTCATCAAGATAAAAATATTCAACGAAATTGATGACATTTATATTTATGTATATAAACCGAAAGATAAATAAAATAGAAAAGGCTCAAATGCAGCAAAATAGGTTTTTTTCACTTTATCTTACGCAATGTTTTAAATTCATGGGCATTAAACCTTAAAAATCTAAAAGAGAATTTGAAAATGAAAATATTGCTACCTTTTTTGTTGTACGACTTTGTCTTGTCTGCATAAGCACAGGAAGTTTAAAGAATAAGTTTGGAAGTCAAATTGACACAAGATTCCCTCAGTTTTCTTCGAAAAAGGGTCTTTTTCTCAGGGTCATTCTGCCCCTTTCTTTTCAATCATAAAACTTGACCGTGCTTTTCATCACTTTTGTAGAGACTTATCTCTGCCAAAATCTCTTTCAATAATACCCGAATTCACGCATACAAAGCAGCAGGAGTTGTACGAAATTAGTTGAAAGAGAAGGAACCGGATGCCGAAATTCTTCTTTATCGCCCTCCCCCTTCTCCCATGGGACCAGCGTTTGGAAATACGACTTTAAATACTAATGAACGCTCGTTAAAAAGAAATACTCTAGGACACCATAGAAAACGTGAATATTTTGCACACTCATTTTTAATTTTTTTTGTTCGAACTTTTAGTTTGATTCGTGGAACCCCAGGGTTCCGCGGAACACATTTTGAAGACCAGTGGTTTATATCAATGAAATAATGTGTTCTCTATTGGGCGTTTTTCACAAACGGTTTTAATAAAAATTTAAAAAAAAATAGAACCGACTTAAGGAAAAGCACTAAATGTAAAATTATTTTTAACCGACTTCATTGAAGTAAAGTAAACCCATATATTTTTAAAATCGGGTGCCTTACGTTTTTTCTTTTTTTTTTTGGAAAGTTAACCTTATTTAATCGGAACACTTTAAATTTTTTCCACCCCTTAATATTAACCCCAAAGGCGAATGGGGTAGTTTTTTAAAAGTTTTAATTTTGCATTTATTTTTGGATTCTCAGTGGCTTTATTTACATCAAATTTTAATTATTTTCGGAAACTTTTATTTTTTATCTACCCCTAAATGTAACCCAAAAATTAGAGGATGATATTTTAAACCGCCTTTTTAACAATGGTACCAATCCGGTAACATACCCTATCAAACAAAAAAAAATCATTCAAATCGGTTGAGATATGCCGAAGTAATCACCGGACAAACATACAAAACCAAAAAAAAGCAAGAATTGATCGAATTGATAACCTCCTCTTTTTTTGAAGTCAATTAAAAATACATGAAAAAGCCTCGCTTAAAAAGAAACATCCTGTAGAAGATATTTAAATATTTCTTGAGAAAAACTGAATATTTTTTAATTATTCTACTCACCTTTTATAACTAACACACGTTTAAAAAAGGCCCAGTAAATAGTAAATGTATTATAACAAATTCTACTTTACTAGCAACTAATCTGCAATGCAATTATTCCATAAATAAAATAAGAGAACTGCCTTTTTTCATTTTATATTCACAGTTAAAAGCGTGTGAAAGCTTGTCAGGACTGATTTTTCGAGCCCTCCCGCATTTTCATAGATATTTTGACAAATTAAGACACACGATAAAAAATTGTATTACGGCACTTAGTATGTGCGTCAATTTATTTTCATTATAATAAAAAGAGTGATTTTGTTTTTTTTTTAAAGTATTTTTAAGTGGGAATTTATTATGCTTGTGAGCGGTGTCCTTGTGTGAGTGTGTGAATTTCAAATATTTTGACTTTTAAAATACTTAAAAGTTCGTAAACATATATATATATATATATATATATATATATATATATAATTAAAATTCAACATATTAAATTTTCATAAGATTTCAATGAATCTTGGTTTATTTTCTTGATAAACTAGATAATTTTAAAGCCAATTTGGTGCCTCCTAAGTTTGCCGCTCCGGGCCCTTGCGGCGGTTTTAGAAGCACGAGTTTTCTTTTACTTTTGTTATGCGGGTAAGTAGAGGGTGTTCCGTATTTGTCATTTTCTTTACCTCACCACTCCTCTATGCCACTAGGCATTGGAGCACACAAGCATTTTTCAAGGTGGGGAGGGTTCAGGTTCAAAAGTCTATTATTCTTGTATCATACCCCAATAAGCAGCCAAACATATATATATATATATATATATATATATATATATATATATATATTTGATTTTGAAGACTGTCAGGAACAAAAAAACGTAAAAAATAAATTATTCAACAAATAATTAGCATTAATTAAAAAAATAATTATTAAAAACAAATACTTAATTAAATTTTACGTACTATATACATTAAATTATAATCAATCGAAGAAAAGGGGTATGTGGGAGGATCCGGACCCCCGTGTGACAAATCTATATGGAACTTTATCACTAACCTTCTGAGACGTCTTTTTTAGGGAAATTTAATTCCCTACCTATTTCCAATCAACTCCAAAAAGAGGACAGGGATTCCTTATTATATGCAGGTTAGATAAAGTATTTAAGTCAAACGGAATAGTAAAGTGAGAGACAGTAGGAGAGAGAGATTGAAGCAGGGAGTTATAATAGTGAAGTTAGAGATTTATTATTGAAGATTTCTAGGTGGATAAATTAGGCACAGGAAGAGCTGAGACTCAGTGTGGTAAATATTGATTTATAATTAAAGTCTCATTAAGAGGTCACAGGGGTGTTAATCTTGGATTTTTTCGAATTTTCGAAAAAAAATATATGTTGTTCCTCATTTTCTTTTGAACATTTTGATACCAACTACGTGATAGTACTACAAAAACTTCGAAAGTTATTCGAAAAATTCCAAACAGCAATTTAGTAATAACAATGTTTAAATGGCTACATGCCACACCCACTTATTCTTGATTTCCGCATACGTTTTATTTTTCTGTTTTTAAAAAGCCTCATGAAATATTTTAAACACTTGCTTAGTTGAGAAGGAAGCTTGCAACTCAACACACACTTTTTTAATGTGTTTTGATTCTGTTTTGTTAATGCTAGCACGTTGTTTGAAATAACTTATCGAAATTCAAAACAGCGTTGTTTAAAACCGTTTATCAAAATTGAAAACAAAATTCGCTCGATTGAAATGGAAAATACTCATCGTAGACCTTCAGGTAAACGTCCTAAGAAAAGAAGAGAGAGATTTAGAGGGAACCAATTCATGAAGGTATGTTCTCATACATATGTTGCAGAAAGAAGAGATACAAGTAAGTGGTGTGTGCTTCCAGTAATAAAATCTCAGGAATTCAGACTTCATTAAAGTCAAATCTTGTTAAGATAAGTGAAAAAAAACTCTCTCTCTTCAAAGGATATCGTATTTTTGATTTTATTTCAACTTTTAGCTCTATTTTATCAGTATCATGTTGTTTAAAATTTCATAAACCAATAACAATTAATGAAAAGTCCACTCGTGGTTTATGTTCGAATTTTGAAATACGTTGTAAAAACTGTGGAGGTAAAACTTGTACTTTTTCAAGCTGTGAAAACACTGGGAATAAAAATAATGCTCAAGAAAGTAACAGAAGATCTATTTTAGCAATGAGATGCATAGGCCAAGGTTTAGAGTCATTAAAAACCTTTTGTGCTGTAATGAGTCTTCCTAATCCTGTTGAACAAAAATCATATGATGTTATTAATAATAAACTTTCACATGTTATGAAGGAAGTCGCTGAAGAAAGCATGAAAAGGGCAGCTGTCGAAGAAAATTCTTCGTCACCTGATAACCTTTTAACGGTAAGTGGTGATGGTACCTGGAAGACGAGAGGACATTCATCGTTGATTGGAGTATGTACTGTAATAGGGGCCGAAACAGGTAAGGTTTTGGATAGGGAAGTGTTGTCCTCATTTTGCAAAGGATGCGACAGTTATAAAGGGGTAAAGTTTGGTATCAAGTACAATAAATGGCAAAGAGCGCATAAGATTTCATGCAGAAAAAATTATTCTGGCTCTGCTGGTAAGTTGGAGGTTGACGGGATGTTGAGGATTTTTAATCGATCAGAAAAGCTTCACAACGTGAAATATTCGAACTACATAGGAGATGGCGACACAAAAACATTCAATGCCCTTTCTGAAAACAAGCCATACGGCGATGACCCTCTTATTCAGAAAATAGAATGTGTAGGCCATGTGCAAAAGAGAATGGGTACATGACTTAGGAAGCTTAAATTAGTATATAGTAAAAAGAAATTATCTGATGGTAAAATATTGGCGGTAAAGGTAGGTTAACTGATAGTTTAATTGATAAACTTGCGCATTACTATGGTAATGCTATTCGATGCAATTCTACAAGTGTAAAGGAAATGCGGAAAGCCATTTGGGCTGTTTGGGGTCATTTTTGCAGCACTGATGATGAACCGATGCACTGGTTTTGTCCTACAAATCCAAATACATGGTGTAAGTATATATAATGCCGCAATTAATAATAATTTACAAAATTATAAACACAAATCCTCAGTTGCTAAAGCTGTTCGAGATGTAATTAAGCCTGTATTTGCAGACTTATTTCATCCGGCACTCCTGAAGAAATGTTTAGGAGGTAAGACACAGAATCCTAATGAAAGTTTAAATTCATTAATTTGGAAGTTTTGTCCTAAGACGATTGGTTCTAGTCTTCAGATTGCAGAGATTGCTGCAAATCTAGCAACCAGTGTTTTTAATGATGGAAATCAAATACTTATTACTATTTTAGAGAAATTTGGCTTGAAAATTAACAGAAACGTTTGTGTGTCCCTGGCTGAACGTGACAATCGTCGAATCTTTACGTCAAGACAGAGGCGCTTAGAATCATCTTTTGAAGCTCGCAGAGCCAAGAAAATTAAAGAGTAAAGAAATTGAGCTGTTTCAGGAACAGGAAGGTATATCTTATGATCCTGGAGCATTTTAGCGTGTAAGTTTTAAGAGATTTATTTTCTCAAATTCAATTTTAAAACTTTAAAACCTTTTTCTCAGTTTGTGTTTTTTCAATTACGCGCATTGCGTTTCAAAAACTATCATACTTTGATGTATAAAACTTTACACAGAATTATAAATTCTATCATAATCTTCAAATCCTAGCTATTTATAGTATTATAAATTTTTAATTTTTTGAAATATTTCAACAAAAATTGAATTTTTTAAAATTTTTTTTAAAAAATGTACTTTTTTATTTTTAAAAATATTATTTATTTTATTTATATAAGATAGGCTAGCATGTAATAAGGATATATTTGACTTTATAAATCAACTTATTGCTAGTAATTAGAATTATTATTGTAGAAAATATCATGCGCGTCGTAAAACTTACTATTTGTTTCTTACAAAAATTTTTCTTATTTTTATGTGCTTATTATTTTTAAAATTATGATTATATTTTAGATATTTTATACTTTTTTGAAACTTTATTCCTTTATAAGAAATGTGTAAAAGAATCAAATTATTTCATTTTAATCTCAAAGAATTATTTCTAGTCGAAAATTGTTTGTATTTTGTGCTCTCGAAACATTTTTAACACCCCTGTGACCCCTTAAAGTCTTATTTTAGGAGTGAGATTAAAGTTAAATGTTCAGTAGGAACATTATTGAATATAATTCTGGGATCTCTTATTGCGGTAATCTCTGCGTGATCGATATTCTAATTGTTAATTAATTGAATCATTAAATATTTAAGTTAATATAAAGGAAAGTCCCTTTTAAACCTAATAAAGCTATTTTGATTTATTTATTATTAAAAGTCTTTGATTTATTATATTTGGGAAAGATAACCAAATAAAGTTATTTATAAAAATGGCTACGGGTTCTATTTTGACTCAAAATTATTCTCGTTCTCAAAGTGAGATCCAAGGGGATCTTAACAATGGCGCCCAACGAATAAATCCCGAAAATTGAGTCGAATCCGGTTTTATAATTATTCCGGAACAATATTTTTCGGGGGTTGAGAACATAAATGATTTTTTGGAGAATATTGATAATAATCTCGCGTATTATGAGATACCTGCACAACTAGCGTGTGCTTAATAGAAAGGTCATCTCAAAGGACGGGCACTAGACTGGTTCGAAGTTCTTGGTTATAGGGTCATTGAAGATAAGGCAACAGACTACGCGCACTTAAAAAAGGCATTGTCGGAACAATTCCCCGTGGTCAGAAACAGGTCCGAACTAGAAACGCGATTTTATTCCTCATCGCAAAGGCGTGATCAACAGCCTTCGGACTTTATTTATGAATTATTGAAAATTCATAAGGTCCTTAAACTAGAAATGTCAGAGGAAAAATTAATTGATCACGTCGTTAGTCGATTAGAACCTCAAATTTTGGATTACGTCGAAGTTAGACATCCACAAAATACTGCCAATTTCCTGCAAATCGTTGATAAATACAAAGAACGTTTTATGAATTGACATATCAGAGGTTCGAGTGAGGGAATTAGAAGTTCAAACCCTAATGAAAACAATCGTTTTAATAATCGGCATAGGCAGGAAAATTGGAAGGAAAACAGAAATAATGAGAGATACGCCAATAATCGCCGACCACAAAGAGAGTTTAATCGGTTCGAAAACCAAGGTTTCGGAAATAATCGGAGATTGGAGGGTCGACGCCAAGGTGGACAATCGGATCAGCGATTCCACAATTAGGGCGGTCGACAATGTGGGTCGAGAAATAGTACATTTCGGGGTCAAAATGAACGAAATAGACATTTAAACTTTTAAGCGATCGATGTGAATTTGGGGGTAATCGATCGCGGGGTATGGAAAATTCTCCAGTTTCGGATCAACGGCCTATCAGAGTATCCTCTATAAGAATGCTCTCAGTCGAATTTTACCGTATGTCTCTATACCAGTGCTTTTCAAACTTTCAATACTGGCGCCCCCTTTTCAATCACAATTTTTATCGCGCCCCCCTTATACATTAATAATGCACTAAATGCAATAATAATGCATTTTGACGCTAAAGCTACAATACGAGATCTTAATTATAAACCATACAAATTAATAACATAAATATTAAACTTTGAATACTACCTTTAAGCAAAAAAATAAATTAAGTAAGTACTAAAATAATTATTATGTTGTTTTTCCTTTCTCTAATTTTTAAAATGAACATGTTGCAAAATGCGGTGACTGCTTAGAAGACAAAATATGGATATCTGCTAAATATAGAAAAAGAACTCAGAGGGTCAATTTCTAATCATAAGCATTCCTTTGAAAAACTTTGCTCTGTAAGACAAGCCCATGGAAGTCGCTAATACTTATTAAACTTGTTCTTAATTTGGTATTAATTAATTAGTTATAAAATACTCTGTGCATCACTGATACATTAAAAGTATACCGGCTGAAGTACCCGCTCTTTGCACGAGTTCATTTATAAGAAAATAAAACATTATTGATATAATCTCTTAATTGTAAGGAGAGTAAAGCCAAGTGCGCGACAATGTTTACAAAAATGTAAAATGTTTTTTTTAAATGATTGCTCAAATTATAATTAGTTTTAAGCGAATTTTAATTTTAAGCCTCACAGAATTAGCATTTAGAATTGATGTTAAATAATGAACAATAATATAAAATTCCGATGAAAAATAATTGTATTATTTTTAATATTTAAAGCAAAAAGACTTCAACGTGTTTTACCTGGGAGGAGGCACGCACTCGATACGGTCGAGCGGAGTTATTGAGTCACCCCAATCTTTTTTTTTATAATTATTGTATTGTACACGATACAATCGTTATTCCAGTGAATAATTTAATTAAGAGAAAGTTTACTTACCTATTTTCAAGGACTTTTCAATTTTTCTCGCCAGAATTAACAATTTCGTGATCTGTGAGTCCCGTGTGACCACTTCCGGGTACAAAAAGTGTATTCATTATGGTAATATGTATGTTACTGCTAAAAACATTTGTTATGCTTTATATGCTTGAAAATACTCATCTAGGTCTAAGTCTTGGCCAAGTAATCCATCAAAGTGTGTGTGTGTACTCTGCGTGGTTTTCCAAATATCATAAAACTGTTTTTCATGGCAAAATACGCAACAGAGAAATACATTACTTACAACTTCCTTAAATGAGAAATAAACACATAAGAGAGGGGTCATAACTAACTGTACCAATAACTTAGAAGTTCAAACAAATTACAGCTATAATGTGCAGTATTTCAAAAATAATGGCAGTGATGAATTTTTATGTTCCTAAATTTTTTCGATTCTAGATATGAGATCGCTTTTTTCTCTGAAAAAGTAGAATGTTAGTTTTAAAAAAGAAAACGTAATAAAAACTCTCTCATCATGGGATTACAGCAAATTAAATAAAATATTTTTTATTTGGTTATAGGATCAAAGATAGCTAATTAAGGATTGAAGAAATTTTTTTGATGATTTGATATCGCCTATAACTTATATCAGAGTAAAAGTGCATTTTTTATAATGTCTGAAAGTATTTTGTTTTAATTCATTCCGGTAAATTAATTATTTTTTAAATTTTTTATTTTCGATATGCTCGCGCCCCCCTCGTAAGGGTATCGAGCCCCCCGAGTGAGGCGTGCCCCACAGTTTGAGAAACACTGCCCTATACTATTAAACGAAACCTTTATTACAGCACTGTGGGACACGGGAGCGAAGAAATCTTTTTTTTCGGAGGAGGTCTACCACACATATTTTTCATACCGACCTCGTCAAAAGACGAAGGACAGAGTCGTGACAGCACAAGGAACCCCGTGTAGTCACTTAGGTCGGGTCGAATTGCAGATTCGGATCATGGAATTTCAGAAACCCTGGGAATTCCATATTCTAGACTACATGCAATATCAGTGCATCTTAAGAATCGATTTTATGAAGGCGTCACGATTGACATTGGATTTTGATCAGAAATCTTTGATCATTCCCGACAATCAGATCAAACAATTGCCGAAAATAGAAAAGCCGGGCGATATTGATCTCACAGACACAAAACTTGGTGACGGGCAACAGACAATTAAAAGCTTTATTTAATAATTTTAAGGGGTTATTTTCCGATCAGCCGGGGTTAACGCATGTTCTATATCATGAGATAGATACTGGGACAAGGGACCGGTAGTGTCGAGACCATACAGGTACGACCGGGTCAAGCAGGGCATTATTGATTATCACATCGATAAGATGTTACGTGATGGTACAATTTGTCCTATTAATTCGCCTTACACATCTCCAGTCGTTCTAACACGAAAGAAAAATGACCTTCCTCCAGATTCTCCCGAGGCGTATCGTTTCGCGATCGATTATCGCAAATTAAATGTAATTACCAAATATCCTCGATATCCATTACCGGTGATTGATGACTTACTCACCAATATTCCTCACATCGGCGTTATGTCCACAATAGATTTAAGAAGCGGGTACTTTCAGTTGGCAATTAGCTCAAAAGATATTAAAAAAACGGCTTTTATTACTCGAAATGGCACTTTTGTATTACTCCGGATGCCGTTTGGCCTTTCGGGAGCGGCGCCGAATTCTCAGAAAGCAATCAACATAATATTAAAACCTGTTATTAGGCGTTTCGTGTTGGTCTATATGGACGATGTTATCATAACATCACCATCCTTTAAGGGGACACATTACCCTAAAAATGACGATTTTAACGAATTTTTTTATAGTCTTATTTTAGTTGTGTGACTTTTTTAAATATGTTTATAAAATTTGGTAGCTCTAGCTGCATTTTTTTGCGAGTTATTTAAATTTTTTTGACAGTATGTTGAAGCGAAACCGAAACTAAAAGACATGCCGCCTGCTTCTTATGCAGACGCTATCATCCTAGCCTAAACAATTTCGATTGATTTACTTTTACACGCGATTCTATAGCTTTATACATTAATTAGAAGAGAAGTGAATTAATTCGTTTGTTTTTATGCAAGAGAGAAACGTTATTCCATTTTGCTTTGCATCCTTTTTTCTTATTCTAAAACCATTAGTATCAAAACTAAAGGCTTTTTTCTCTCTCTCTCTCAAAGCCAATTATATAATCAATTTATTTCTTTATAATTTTAAATATTCATTTGAATATCTTTTTATTAATAAGTAAACTTTAATTCATCATGCCTAGGCAAAAGCGATCGAGTCTTGTTAGTAAACAAAAAGCTAACAAGAGATCGTGCAGTGAACACTACAGTCATGAAACTAATGTTTTCAGAAAAGATAAAACTTCTATTTCCTCAGCATTACCAAAAAGAAATATGAGATGTCAAACTTTAGAAGACAGCTGCTTGAACGATTTAAATTGTTGTGAAAATTCTGAAGCCGCTCATTATGTGATAATGGATGTACAGTTTTTAAAAGGACTTTTAAAGAACTTATTGTGTGATGTTTGCAAATCATATTCACTAAAAATTGACATTGGTGAAAAGCTTGGATTTTCCAGAAAAATCTCTATATTTTGCACTTCTTGTGATATAATTAAATCAATTAACTTTACATCCAGACGAATTTCTGACAGTGAAGGTAATGAAAACCAATCATTCGACATAAACATGCGCATGGTGCAATCGTTTTTAAGTTTTGGGAAAGGCTATTTAGCTATGGAAAAATTTTGTATGTTAATGAATATGGATTTACCCTCAAGTAGAACATTCAATATATATAAAAAATGTTATGTAAATCTTTGGTTAGATCTTCAGTAAAAAGCTTGAATTATGTTCGAAGTCAGGTGAAAAGTGCTTATCAAAGTAATAGTACCATTACTGATATAGATGTTACTTTTGATGGTACTTGGTTGACTCGGGGACATTCATCTCAAATAGGTGTAGGTTGTGTGATTGACCTTCTTACTGGATTTGTCATGGATTTTTTGAAATTATGTCGAAACGCTGCATTGAATGTGAACACGCAAAATCTGGTTTGGGAGAAAATTCAGCAGAATTTCTTGTGTGGTATAAAGGACATATATCTTCATGTGCTATCAATCACGTAGGATCATCTTGTGCCATGGAACAAGAGGCTGCTCTTAAATTATGGCAAAAATCCGAAGATAGTGGTTTTCGATACACGACACTATTGTCTGATGGTGATGCAAAAACATCAATATTTAAATACTAAGGAAGTCTATGGTCCTGAGATAAAAATAAAGTTGAGTGCATAAACCATGTTAGCAAGAGGCTAGGTACATCTTTACGAAAAGCTGTTAAAGAATGGTGGGCAAGAGGTGTTTCCTTGGGAGGAAAATCCCGTGGTAGTTTAAAGGAAGAGACAATTAAAAAATTGTCACGTTACTATCAAAATGCGATTCGCTCGAACAAAGGTGACGTAGAAGCAATGAAAACTGCAATTTATGCAACACTGTTTCATAGTATATCAACGGACCAAAAACCTCAACATTTTAAATGTCCGACTGGAAAAGATTCTTGGTGCTTTTTCCAGGCTGCTCTTACTCGTGGTGAAGTACCGGGTCCTCACGTAAAGCATGTGAAGACACCCTTGAAGGAAACTCATTTAGCCAAAATTATGCCAATATATCAAATATTGGCTTCAAATGAACTCCTTCAAAGATGCATAAGATGTGTGACACAAAATGCAAACGAGAACCTTCACAGCATCATATGGGGTAAATGTTCAAAAGAAACGTCAGCGACACTGCGTCGAGTAACTATTGCTGTTTGTGATGCAGTTTGTGAATTCAATTTTGGTACAAAAAATCATTAGAAAATTTGCAAAAGGAAAATGGGCTTGCTTCAAATAAACAGTCAAAAATGTTGGTTGTTTGGCGAGACTACCGTAGAGTTTATCAGAGGAAAAGAAAAAGATTGGCAGTGTACGCGCGCAATTGCTCGGAAAAAAATTGCGTTAGCAAAAAAGAGGCGAAACGCCTCATTCATTAAAAAAGAAGGAATCACATATGAACGGGGTGGTTTTTAATAATATTTATTTACAATTATAATATGAACATAAAATGAATATTTTATAATTTCAAAACAATTGGTTAGTGCATTTGATATATATTGTAATATTTTAATACATTTAATTTTAATATATTTATTTAATAATATTTAATAACTTAGATTATATTACTGTCTTAAACTATTTACTATGATCTATATAAATTGCAGTATATGTAAGAATAAAGGCCAAAAGGTTTAGTTCTTTCATGTATTTTATTGACTTTCAAAAGTTTAAATGTTTTTCACGACTTTAAATTTTTCATCGTGATCATATATTTAAAATGCTAAGGCTTTTTTTGTATTCATTATAAATCTTTGAAACTTTTCCTGGTTGTTTTGTATAAAATGTTTGATAATTCTGTGCATAGCTTAAGGATTTATATGAAGAGCTACTTTTTAAAAGATCCATAAAGTTAGATACATATATTTTTTTTTACGGTTTTGTATCACTTAATTCCATTTAATCTTAATTTATTTCCTTTTTAATATGTGCTAATTCAGCATGAATTTTGCATTAAAAATGCTTAGTACAACTTGAATTTTAATATATCTTAGAATGGATACTATATTTTTAGCTCTTTCAATTATTTTTTTTATTTCAAAAACTTTAAATTGCTTTTTCTCAGCTTCTTATTTTTCATGATGATCATGTGTTTGCAATGCTATAAGGCATTTTTTATATTCACTATAAAATGTTGAAACTTTTTCTGGTTGTTTTAAATAATATGTTTGATAATTCTGTGCATGGAATAAGTATTTAGAGGAACAGTTATTTTTTTAGAAATCTATAAAGTTAGATATAGCTGTTTTTTTACTGTTTTTTATAGTGTCTAAGAGAAAAAAAATTCTAAAAATAAAAGTTTCACTTGTAATACTAATCCCATGCACAGAATTGTGAGAAATACTTCCAGGAATATCAGAAAAAAATGGATCAAAAATACTCAAATTTGCAAGAGTAGTAGGAATTTTAATAACTTTAAATAATTTTAAAAATTTTAAATTTTAAAATTATTGTTTGTTTAAAAATAGTATTTTGCTTATGAAATGTTTATTATAGATGTGTTCGAATACAGTGCATGTAATTTTATTCTTATAACTATCTAAGTAAAAGAAATTGTGTACAGGGTACCGTGTCCCCTTAAAGACCATCTCGATTATTTAAATCAGGTTTTTACTTTATTACGAGACGCAGGGCTAACTTTAAATAAGGAGAAATGTCACTTCGCCCGTGACAAACTAAAATATTTAGGCCTGATTATTAGTAAAGACGGAATCGAAACTGACAGTAATAAAATTAGGGCAATTACGGAAATGAGACCTCCCAAAAATAATAGGGAAGTATCAAAATTTTTAGGGATGACGGGTTGGTACCAAAAATTTATCCCGCGATTCGCAGATATATGCGAACCATTGTACCAATTAAAGAAAAAGGGGGCTAAGTTTAACTGGTCTAAAGAAGAACTAGATTCTTTTGATAAGATCAAACGTACACTAACGAAGGGGCCAGTTTTACAATTACCGAATTTTTCTGAACAGTTCAATTTATTCACTGATGCTAGTGGTGTCGGAATTAGTGCTGTGCTTCAACAAAATCAAAAATCTATTGCTTTCGTGTCTCGGACCCTTAATAAAGCAGAACGTAATTATACGGTTACCGAAAGAGAATGTTTGGCAGTAATATGGGCTCTAAATAAGTTTAAAACTTATTTTGGACCCCTGCCTGTGAAAGTGATCACAGATCACGCAGCGTTAACAAAGTTAACGAATGGTAAGAATTTGTCAAGTCGGATGCTCCGATGGGCATTGAAATTGTCCGAATTTAACATAGAATGGGAGCACAGGCCTGGTGTTCAAAACGTGGTCGCAGATCTTTTATCGAGAAATCCAGTGGACAGTATCGAGGGGTCACAAATTTCGTGCGCAGCTCTTAGAGCCCTCACAATAAATTCACGTGAACAATTCATTAGGGAACAAAGGGAAGATCCTGAATTAGGACATATTTACCGATATTTAGAATACCCTGATGACGGTTCTTTTAATGCGACGGTACGCGAGGGTTGGTCCCAGGACTTCAAGTTAATAAATGGTCTCCTCTTTTACGCGAAGTATTTTTTTACTCTGGGAGAACCAAGAGTTTATATTACTGGTTCTCTTAGAAAAGATATAATGAAAGAGTTTCATGATCTGCCACTGGCAGGGCATCTCGGAAAGAGGAAGACATATCTTAAACTTCGTGACACGGGCTATTTTCCATTTATGAGAAAATATATATTTGAATATGTTTCAACCTGTGACCGATGTGAAAAATTTAATTATAAAAACGCGCTACCAGCTGGTCGTTTAATGCCTATAGTTTCAAAATATCCAAATGAAATTGTAACGCTAGACTTATTAGGCCCCTACCCCGCATCCCGACCCGAGAGATATAAATTCATATCAGTTATATCTGACCACTTCACTAAGTGGTGTGAGCTGATCCCTCTTCGTAAAGCTTCAGCTCAGGCAATAGCTAATGCACTTTTTGATAACTGTATAGCGCGATACGGAGCTCCGATTTCTTTGATAAGGGATAACGGCCCCCAATTTATTTCTGACGTATTTGAACATCTCAGTCACAGGGTGGACATCAAACATATGAAAACGGTAACGTACAGACCACAGGCTAATCTCACTGAGAGAGTAAATAGAAATTTAGTTCAAATGGTAGCCTCTTTTGTTGAAGAAAACCATGAGACCTGGGACCAATTTCTTCATGAGTTCCCTTTCACGTTGCGCACTGCGGTAAATTAAACAACTGTAACGTCACTTCTCGAAAACATCAACATCTAGTCGGCTTTCTTTGTGGACCCGACACCCACACGTGCATCTTGCAGGTGCAACGAAACCCCTGTTTGACCCCCCGAGGAATCTAGCTCGTCGACCGGAAGATGAGGAGAGAGATGCTTTGAACTTGCATGGGAGCGGTAACCAACGAATCCTCCTCTCACAAAATATTGGACTCTAACAATCTATAATTAAATTTAATAACTTTAATGTATCATTTAGTAAATAATTTTCAATAGTTGTAACGTAAATAAATTCCATATTTTAATTAACCAAGAATACGCTACCGTTATTCTTTGAAACGTTACAGAATAGAGTTTTGGTGGCAGCGCTTTGGGATAAAAAGTTAGCATTTAGGACCCGTGAGAGGAGGAAATTTTGGGTTTTTACGGACGGACCGCAACGCAGGGAGAAAAAGACATCTTCGGAAGCCGTGCTGCAATTGAATTCAGCTTAAGAGAAGGAGAGCGTCCTGCTCAAAGAAGATCAAACTGATCTATAGTGTTAACGGCCAGTGTCAGAAGGGAAAGCGATTTTCGGAAGCCGTGCTGCAATTGAATTCAGCTTAGGAGAAGGAGAGGGTCCTGCTTAAAGAAGATCAAACTGATCTATAGTGTTTACGGCCATAGTGTTCGAGGGGAAAGCGATTTTCGGAGGCCGTGCTGCAAGTGAATTCAGCTTCGGAGGAAAAGAGCGTCCTGCTCAAAGGGGATCAAACTGATCTATAGTGTTAACGGCTAGAGTGTCCGTAGGGAAAGCGATTTTCGGAAGCCGTGCTGCGATTGAATTCAGCTTCGGAGAAAAAGAGCGTCCTGCTCATAGAAGATCAAACTGATCTATAGTGTTAACGACGAGAGTGTCCGAAGGGAAAGCGATTTTCGGAAGCAGTGCTGCGATTGAATTCATCTTTGAAGCAGTGCAACGAGTGAATTCAAGGCTGGTCAAAATGACCACACTTATTGTTAAGGGTGAAAGATTCAAGATTGGTCAAAAGGACCATTGTTCACACGGAAGAGTTCAAAACCACTAGTGCACATAATTTGCTTCTGACAGCAAGCTGAGTACTTCAAATGGGTGAGTACTGTTATATTTTTGAGTTGCAAACTGCATATTGTATTCGGAATTTTGGTTAAAGTGTTCTTTACAAATTTTGAAATACTTAGTGTTTTTTCTTGCATGGGAACAGTGTTATTTTGTTTCTAGATAATTGTATTTCAAGCATTGTGTGCAATTTTAGCTTAAGATTTATTGTGTTTTAAGTCTCTTGAATGATTTTGATTATTTTTAGTGTTAAGTTTTCCTTTGTGTATTTCTGTGTATGCATGGGACCAGTGTTATTGTATTAATAGTGAATAGTAACAAAAAAAATAGTTCAAAATTTAGCGTGACATTTATTTCATATTGTTTAAAAAATGGCTTTCCTTGGTAAAGGGAAAAAGCAAGACATGTTGCAACTTGCTGAGGAATTAGGAATAAATGCCACTTTAAATACGACTGTCCCTAGCATAAAAATTGCAATCACTAACAGTGAAGGTTATGAAGAGGAATTTAATAAAAATCTGTATGAGACTATCATTGCAAACGGAAAAAGATTGGAGGAGTTAAAAAGGGCTGAAAAAAAAAGATTGAAGGAGATAGAAAGGGCTGAAAAAATGAGATTGGAAGAGTTAGAAAGGGCTGAAAAAATGAGATTGGAAGAGTTAGAAAGGGCTGAAAAAATGAGATTGGAGGAGTTAGTAAAGGAGCAGGCATTAAAAGAGAAAGAATTACAGCTGAAATTTGATTTAGAAAGGTTTAAAATAGAATCCGGTTTTAGGGTAAACGATGAATCAAACGATTCTACAAATGCATGTTCTGTAACCTCTAATTTAAACTAAAAAAAATTGATCCCAGATTTCGATCCTAAGCAGTCAGATATTAGATTATATCTAGTGATCTTCGAACGCCAGGCTAAAAAGGCGTCAATAGAAAAGAAAGAGTGGATGGGGCAATTATTGGGTTTGTTACCCCTAGAGATCGTGCAATTTATTGCTCGCGAAATGGAGGAACAAGCCAAAAATTACGATTATGTAAAGAAATTATTACTTAAAAGATTCAAGTTAAGTCCGGAGGTCTTTCGGCAAAAATTTTTCCAACACCAGAAAAAATCCGATAGCACCTGGAAGGATTTCACTTTTGAAATTACGAATTATCTAGATGAGTGGCTGATTGGCTTAGAAATAAATACCTTTCAAGATCTTAAAGATCTAATGGTGGTAGATCAATTAAAAAAACGCGCCAATGCTAGTATGAAAGATCATTTTTTAGATAATTGGGCAAACCTTAAATCAGCTTCTCAAATAGCAGAACTCTTTGATAATTATGAGGACGTCCGAAAGGTAAATTCAAAACCCATGGATAGGTGGGGCAGAAATGATAAAATTTTGACATACTCAGGGGTCAAGGAAAAAGAAAATAGATTTGGGAAAACTTCCCCCAGATTAGGAGCTTCTGTTCCGGAGAGTACTAGAGAGAGAACTTTTGAAAAACGCGTGATACAAAGATGTTATCATTGCAATATTCCCGGACATATAAAAGCCGTTTGCCCTAAATTAATAAAAAACAAAACGACGGAAACTCTCAATAATATTGAAGGAAATGAAAACCCGGATTTTCTTAATTCATATACAACAAAGGGCTTTGTGAATGGTCACGAGATAGACATTCTTAGAGATACGGGAGCGACAATAGATTTAGTATGTGCAAAATACATAAATCCTTCTTCTTTCTCTGGTGAAAATGTTTGGGTAAAACAACCGTTAAGCCCAGAATTAGTTTGTTTACCTTTGGCGGTCGTGGAAATTTCCGGAAATTTTGGAACGGTGCAAACTAAGGCAGCGGTTTGTGGAAATCACTTAAATCAACACGGTCGATATTTGCTTGGAAATAAAACGGCCGAGTTAATAAAAGGAAGTTTAGGCTATAATTTCCTTCCAGTCGAAATATTGAATGCTGTCGAAACAAGGTCTCAAGTCAAAGCGGCTAGAGAAGAAAGGGGAATAGATAGTGGTGATGCTAAAAAAGGGGAAGATGAGGTTATAATTGTTTCTTCGGATGCAGAGGACGAAATTTTAATACCTGCACTCCAGGAATATGTTCCGGAATTAGCGCTGCTAAGGGTTACGCGAGAAAATTTAATCAATGCTCACACACAAAAAAATAGCGAGGAGATTAAATCCTTATACGAAGAGGCAGCCAGTCAAGTGCAGGTTACCAATCAGGTTTATTCGCTAGAGAAGGAATTATTGGTCAAAATTCGTGAAGATAAGTTGGGTAACGTGGTGAAGTTAATAGTAGTGCCGAAAGAGTTGCGCGACCCCATTAAATCCTTGTGTCATGAGGGAACATCTGCACACCTGGGAATTACGAAATCCAAAGACAAATTAAACCGATATTTTTACTGGCCGAATTGCTATAGAGATATGGAATGATTTGTAAAAACTTGCGATCAGTGTCAGAGGGCTGGGAAGCCCAATGATAAAAAGAAAGCTCCACTAAAATTGGTCCCTGTTATTCAGGAGGTTTTTACTAAGCTAAATATTGATGCATGTGGGCCTCTCCCGATCACATCTAAAGGGAATCGATATCTTATCACGGCCATTTGCATGTCATCAAAATTCCCTGAAGCTATTCCGGTGTCTGATATTAGTTCCGTTAGTGTCACAGATGCGCTGTTAAACATCTTTAGTCGGATGGGGTTTCCCCGTGAAATACAATGTGACCAGGGTACTTATTTTACTAGTGCTCTGACTACCGAGTTTTTTGAAAGATTCGGAATACTTGTCAGGCATAGTTCTGTGTATCATCCACAGAGTAACCCTGTTGAGCGATTTCATCGAACGTTGAAACGACTCTTACGAGTCTTATGTTTAGATGCAGGCTCCGAATGGGACAAACATCTTCCGTCAATTCTTTTAGTGTTACGAACTGTATCTCACGAAAGTACAGGGTATACACCGTCAGAGTTGGTGTATGGGAAAAATTTACGAACCCCAGAGACGTTAGTAATGGAACATTGGATGGAACCGGAAGAAGAGGGTGATCTCGTCACTGAATATATGTTTAAGTTAATAAATAGATTAAAAAGATGTCAAGAAGTAGCAATAAATAAAATGGAGGAAATGCAAGTTAAGCGGAAAACTTGGTATGATAAAAACGCAGTAAAACGTGAATTTAAGGATGGGGATTTAGTCCTAGTGTTAGCTACATTCAGAGCAAATAAATTAGCAGTGCAGTGGATAGGTCCTGGGACAATTTTAAATAAAGTTTCGGAAACGAACTATTTAGTCGAAATCCCCGGCAGACGCGAAACATCTCAAATCTATCATATAAATATGCTAAAACCATATTACAAAAGGCCAGAACACGTTAACGTAATTATTAATGATGAAACAAAAAACTCTCTCGCAGACCAGGAATTAGAAATCCCATACTTAGAAAACAATTCTCTCGTTTATGATTTCGAGGACGTAATCCAGGCTAGCGAGTTGAACAAACACCTTCACGACAAACAAATGGATCGACTGCGCGAATTATTAAGTAAATACTCTAAATGCTTTTCAAACAATCCCGGTTTAACTAATCTGGTTGAACACGAAATCCAGTTAGTTAGCGATCAACCAGTTAGGACGAAGCCCTATCGAATGTTGCATCTACAAAATGAAATCTTAAAAAACGAAATTAACCGAATGTTAAAATTAGGAATCATTGAGGTAGGAGAATCGGATTACATGTCCCCTATGATTTTAGTTGAGGTAGCTGGGAAAGAACCTCGTTCATGTATAGATTACAGGAAATTTTAAACGGGATCATTAGAACGGAATATTTTCCTCTTCCGAATATCGAAGAACGTGTAGAAAAAGTATCGGCGGCTAAATTTATTACCGTCTTAGACCTATCTAAGGGATATTGGCAAATACCTTTGAGTAAAACTGCACAGCGATACGCAACCTTCTGTACTAGCTTTGGTACATACAGACCCCTAAGGATGAGTTTCGGATTAAAGAATGCTCCATATTTCTTTAGTAAACTCATGGCTGAATTACTTAACGGACTAGAGGATTTCGTTGTCCCGTATCTAGACGATATCGCAATTTTCTCAGATACGTGGGAGTCGCACATTAAACATATGGAAACGGTTCTGCAGAGAATAAAGAGAGCTAAGTTAACGATAAAACCTTCAAAGTGTAAGTTTGCGCAACAAAATGTCAAATTTTTGGGTCACATTGTGAGTCAGGGTTTTCGCACTCCTTCCGAGATCAAAGTTCAGGCTGTTCTAGAGTTCCCTACCCCTCGCACGAAAACCCAAATACGTGCTTTCTTCGGTCTACCGGGTTATTACCAAAAATATATAAATCTATTCTCGGTAATCGCTGCTCCGTTGACGGACCCGTTGAAGGGAAGAGCAAAGAAGGGAGAAATTACGTGGACGACGGAGTGTGAAAACGCATTTCGAGAACTAAAAGGGAAACTAATTGATAAGCCCGTCTTGGACGCGCCAAATTTTGAACGAGAATACATGGTTCAAACGGACGCTTCAAACGCAGGTATGGGAGCAGTTTTATCACAATTAACTGACCAAGGTGAGGAGCATCCAATCCTTTACCTGAGTAAGAAATTTTCAGAGGTAGAGAAGCGTTCTTGTACGACAGAGAAGGAATGTGCTAGTATTGCTTTCGCAATTAAAAGGTTACATTATTACTTAGATGGAAATTCATTTTTAGTTATGACCGATCACAACCCGTTGGTGTGGTTGAATAGAAATGTTAGTTCTAACCCTAGATTGATGCGATGGGCTTTGGCTTTGCAACCATATAATTTTAGAATTGTACATCGGTCGGGTAAAAGTCACAAAAATGCAGATAGTCTCAGCAGATCGGTGATAGATAATTAGGACTTGTTAACAATGTTCTCTTGCTCATGAATAATAATTGTTGCTGATGTTTTTTAGTTAAAGATTAATAATTGTATTAATTTTATTTATTTACTAGTACTGTATATCATATCGAATGGAGATGCGTGTCAAAAGGTAAAGCCATGGAAAGCAAATGTATTAATATGCTTAATTTTGTGTATAGGGTTTTAAAATATACATGAGTATTTAGTTTACGCAAGAGGCATATTGTGAAAAATATTGTGTGTTTAAGGTTGTACACTTCGCATATCATATCAACATGTCGTTAGTATAATTTTTATTAAGTATCGTGGCGAAGAATATTTTATGTTTAAGGTCTTACACTAGCATTTGATGTAACATGTTGTTAGTATAATTGATAATAGGCATTGTGATAGGCGTGTTTGTATTTTTATTTAATGTTATAGTATGTTTTCTTACATTACTATTGATCATTTTCGTAATATGGATTTGTGTAAGTTCCCTAGCAAGAACACTCACTCACTAGAAATAAGTAATTTCAAATTTAGTTCAGCGTTTTCTTTAGTAATTAAAATTGCAGCTCAGAAATATAGTGGTGCTTGATGAAAGGATATGTCGGTAATCTGTCAGTTGTCTCATCGTCATTCCATTAAACTTTTCTCAACGGAAAAGTTCTATAAGAGAGGGCGAGAGCTGTAACGTCACTTCCCGAAAACATCAACATCTAGTCGGCTTTCTTTGCGGACCCGACACCCACACGTGCATCTTGCAAGTGCAACGAAACCCCTGTTTGACCCCCCCGAGAAATCTAGCTCGTCGACCGGAAGATGAGGGGAGAGATGCTTTGAACTTGCACGGGAGCGGTAACCAACGAATCCTCCTCTCACAAAATATTGGACTCTAACAATATATAATTAAATTTAATAACTTTAATGTATCATTTAGTAAATAATTTTCAATAGTTGTAACGTAAATAAATTCCATATTTTAATTAACCAAGAATACGCTACCGTTATTCTTTCAAACGTTACACAACAAATAAAACTCCGGCTGAGTTATTCTTCGGAAGGAAAATCAGAACCCCGTTTAGCAAGCTCATAAATGTTAAGAGAGGATACGAAATATGTTGGTAGGAACATCGAAAGATTATTCGATGAGGCAAGACGAAATATGCAAAAAAAAGCACAAGTCTTGGAAAAATATTATCTTCGCGGTATGAACAAGTGAAAAATTTTTGCGATTGAAGCAAGTCACGGGTGGACTTTAAAATTGAGAAGACTGGCAAAAGTGGACACTGCATTGTTTGTGTTTTTTTCTGTAGCAGAAAAAACAGCTTTTGTGATAATTGTTTGTATTATGGAGAAAACATCTGTAAAATTTGCATTTGTTTACTTCGATGTATGACTTCGCTAAGATGCGACAATTCATTTGGTTGTTTGTGTTATTTGTTTATTGCAAAAAGATTGTTATTGTATGATGTATATATATATGTGTATAATTTGTTTCAAATCTGGTGACTTGGGGCATGGCGAAGTTAGATAGGATTAACCATTAAAACTAACTAACGCAAAAACTTTTAGAATTTGAAGGCAAAGGAACCAGATATATATTGTATGTAAAATTCATGTAACAAGTCTATAAATTCATGTCTGCTTTTACCTACCACTCAAATGGAAATTAATCTTTCAGGGTAGCTGACCCTGAAGTCCTCCATGTTCCAGTGCCACACAAAGAAGATAAAAATTGTTATTTTATGTATCATACTTAAGTTGTAATTAAGTAAACACTATGGGGCTGGTTTTTTGCCACCACTTGGGTGGTTTTTCCCACGCCACCGTTGCCAAATGGATAGATTAATTTAAACTTGTAAAGTGTTATGAGGTTTAAAAATTAATTATAAATCGTAATTTTATTTGTCATTTTCCTTAAGGAAAGAGAGTTTCAGTAATATCCAATTAGCAGTTAAATTCGTCGGAACTATAAGACAAAGATAGGAATTACGTAATTTATTTTCAGGACGTATGAGACCTTCGAATAAATCCCGTTTTCTTTTTGGAGGGGATTGTGACAAATCTATACGGAACTTTATCATTAACCTTCTGAGAAGTCTTTGTTAGGGAAATTTAATTCCCTACCTATTTCCAATCAACTCCAAAAAGAGGACAGGGATTCCTCATTATGCAGATTGGATAAAGTATTTAAGTCAAACGGAATAGTAAAGTGAGAGACAGTAGGAGAGAGAGATTGAAGCAGGAAGTTATAATAGTGAAGTTAGAGATTTATTATTGAAGATTTCTAGGTGGATAAATTAGGCACAGGAAGAGCTGAGATTCAGTGTGGTAAATATTGATTTATAATTAAAGTCTCATTAAAGTTTTATATTAGGAGTGAGATTAAAAATAAATGTTCAGTAGGAACATTATTGAATATAATTCTGGGATCTCTTATTGCGGTAATCTCTGCGTGATCGATATTCTAATTGTTAATTAATTGGATCATTAAATACACTGCTGGAAAATTGCTAAGGACGGATAACACGATCTTCCATAGCAACCACAAAATGAAAGGAAGCAAAATGTGGAAAATTAGAATAAGTGCGGGATATTAGTAAGAAGAAGTATGAGTATGCAAATTTTTTTTCCACGTCTGTTCATCACGTGATAGCGTTCATAAGAGCTTTAAAGGTTTTGACGCGTGTGGACAGTTGTTGTTTCAAGTCAAAGTTTTGCAGGAAAGATTTAATAGACGAACTTGAAATTTTTGGCATGTCTTCCCGACATCACATAGATGATTTTATGCGTGGTCGAATTATTGGCAAGATCGAAGAAGGGCGAAAAATAACAGATGTTGCCAGGAGTTCGACATCGCTCACAGCGTTGTTTCACGGCTGTGGAAGTCATTTAAAACTACTGGAATGTGTAGTAGACGGCACGGGGAGGTCGTGTTAGAAGTACGACGCCTGCAGAAGACAGATATATCGTCCTATCAGCAAAAAGGAACCGGCGCACCACAGCTCAGCAGGTGGCAAAATCAGTTTCTTGCTGCCTCAAGAAAGCAGATCTCCCAAAAACTGTTGCCAGACGTTTGAGGGGAGGAGGACTATACGCACGCAAACCTGTTGTGTGTGTCCCATTGACCAGACAGCACCGTACTGCCCGTGGGCAATGGTGTCGTGAGCATCACAATTGCACTGAACAGGACTGGGCATGCGTACTATTCTCAGATGAGAGTAGGTTCAGTCTGTCATCGGATTGTAGACGCCAACTGATCTGGCGCGAGAGTGGTACTGCTTATCGTCCAGAAAATATCCAGGAAAAGGACCGATATCCGACATGCAGTATCATGGTGTGGGCCGGCATCATGATGAATGGCCGCACGCGCCTACATGTGGTTGCGAATGGGACTATGACGGGCCAACGATACATTGATGAAGTTCTACTTCCTCATGTTGGTCTTTTCCGTGGTGCTGTCGGTGATAAATTTGTTTTTATGGACGACAACGCAACATGTCATCGAACACTCGCTGTTCTGGATTGTCTAGACAGCGAGGGTATTCAACGTCTCGTATGGCCAGCGCGTTTTCCAGATCTAAACCCCATTGAAAATGTGTGGGATGCTTTGGGGAGGCAAGTTGCTGGTCGAAAACTATCCTCCGACAAAAAAAACACCCTCATCCGTGCACTCACAGAGGAATGGGATAAATTGCCTCAACAGCTGCTGGATAATGTTGTGCAAAGTATGGTACGACGTGTGGAATGTTGCATCACACTCCACGGTGGACATATCCCGTACTGATACCTTTCTTTAAGGTCCTTGCTGACTTTTAGATGCATTGTTCCATTTCTCCGTACGCAGATCAAATGAACATTTTTTTTTCTTTCAGATGTTTCACAGCTTTTGTACTTTCCAGAACAATAAATATTCTTTATTCTAATGTCTGAACAGTGTGGTAACTATATTTTATCCTACTAGGCCTCATGTCTCGCTTAATGTTATGCTACATAGCAATTTGTGATCCGTCCTTAGCAATTGTCCAGCAGTGTATTTAAGTTGATATAAAGGAAAGTCCCTTTTAAACCTCATAAAGCTATTTTGATTTATTTGTTATTAAAAGTCTTTGATTCTATTTGGGAAAGATAACCAAATAAAGAAAGTTATTTATGAAAATGGCTACGGGTTCTATTTTGACTTTAAATTATTCTCATTCTCAAAGGGAGATCCAAGGGGATCTTCACACCCGTGTGTGCTCCTGATACTGGTTGGACCGCAACACCTTGGAAAAAATTAAAAGTAGCCCGTACCCTGGAAAAGTCTGCCCACCCCTGCTGTAAGGTCTAAAAGTTCTCACGTTGGTGTGATGTGGAATTTCGAAGAGTGGGATGCAAGCTTAGATGTCATCTCCGTCGCTTGAGTGGGGTTTAAAGTTATGAGGTTCTTCGTGCTTCTTCAGATTGTCATGTTAAGAAGTAGAGAGTCATTTGATAAGATTTGTGAATTTTTTAAAATATTGCAAACTTTGATCAAGTATAAACTGGTCGAGGTATAGTATGCATTTAAAGAACTAAACTAAATCTAAATACTTTCTTATTTCACACACTTGTAATTGACTCGTTTAAAAAATCTTTGCATTGCACGTTTGAATCTTATATTAGAAACCCCGGGCTGGTGGACTCAGCTTTTCATCCCTTCAGTGGGTCGATAAATGAGAACCACGCTTGCTTGGGTACTACACACTGGGGTTTTTTGCTTCAGACTGTCCACCTGACCGGAGCATCTGCTTATGTACTTCATTACTCAAGGTGATGAAAACTGAGATCGGCGGAGTAGGACTTGGCCCTTTATAGGCTGTTGCGCCTCTGAGTGTAATTTTTAGTTCTTATATTAGAATCAAAACTAATAAGAAAATTATTAATGAGTCGTTATTTCTTATATAATAGAAACAATGACACAAGGTTAAGCTAATAAATTGCGAAGATTTTTTTAAAAGTGAATATTTTATAAACTTGAGTCTACAGAACACAAAACGAAATCTTCAGTTCATACAATGAAGCCGTTGAAATAACGTACACATATTTCCAGGTGAATACCTTTCAAAATAGATCATTAATTTATCAACGAAAACAATAGCTGATCTTATGAACATGAGAACATTTATGTTCTCTTAATTAATGAAGATTTTTGTTAATTAAAAAACTGAAGCGACGCGATAATTCCTTAAAGTATTCAGTAAGTCAAGATATTTAAAAAAAATGCATTGTTGAAAATAATTGTACATTCAATTAATGAAAACACGTTAGATTTCCTTTAAAGTAAACAATGTGGCAAGCACTTTAAAAGGAAGTTTTTTTAGAAGAACAAAGAAAGTAGTATTTTTTTGTTTTAATTGAATTATTCTGCATATCTTGATAGGAACACTGTGCTAAAATGAGAAATTCTTTTCAATTGCAGCCATATTGATAGAGCTGTATTATTCTATTTCTACAGGAATTATTTGAAGGGATTGTATGATCACAAATCTATGAAATATGATTCGGTATCAATGAATGAAAAATCTAATTGCGAATTGATAGTTATGCCGAAACAGTTTGGAAAAATATTTGTAATTAAGACTATACATTACCCTAAAAATGACAAATTTATTGAAATTTTTTTTGCATTTTCCTGTAGCCCATACGATTAGGAATCTTGGCCCCAAATTTCAGATCTAACAACCAATTAGTTTTTAAGATATTTGAAGTTTTCTGAGTATTGTCAGTCACTAAATTTGACAGCTGAGGGTGTGTGGTTAGTTTTGGTTTCATTTTAAAGCATTTTTCCATTTTTAAATTTAATTAATTACTAATATTTTTAAAGAAAATCGATACTTGCAGAGAAGTGGTTATTAACTTCAACTTTCACTACTAAAATCGTTTCAGTTTGTTTATATTTTGAGTTTTTGGTGTTCTTATAGTTACTTAACTAAACTTGATTTAAAAAAAGGTCTCTCTCAAGACCAATATTTATTCCGCAAATAAGCATATAATTTATTAAACTTAAAAGATTTGTAACTTTGTTTAAGTTAAGTTTTTTTCTGTTAAGAAAATGCTAAGGACAAAACTTTCGCACCTTGCAAAGAGAAGCAATATTTCTAAGCGATGGAGTACTTCTAAAAATGACAATTCTAAAAAGCAGCCTTTAGCTGAGAGAGATATAACTACAAGAATTCAAAATACAAATGTTTTGAAAACGAATACTACAAGTAAAAGTAAACATTTCAGTGATGATCGAAATTACATTATAGTGGATACTGAATGTTTAAGTAATTTGTTTCCAAATCATTTACGCAATATTTGTCATACTGCTTCTTTAAAACTTTGCTTTGGTCAAAGAAATGGATTTGCATATAAAATGAATGTTGTATGTGTTAAATGTGACCTAACTCAAACTGAAATATGTTCTTCAAAACAGTTGGTTGATACTAAATTGCATCAAATATCAAATGTTAGCAAGAATAAATTTTTTAATGCTCCATTTGATGTAAATATGAGAATAGTGCAAGGTATATTAAGTTTGGGACTTGGCTCCTCGGCATTGGAAAAATTCTGCATGCACATAAATTTAAGTATAATGTTTAGTAAAACTTTTAATTCCTATAAGGCAAAAGTTCTGAATTGATATCTCGTTGGGTCAAATCAGCTGTTGCTTGATGTTCATAAAAATGTCAGAGAGGCGTATAGCTAAAAGAATGATAAACATATCGTCGATATTGGAGTGTCATACAATGGAAGCTGGTTGACAAGAGGACATACGTCAAACATCGGAGTAGGATGTGTGTGGAGAATGTGAGCAGACAAAATTTGCACTTGAAGAAGACAGTGCTGAATTTCGTATTTGGTATGAAGGACATCAGGATGTTTGTAGTGCAACACATGTCGGATCATCTGGTGCAATGGAAGTAAATGCAGCTATAAAATTATGGGAAAGATCTTAGAGCATTCTCTTCTGGGACACAACCTTGCTCTCTGATGGGGATTCTAAGTCTTTCTTAGAATTAAAAGAAAGGAATGTGCATGGAAGTGAGACACAAATTTAAAAAGAAGAATGTATCAACCATGTAAGTAAAAGGTTGGGAACAGCTTTGAGGCAGACAGTTAAAGATTGGCGAGTGAAAGGTGTAACTTTGGGAGGGAAGAAACGCGGTAGTTTGAAAGAAGAGACAATAAGAAAAGCTAACTAGATACTACACTAATGCCATACGCAAAAATAAAGGTGATGTAGAGGCGATGAAAACTGCAGTTTATGCTACCCTATTTCATTGCATGTCTACAGACCAGAAGCCACAACATAAAAAATGCCCTTCTGGTATAGACTCATGGTGTTTTTACCAATCATCATTGACACGTGGTAAGAAACCAGGTTGTCACAAAGACTGGGTAAAAACACCAATCAATGAAGAATACTTGCCCAAAATCTTGCCGATTTATCAAAGATTAGCTTCATCTGAATTATTAAGCAGGTGTGTCAGAGATCTGACACAAAATTTTAAAGAAGCATTGCATTCGATGATATGGAACAGATGTTCCAAAGAAAATTCAGCTTCTAGCAGTCGTGTGCTGATTGCCGTGTCGAGTGCAATATCTGAATTCAATGATGGAATATTAAAAGTTCTAAAAATATTTCAGGATGTTAATTGCCTTGCAACAAGTTTATCGTCTGAACATTTAGCCTTCTTTACTGATTATAGGAGAGCCTATTTCAGAAAGAAAATTAAATCTTCAAATTTTAAAGTCGTGCAGCAAAAAATAAAACTTGTAAAATTGCGTCGACTTAAAATTGAGAAAAAATTAGGTCCTATGTACGAATATGGTGATTTTTAATTTTTTTTAAACTTGTGTTTATATCATTATTATTCTTTATAAGAGTGTATTGTATTTTAAAACTTTTAAGAAATTATTATGTTAACTTTAAGTTGAATAATCTCATCGTAACAAATGCTATATCGATATTTTGCAAAAACATATTTTGAATAAGTAAAAGTGTTTTCAATCACATTTAATTAATGTAGTGTTTTCATATATTATATAAGTAGTAAAATAATATACTAAAAAATTAGAGCTTTACGAGCATTATTAGTTTTTGTTTTATGCCTGTACAAACTTAAAATGCATTTTTCTCAGACTTTTATTTTTGATGATGTAAGTATTTTCTAATCCCTAAGGCTTTTTTTCTATTCAAGATACAGTCTTGAAATTTTTATATATACTTATATATGTGTGCTCTACAAAAGTTAGTATGGATTTAAATCTGGGATCTCTAGTTATTTTTTTAAAAATTGTTAAAGTTAATATTTTTAAAATTTTCGTGTTTTTTCCAGGTTTTGCTAGAAAAATAATTATTAAAAATCAACAAAAAAAAAAACAGATTTTCAAATCCATATTAACTTTTGTTTACAGTAATATTAGAAATATAAATCACTCAAAATAATGAAAAAATTTCAAAAAAATTGTGTATTTTATAAAAGTTTAAAAAACTTCAAAAAGTTTAAATTCTTAAAAATTTTAAAATAAGGGCTTGTTAAATTGACTTTTTATTTTCAGAATCAGTTTAATAATATAGTCTGAAAACAATACATGAATTACTTTTAATATTACTATCTCCAAACATTTTTTTGAAAAAGGGTACCGTGTAGTCTTAAGTTTGTATTGTAGATATAATTTTCTTTGTTACGGCGGATTTAAAAATACCCATTTACCTAAAGAATTAATCAATGTTTCAGATATTTTCCTTGTTATAAAGTATTTATGTAAACAAAATTTTTACCAGTTTTCTTTAAAACTGAAAGATTTACTCTTTCAACACCTTGTATTGGAAACAAATGCGATAACAGTTTTTAGATTTCAAAACCTGAACTGTGAGTCTTGTAATTATAAATTATTATTTACTTTAAATTAATTTTCAGTACTTAATCGGAATCTTACAATTACGAAGAAAAATACATAGACAACCTGGGGAAATTTATTATTATTGCTGGGATAAAATATTTAGCTATCAAATGAAAAAACATTATTTACAACATAATTTACTTTTATACAAAAAGTTTTCCATCAAGGTACAAGTATTCATGGGACGTAGGGGTATAGTAAGGTTTTAATTATTAATAAGACAACCGAGATGTACATCTGGATATAATTTCTTCTGCATATTGGTTCTGAAGTACATAATGTTGTAAATTGCAGTTATAAAGGCCTATTCATTAAGTTTCAGGAAACCGTAGATCTCGCAAGAATATAGAGGTGAGATCATTTCCACGATGAAATGATGGTTATTTATAGAAATGGTCATTCTAATTGGCCTCTAATGGTTGTGAGGTGGGAAAGGGATTTTCAAACAAGAGTCCCTCGCAGAACGAGGCAATAAGTGGAACACCATCGATCCCGCCCATCAATGTTGCTACAGTGATGAAAATGGGGACCCCTTTAATCATGAATGAGACTAATTTTAGAAAAGGCAGAGTAGAAATTTATTCACGAAGAATTACGCTTGTCAGAGGTGTCGGGTGCTACGATTGCTGACTCCTTTTGATGCAAATACGGTGGGACCTGTCCAGAAGTCGTAGTCTTTTGAACAAAAGTGAGGATGATATTTTGCTCCCCTGGTAACTGTGAAGGAATCGTGCATAAATCAATAGGATACAGTGACTAAAGAGATGATCTAAGAGTGGAAATCTAACTACTCCCCTCCCTTTTTTAAGACTGTCGTGTAGTCATTTGATCCGACTCTCCAGAGAAAGTCGCCAAGTACCCTTTACTATCTAGTGGAGTTTTACTAAATATATGACGCCATTTCCAGGTATATTTGAGGAATGTTGCCACATCTACTGTATTCTTCCAATCTTGCATTACCAGAATTCAAAAAAACTATTGCAAGGGTGGACAACACAAATTACGTAATTCAGGAGACGGAAAATATTTTTAAGAAATTCAAATTTCTTCTCTTTTGATTATTTCAAGGAGTCGCTTGAACCTCTGCTGCGTTTCATCTTATTCTACAATTTGTGGTCGTAATGTATCGAGGTATTGTTTAATATTTAAATTATAGTTTTATTTTTAAGTTCAAGTAAATGTAAAGGTAAAATAGTTTTTTTATAAGAACAATATTAAATAGAACCTAAGATATTACTTCAAAATTGATTCTGTTAAACTTTGATTGAAAAAAATCAGATTATGTTTCTCTTTTCCATTTAAAGATGAGATTATTAAATAAAATAATGTTTTCGAAAATTATTTCTTTTAAGTTTACAGGTTTTTAGTCTTATACAATGACAGCCTTCGAAAAAAATTGAGAAAACACAAGCTAGGGGAAATGTATAGTTCTGGATGATGTGACATAAGTACGGAAATCTTACGAATATCAACATCTAAAACTTAACGATATCCTCTCATAGACTTACGGGTCAAATCGTTCGTTGAAATTATTTTCACTCTGAACTTTTACGGATCTATGGGAAAGGAAAGAACCAACTTTCTCAGCAGTCATTTATCAACCCCCCAATGTGGACTAGAGACCCAATATAGAAAAAGGCCACAACGAATTACTTAAAACGCATCCTAATCTGAACTGTGAGCTTCTTTTGAGTTCGTCAAAAAATCGACTGGAGTTGGCTCGCAGCGAGCGGTCCGTACGGCGTTTGAAAGAAGATACAATTCTAGGTGTTGAACCACTTCAGAACAGTTCAGTTCGCAAATATATACGTACCTTTAAAAAAATAAGAAATACTTTTCACGGTTTGTGGGATGTGTTTCTTTTCTAAAATCTTTCGAGAAAGTAAGAAAAGAGAGTAAGAAGTATCATCGCACTTCAACAAAAGTATTCACATTTTGAGGTGGAATGACTTCCTTCCAAACAGATTTTCAAGTAGTAAAAGTACTTGGACCAGTAAATCCAATTTTTTTTTTACGCTTTTTCAAAAATGCGTTCTTGAACACTTTTATGTTCCATTTCCTTTGTCTTTAACGAAATACTTTGGTTCGTAAGGTTTCATAAGCGACAATGGTTATGTAGCGTTTTTAGAAGAATTCTTTTGTTACTGTGTTAGCGACAAGATAAATTTTCCTTGAAAACGATGTAAAAAGTCGCTCCAAAGTAATGCAAGAATGCGTGGGGCTTCAAGATGGATGAGTTAGCAGTTCTGAGAATGTTGGTGCTCAGAAATTAATTTTTTTCTTTTATGATTATTTCAACAGGTCATTTAAACCAGTGCTGTATTTTATGTTGATCTACAGCTTTTAGTCGTAGGGTAGGTTTAGGCATCAAAGTAAGATTTAAAATTTAAATCACAATTTTTAATCTACAGTTTATATAAGCGATATCTTCAAAAAAAAAAAAAATCTATTTTTTTAGAAAAAAACTCTAAAATATTATTTAGAATTTTATTCTGTTAAACATTGAATAAAAAAAGTTCAGGTTATATTTTTCTTTGCCATTGAAATGTGATTACTAAGAAAAACAATACTTTATATATAAAATATTTCTGATTCTTTTGAAATATTTTTTTAGTAAAAGTTAAAACTTTCAAACCTTATTAGCATGGTTAGTTTATCAAAAATAAGTCTTATTGTGTTACTGTTTCTATCACAAAATTTCATTCCAAAGTTAAAAAAAAACTGAAGTTTTGGAAAATTCTACTTTTTTAATATTAGTGACAAACTCAATCAAATGTTGAGTTTAGACTAAAAATAAATACAGAAATCCTCATTTGAAAATTAATGAAGCAGTTGAGTAAATTATTTTTCTTTTACTTACTTTAATACGTTAGACATACGATTGTTTCACTTAAAGATTTTAAAATGATGATATATTTCAAGTAAAAATAATCAGACACAGCAATATCTTTTCTATTCAGAATGAAATGTCGTTTTTATGTTAAAATTTTAAGTACCTGGATTGTGTAAAAATTGATAGTTGTCTTGTAAAGACGCTCCCCTCTCCTTGATTATCTGCGTGAGCTAGAGGTAAAGGAAGAAATGAAGAACTAGAAGCTGCCATCATCTTAATAGGATTTTATCAAGATCTTTAACTTAAACTTTTAACAAATTAGATAAAAAAATATATGACAGAGAATCTACGGTGGCTAAACACACAATATATATAATACCGAAATAGCGAACCCCGGATCACTATCAATACTAAATCGCCTAAGGTCGATTCCTAGACTATCAAAGATCCGAATATTATATAGTTTCTCCTACCTTAATGTCTAATGAAGTAGCTATCAATATAATCCTAGTTGAAGTTGCGGTTCACAGGAGTGCAATGGTATGCACCTTGAACTAAGGGCTCTCTGTCACGAATAACTTCTGTTGGCTGTCACTTAACCTTTCCAAAACCTCTTCACGCTTGAATCACGGATTATCATAACATTCCTCAAATTGCCACCCACTTACTCTAACTTCGGATATTTAAAAGCTTCCTAATTTGCATCTTTCCTTCACGCTTCACTTCATGAGTTTGGTTGGAAAAGAATTGCCATTAATTCTGGCCCCAAAGAACCCAAATGACATGTTAATGAAAAGACCCCCTCCAATAAGCAAAACGTGATTTATTTGAGGGTCTTAATGGCCCTTAAAGAATTACGTGCCAAAATTTTATTTTCCTAAACTTCTAACTTTCCATGCTCTATTTTAATTTTAACTTCGAATAGTCATTTTAACCATTAATTTCCAATATTCAATTTAAACTTTAATTTTCACTATTCTCTCATCTTAAGTTTAATTTTTAATATTCCTCCTTAATTTGAACTCTCGACAGCCACAATAAATTTTACTCAATTAACTAGACCAACATTAACAGTTATGTATTTTAATCACGGTAGACTCTCCTTTTACAAAGTAAATGGGCGTGCCTCATCCAGGCAATGGAACCCGAGAAAAAACCATGTATCTCTTAGTTCGAAAAACCACACACACACACACACACAGGGCCGCACACCCCTTAACTAAATTAATTCTACTTAATGCTACTTAAAAACTATTACAATCTTCTTTCTTTCTACTTCTCTTCCATCCTGTCAGATTTACAATGACAACTCTGTTTCTTTTTACAATCTTCCTCAGTCTTAACTTATGTTATTTCCATCCTGTCGGATTTACAATGAAAAATAAAAATGCTTCCTATCAAGAATTCAGGGTCTGTCACCCTGAAATAAAAACTTTTTAAGTCACTTGGAATAACAAATTTCACATACCATTTCATTTCACAATTTTTATACATTATATACCACCTTTAATTTACAACTAATTTTCATATATACACCTCATCTGGCATTTTCAATAAACTTCCCCTCCAATCACGCAGCGCGGTTATTGTTAGTAAGCTGTCTACGCCGCGTTTACCCAAACCAGCTATATATATACATTAATATGAAACAATATAACAATATATATATAGGGCGTACAGCCTTAATGTGACCCAATAGTTAATTCCCGAAACGTTCAGTTTACATATGTACTTTTAATTTGAAAAATGTTTAAACAAAGGAAAAAAGAATGTTTTTACGTGCTTTGCGAACCAAAAATCCCATTTAGAAAAAAATTACAAAAATTAAATTTTATACGGTCCCCAGGTCCTATCACTTATATTTAGGAAAAGATGCAGTATACAAAAACAAAGTAAAAACAAAAAGTTGCATTTTATTATGATAAAAGCGGGTTGAGTTATGGTACTTTGAAAATCATACATTTCAATCATTTTCTCGGCCATTTTCAAGAAACTAGTAAGGGGCCGTCTCCAAAGTGAAATTAATTGGATCTCTGCCATGAAAGTTCCGCTCTTGCACGTCACTCTTATGTAAATCGTTTTTAAATTTAAAAGTACATATATTACGTTAATAATACAATAATTGAGCACCTAAGAAATGAAAGTTATTCAGTGTACGTGTAATGCATAGACAAAATAAAATATTTTGGACGAAGAAAACATTTCAAAAGCAGTTCCAAAAAATACTTATTTGCAGCAGCTTCTATTACGAATTCTAGTACAAGAGAACGAGGTGTATACAAATGAAGAATACAGCGAAATGGTGCTGTTGAATGGGCAGTGTAATCGAAATAAGAGAAAGGCGGCAAGACTTTATGCCGTTAAATTTCCCAGTCGATGATAACCATCTTATTGTACAATTGCCTGTGCGGTTCGACGCTTGTATAAAACTGGGAGTTGTCACAGACGTATTCCCTTGTCTCGTCCCACACCTTCAAGCTTGCGGATACCCGCTGAGGATAATCTATGATATGTCCTGACTCTTCATGAAAGTAGTGTCCAGGATATTAGCAAGGTTTGTTCCTATTCAAAATCGATGATGTGGAACATATTACACACGTACGGTGTAACGTGTATGGTGTACGGTGTGAACTTATCGTACTGGACTTATCGTCCAGTTCTGGCGCAGGAACTAATGGCCGGAGACCAGGAGCATCGTTTTGATTTTTGCAATCCAGATAATTTGAATGAAGTTTTCTGGTCGGATGAATGCCAGTTCTCGAGGCAAGGCACTATTAGTACACTGAATACGCATTACTAGTCCCTCAAAAACCCACATCTAGTACGACCAAATCACCACCCAGTACGTTGGTCGGTGAATGTGTGGTGCGGAATATGGAACAGCACCTTAATTGCTGGATAATTCAAAATCACACAGAAATTCAACTCTAAAATAAAAATTTCACCAGTAGAATTATCACACACATCTTGAAGAAGAATATGCAAATTACAGGAAACCACCAGATGGCGCGGATAGTACGTCACAATGACGAGAGTGTAAGAGAAGGGCATATAAGGAATGGTGGCAAAGAAGTAAAATTGTTCACAAGCGCTTTAAAAGACTTTCAGTGCAATAATCGCATAGTTACAGCACAAAGGAAGCATTTTTATGAATTTTTAAGTGGTAGAATTATTGGACGACTGGAATGTGGAAAGTACCCAGCGGGAAGTATCCGAGGAACTTGGAATCGCCCATAATGTCATATCCAGGCTTTGGCAACGATTCCAAGATGATGGTAATGTGAGTATGTGTTACAGCACAGGTCGCCCCCGAGTTACAACGCCGAATGAGGACCGGTATTTGACAGTTACTTCCAAAAGAAACAGACGGAGTGAAGCATCAGACCTGTCTCTTCAGCTCTCTTCAGCTACCGGTATGACAGTTTCAAGGCAGACCATGTACAGACGCTTAGGGCACATTGGTCTATATGCTCGTAGGCCTGTCAGATGTGTTCCACTTACCGCAACTCACTCTCGCGTGCGATTAACTTGGAGTAGAGAGCATGCATTGTGGACACCACAACAGTGGTCTTGTGTGATGTTTTCCGACGAGTCCAGGTTTAGTTTGCAGTCTGATTCTCACCGGAACGCCAGGTACCCGTTACCACCAAAAGAACACCATTGAACGACACCGTTACGTTGGTGTAGGATGGCTCGTTTGGCGAGGAATTATTCTTGCTTCCAGAACTGACCTTCATGTTCAGAGTGTAACGATGACAGTCCACAGCTATCGGGATGTCATTATGGACCAACATGTACGTTTGTTTCGTGGCGCCATGGGTGCTGAATTTCTGTTTATGGATGACAACGCCCGTCCTCATCGTACAAACATTGTTTACGAATGCCTTCAATCGGAGGATATCATCCGTATGGATTGGCCAGCATACTCACCGGAATTGAATCCAAAAGAACATGTGTGGGATATGGTTAGCCGACGAATTGCAGCCCGTCAACCCACTCACACCTGTCTACCAGAACTTCGAAGGGCATTGATTGATGAGTGGTGTAATATTCCCCAAGATCATGTTGATAATTTGATACTTAGCATGGCTAGGCGTTGTAAGGCCTGTATTGCATCGTCCGGGAGTCATACTCCGTATTAACCATCATACTAACCATGTTATACTGTTTTTTGTAAATAGGTTCTTCTTTGAAATTTGCTCCAGGGAGTAAAAATCGCAATTTTTATTAAATATGTCAAACATATAGCATCTTTTTTGCTCTTTACCTTTTGTTTAATAAATAGACTTTACATATAAGTCAAATTTGTTTTGCTTCTGTCTCTTTCTTTTCCTGAACTTCATTCATCTTAATTTATGGACATGAGTGTATATCGATGGACCTTTAATATCAGAATCATACACGGAAATTTTATCTGGACCGTTAGCTGATTTTTTTTAGAAAATGAAATTTCCTTACGGGATTTGTCACGCATGTGGTACCAGCATGATGGTGCACCCACACAAATCCGCGCAACCAAGTACATTTTGGGCGCATTCATTCGCCGCCTACGGAGGTCAACAAGAGTGGCTCCTGCGATCTCCCAACCTAAGGCAACTGAATTTTTTTCACTGGGGCTTCCTAAAAAGGAAAGTGTAAGAACATGAATCTACGAGTAAATACGATTTACTCAATGGAATCAGCATGACATGCAAGTCTGTGACACCAAATTTGTTGCGGAAGCTACAGGCGGAGTTTCTGACGCAGGTTCGGTACTGCATTTCTGCGGAAAGTAGTCATTTCTAACATTATTTAATTCGGTAATTCTGATATAATTAAGCCCATGATTCATGATTGCGCATCATTCCACAGTATGCTATAATTTGAACAACAAATACTGTATTTTTTGCTGCTATTTGTTAAAACAAGCTGTTTAAATCTTTTCGGTACAATTTGTATTTCTTTAATTTAACTTTTATTGTTTGCCATATAGCAATACAAATTATCAATCTATAATGTTTACTACGATGTTTTAACATTACTCTGATGTTTTTCTTTTGATCTTTCTGTAGATAGTGAATATTAATGTTCTCTTAATTCAGTTTGTATACGACCCCCTATTCTGAGCAATTCAGATGCTTCAACTTTATGTAGGCATAACTCGGTCAGTTTTAATCGTAATAAAATGAAACTTTTTGTGTTTAATTTGTTTTTGTGTACTGCATCTTTTCCTAAATATAAGTGATAGGACTTGAGGACCGTATAAAAATTTAATTTTTGTAACTTTTTTCTAAATGAGTTTTTTGGTTCGCAAACCACGTAAAAACATTCTTTACCTTTTTTAAAATATTTTTCAATTTAGAAGTATATATCTAAACCGAACGGTTCGGGAATCAGCTATTGGGTCACTTTAAGGCTGGACACCCTGTATATACACTATACACTTTTTAATAAACCTTTAAAACTAACAACAAAAGGAATTGTTGCATTTCAGCGAAGTCATACATAGAAGTAAGCAAATGCATATTTGCAATTGTTTTCTTCATAAATTAAAAATAAAACTACAAGTCACAAATGCTCATTTTTCATCTTGTAGAAAAATGCACTCATTTTAGTGTCAATTTTTACTTGGCGATATAAATTTTAAATTCACGACTCTGTCTTGCTTCTCTGCCATAATTCTTCCGATCACTTGTTCGAAAGAATATAAAATGGAACGATACAACCTGATTTTTATTACTTGTTGTTTATGTCTCCTACTAGGACCTCCAGGGAGATGGATCTGTTGCTGTTCGCTCCTCCTTTCCTTTCCAGGAAATTCTGTTGTCTACTTCTTCTACTGGTATTCTTGCTGCTTGACCTTGCTTGCTCTTTGATGTAGGGTCTGTAGTGATGTTCTCTTCTTTTCCTGGCTTGAACTGGTCCTCCTTGTTGTGTCCTCATCTCACTGGTTGAGTGGGACTCAACTTTTGCTCCTCTTCTTGGTCTGAGGTTGTACCCACTTGTACTGGCCATTACTGTTTTCTCTTTTCGGAGTTTCTTTCTAAATTGTGTTAAATCATTAGTGTAGTTCAACGACAATGTTTTTTTAGCAACTCTATGTCCTCTACCCTTCTTAATCTTCCTCTCTGGTCCTCCAGACCCAGATCCACGCAATTGTTTATACCCAATAGTCTCTTTCCTGCTAATTTTAAGCTTTCTACTGGGTTCAGACCAAGATCCAGAAAGTGATCTGATAAGTGGTCGGCGCTTATCGGTCTTACCTGTGTGTCTCTCACCTTGATCTATCTTTAAAAAAAACTTATCCTTTTTTCCTCTAACTTACGCTTTACACTTTACCCCCTCTTCCTACAATACTGCGACTCTGTTGTACACTTTCAAAACTACTCGATTTAGGGCGTGAAATATTGCTATTCGTACTACCAGTTCTTATCTACATCTCGTCACTTTTCCTATGACGACATATTCTAACTTGATCGACATTAACCGTTAAACTTTTTCCCGTCCTCCATATCACTGCATTATTGTTTTTTTACTTTTAACACGGACTTCAAATTTTGGTTTAAATCTAGCCACCACTTTCTTTGTTGCTGAACTTAAATGAGGCGTTTTTATCAAGACCCAGTCATTCGCCTTAATTTGCACATCGTGTTTGCGTCTATTATTATATTTTCCCCACTTTTTATACTTATCCTTTGTGTTTCATCTAGCTTCATCAAGCACTATCTCAATATCCCCTACTGGGAATTCAGTTCCGTCCGACACCATCACTAATTTCTGAAATAGGCTAATCAACTTTCGACCTAAAAATAATTCTGCAGAGGTTTTTCCCGTCGTTTCATTCACTACTGTAAGAATAGCATAAGCGAATTCACGTAAGAACTGGTCCCATGTATCGTGTTGATTATTGACATAATTTGCAATCATTTTCACTAGATCACGATTCACGCGTTCGATTCTATTTCCTTGAGGTCTATATACAACAGTCTTCACATGCCTTATGCCTAATGTTTCGTTTAAATTCTCAAAAATATCGGAGATAAATTGGGGACCATTATCACTTATTAATTTTATTGGAGCTCCTAAACGCGATATATAATTATCAAAAAAATTATCCACTCTTACTCGAGCCGAGGCCTTTTTAAGGGGTATGATTTTAGACCAGTTGCTGAAATGATCCGCAATTACTAAAACATATCGGTTATGTCTCACTCTCGACGCAGGGTACGGACCTTACAAATCTAACATAACTATTTCATTTGGATAATTTGATATAATCGGAATTAATCAACCAGCTGGTAACGCGTTTTTATGATTATTAATTTGGCACATGTGGCATGCAGAGATATATTGATCTATAAACTGTCATATACCGGAAATAACAAACGTCCCTCATTTTATGGAAAGCCTTAAAGCGTCCTAAATGACCTGCTATGGGCTTGTCATGAAATTCGCTCATTATTTCATTCCTTAAAGACTTTGGAATGCATACTCGCATTCCACCTAGCGACGTTGCGTATTTCGCATAAGACAACAAGCCCTCAATTAAATTGAAATCGCGGGACCAACTCTCACATATTGTCGCATTAACAGCTATCTTCTGGGTTGTCTAGATAACTATAGATATGACCTGATTCCGGGTCTTTTCTTTGCTCTTTGATTAACTGTTCACGCGATGAAAGTATCAAATCCCTAATTACTGTTCAATTAACTTTTTCCCCTATTATACTTTCAACTGTGTTCCTTGACAAAACGTCAGCCAACGTATTTTTAGTTCCAGAACGATGTTCCAATTTTATATTAAATTCTGCTAATTTTAGTACCCATCTGATCATTCTACTCGACAAATTTTTACCATGTGTTTAAACGCGTTGATGCAGCGTGAACCGTAATAACTTTAATCGGCTGTGAACCTAAATACATTCTGAATTTATTCAGAGCCATAACTACTGCTAAAAATCTCTGTTATAGTGTAATTCCTCTCCGCCCTACTAAGCGTGCGAGAGGCAAACACTACTGTTCTCTACTCCTGATTTAGAACCGCTCTTAGACCTATTGAACATGCATCCGTAAATAAATTGAAAGGCTGGCTTTTTGAAATCCGGCAATTTTAAAACTGGCACTTTCGTTACGGCCGCCTTGACCACTTCGAGAATGCCTTCTGCACGTCTATTGACCAACAAAATTTCTTGAGTTTTCGTTTAAGATTATAAAGGGGCTCGCAAATATCAGCATAATTTTTAATAAATTTCGCCTACCACTGGGACATACATAAAAATTTGGATACCTCTTTAGAATTTATTGGGGTTTCATCTCAACTATAGCTCGAACCTTTGTCTCGTCCGTTTTAATTCCCTCCTTACTAATAATCAAACCTAAATACTTCAATTCACCACAACCAAATTTGCATTTTTCTTTATTTAAGGTTAACCCTACCTCCTGAAATAATCGTAAAACTTCCCTTAGATGTTCAACATTGTGAGTGAATGATGGAGACGATATGATAACATCGTCCAAATACACATTCACAAAATTCCCTATCACCGGTTTTAAAATTAATTGTATTGCCTTCTCTGAAAATTGGGAGCCGCCCCTTACAAGCCAAATGGCATACGCCGAAATGCGTAGGTGCCATTCTTCGTAACAAATGCGGTCTTAGCTATATCACTAAGGTTTACTGTCAGTTGAAAAAACCCCGATTTGTGATCAAGAGCCAACATAATCGTCGTATGGGGTATATTCATTATAAAATCATCTATTAAGGGTAAGGGATAACGGGGATACTTTGTAATAGAATTATGTTTCTGATAGTCGGCAGGAAATCTATACGCTTCCGGATTATCCAGCCGTAACCTATTATTTCTTCTATACTATAACACAACTGGTGACGCGTACGGGGATTGCATTGGAATTATGGTTCCCTCAGTCAATATTTTCTATACGTGATAATCGAGTAGCACTTGTTTTACTCTATCATAACGATATGGACGAGAAACAACTAGTGGCTTATCTCCCGTGTCAATTTCATGATATAAAACATGTGTACGCCCCGGTTTATCTGAAAATAATTCTTTAAAACTGTTAAACAAATCCCGTAACTCCTGTTTTTGTTTTTCCTCTATAACCTTGTTTTAGAAAGATCTATTTCTACAATTTCTTCCTCAATCGTTGCCGCGCATTGTACGTGGAGTAACGCTAGATCAAATGCATTTGGCTATGCTCTCCGCAAAATTGTTAATAATAAATCGAATGTGAGGATTGTAGCACCGCACACTCCTACACATATCAACGCTAGCTCTAGACCGGGTGCAAGAGATTCTATTATTGATCTAGCAGTTCTTAAAAATATCCCCTTCAATCATGTCATTCTTACTCTATATACTGGCTCTGCTCTAATCAAAATTCTGGATCAACTCTCCACCAATTGGGAGAGCTTCAAATTTCTTTTAAATAACAAACCACTCCCCATCTCTACTTCCTCCAGCAACGACGACCTCGAAATTGCAATTAAAGAGTGTTTTTTTCCAGGTATAGAAGTTTAAGTTAGCATTACTTTCCAAGATGGTGACCGATTTAACAGCTGTCAAGTGATTTATTCTCAGTTTGGTTTGGCAATTCATCAAAACGATCATCAAGCAAGGCGTAGTTTCGTCGAATGGGCCCAAAACGAGATTGCCGTTGTTCCCGATTTTCATAAGCGAATTTTGTTTAGCGATGAAGCGCACTTCTGGTTGAATGGCTACGTCAACAAACAAAACTGCCGCATTTGGAGTGAAGCTAATCCACAAGTGTATGTCAAACACCGTTACATCCAGTAAAACTGACTGTTTGGTGCGCTTTATGGGCTGGTGGAATCATTGGTCCGTACTTCTTAAAAAACGAAGAAGGCCACAACGTTACAGTCAATGGTGATCGGTATAGAGCCATGATTAATAACTTTTTCATTCCTGAATTGAACAATCATGATGTCCAGGAGCTGTGGTTCCAACAAGACGGCGCAACATGTCACACAGCTCGTGCCACAATCGATTTATTGAAAGACACGTTAGGTGACCGCCTAATTTCACGTTTTGGACCTGTGAATTGGCCTCCAAGATCTTGTGATTTAACACCGCTAGACTATTTTCTGTGGGGCTATGTAAAGTCATTGGTCTATGCGGATAAGCCACAAACGCTTGACCATTTGGAAGACAACATTCGCCGTGTTATTGCCGATATACGGCCAAAAATGTTGGAAAAAGTCATCGAAAATTGGATGTCCAGATTGGACTATATCCGAGCCAGCCGTGGCAGTCGTATGCCAGAAATCATATTTAAAATGTAATGCCACAAGATTATCTTTCGAATAAAAAAAATTCATGTCAATCGAATAATACATCGTTGTTTTATTGCAATTTAAAGTTCTATACCTCTAAAAAAACACCCTTTAGAAGGCTTGGAGAAAATATCTCTGAAGCTCTCATAGAAGCTTCAAAACCTAAATTTAAACAACCCCCATTAAAACTCCCCCGAAATTAAAGCTAAAATTCACCACAGAAATCGTATTCGGAAATTTTGGCAACGTACCAGAGATCCTGCAGTGAAATCGGAGTTCCGAAGACTCAGTCGTGAGGTTACAAAAGACATTAGACACTCTTTTTCTAATCTCGTTAGGAATCTCACATAGTGGCACTTACGCCGGAGACAGGCACTCTTTGGAGGAATATCTCCCTATACAAAAACTACCTCAAAAAATTCCCCCTCTAAAGGGCGCATTTGGCAGTGTAGCAAATCACTCTCTGGAGAAGGCGGAAGTGATTGCTAACAGCCTTCGAAAGCAGTTCGAACACAACACTGAAGCTGAAAACGACCGTTTTACAGCTCGTACACAAAGGAAAATTAAAAGATTCCTGGACGCTACTACCTGTCTCGACCTTTAAAAAACAACACCAGGGGAAGTACGGGAGTATATTAAAAGCTTAAGATCAATAAATCTCCTGGATTGGATTTAATTACAAATCGCATCCTTAAAAATCTCCCCTCAAATTTGTTCTTTTTATTGTCATGCTGTTCAATCTATTGATGGAGAACTGTCATTTTCCTAAGAATTGGAAGACTGCTGTGGTGGTCCCCATACTTAAACCCAATTCTGATGATACTCAACCTGAAAATTACCGTCCAATCTCACTACTCAGTAGCTTGAGCAAAGCGTACGAATTTGTTCTTTTGAACCGTCTTAATCAGCACTACATAGCCAGGAATATTATTATTCCTGAACAGCATGGCTTTGTCACACAGTGCTCCACAGTAATCCAGTTACTAAGAGTTACTGAGCTGATTCATGACGGATTTCAAAATAACCAGGCCACGGGTATGCTTTTTGTGGACATAGCCAAAGCCTTTGACAAAATTTGGCATGATGGCTTGCTATCCAAGATGATGCGACTTGGGTTTTCGGACCAACTCATCAAAATTATACATTCCTACCTAAACTCCCGTGAATTTAGGGTAAGAGTTGAAAACAGTCTCTCCACGTCCAATTCTCAGCGGGGTACCACAAGGATCTTTATTAGGGCCCAAGCTCTTTAATCTATACATCAACGACATTCCCAAGGCTGTCGGAGTTCACTTAGCGATGTACGCGGACGACACTGCCACTTTTACCAAAAACATTTATAACTGCAATATCATTGAGCGGCTACAAAATTATGTCATTCGACTCGAAATCTGGCTTAACTACTGGAAAATAAAGGTTAATACATCTAAAAGTGCATGCCTCCTCTTTACGAGACAGCGGTGAATCGGAAACCTCTCGCATGTCAACATTTTTAATCAGCCTGTCCCCTGGGTTACTGAATATAAGTACCTAGGGTTAATATTTGACACTAAATTAAACTTTGCTAAACACATCCGTTCCGCCCACCAAAAGGCGGCTGGAATGAGATGCACTCTAAATCGCTTAATTTCTCCTAAGAGCAAGCTCGCATTAAGGCAAAAGATTCTATTATACAAAGCCATTCTTCGCCCCATCATGCTGTATGCTTCTCCCATCTGGGCAGCGGCTGCAGTTACTCACCTGAAAAGATTGCACTCTTTTCAAAACATTCAACTGCGTAGAGCAGCAAACGCACCTTGGTTTGTCAGGAACGAAGTCTTGCATAAAGATCTTAATGTTCCGCCGCTTCTTGATTTCATCAAAAAACAATCAGAAAATTTCTTCGACCGGTTACCACAGATTTCAAATGAATCTATCCGGGAAATCCCGGCTTACGACAATTCTATTCCTAGCTCTTCTAAAAGGCCTAGAGCAGTTCTTAATCACTAGTATCAACACTTCCCAGCCCTGAAAAGGATGAGAATGTCTTGATACGAATTAAAAAATTATGAGCTTTATTGTTATAGTTGTTGTTTTCTTTTGCAAGACTTCACTCACTCTAATTACCCCCCGCGTCATGTAAGTTTTTGATCGCGTTTAGTATGGAAACTTCACCCCTCGTGATCTTATTTTAAACTCCTCTACCTGTTTTTACTATCTTCCAAGTGGTTACTTAAAACTTCCTTTCAATAACCGCACGCAGTTATCTTAAAGGTATCGTATAACGGACTTAAAAATATTATTCTCTTAACCCTTGTTATTAAAGAAACCCTTTTCTCTCCTCGTTCCGTCGAGATGCGGCAGACGGTTGAAAGACGGGCTTTGCTGTCATGGAGATGTGACGTCATTTTCTCTTCGTTTTCCTATGAAAGCGAAACAGAAACTAAATCAACTGGGAGAGTGGTTTCCCACCCAACCCTCCACCAGCGTTGTTGAGCTGCATTTAATGTAGACTGCTTTCTAATTTTTATGTACTTCAACAAATTGTTCTCTGTTAAATTTATTCTGCTGAGTGGATACTAGAGTTTTCTCTAAGGTTCCAAGTAAATGTATAACCGTTACCGTTACCATCCTCAATAATTTTAAACACTTTATCAACCTGCGAATCGGGAATCACCAACGATTTTCGATCCAAGTCCAAAATAATCTTAGATCCATTTATGAAATCTACCCCGAGAATACATGGGTATTCTAAATCTGCCAACACATGAAACAACCAAGGCTTTTCAGACTTCCTAATTCGAACATTCAATTCCACAATTCCTACATTCAGACATTTAGCTCCCTGTGCCGTGATCACCTCAGCACGTGATTTTTTTACTTGCTTATAAAATAAATATTTTCGGTATGTCTCCTCCGATATAAATGACTTCTCAACGCCTGTGTCCCATAACTCTTTTTGTAAAATTATCATTTAACAAAGTAGGAACATATGGGAGTTCCACTGGAGACATGCATATCGCAGAAAGTTCAACCGTACCTCATTTGCCGATATAATCGTATCATTTTGATCATCACTTAATTTCAAAACATTTAATCGTCCCTCTTGCCTCTTATCACCTCGACTAAAATTCTCACTCGAACCTCTATTTCTGCGGTCTTCTCTACTAAAATCGTCCTTTTGACTCCAATTTCTAAATCGGTATCCCCTATCGTTAAATCTTCGATCATCCTTCTGAAATCTATTCCAGTTGTCACCACTGATTTCCTTGACGGCCATTTTCGTAATTACCCGTATAATCATTTTTGACGTTACTCGGTCTACGCACAACTTCCGAATTTCTCCAATTTCTCCGACTATCATCAGCATTAGACATCCTACACTCATTCCAACTTCGTCTTTCAACATTATCCCTATTCCCCGAACCTCGGATTGTTTTGCACGAATATCTTTCCTCAAACTTAGATAAAACCTCCAATAATTGAAACGTGCTGTGTGGATTTCCCACCTCCACATAATTCTGAACTTCCAGTTCGAGTCTAACGAAAATATGGTCTACCAAAGCTTCCTTTGACATCCCCAGTTTTAGCTGTTTATGCAATTTTAGCAGATCGTAGACAAAATCTGTTGGCTCCTGGTCCCTTCTCTGTTGGGATGCATATAAAACTTTATTTCTAACTTTTTCTTATTACGGATAGCAGGGAATGCTTTTGACAAAGCTTCTTTTAACTGCGCAAAGTCAGTGGCTGTATTCTGCATCAACTCTGACCCGAATATCTGATACCAATCTTGGGCCCTTCCCAGTAGATGACCTTTCAAATAAGCACATGATAAATCACACTGGGTATCTCAAGTAATCGTATTTGATTGTCAATATCCTCGAAAAATTCATTTACATTCTCAGACACGGAGAAATACACTTCTGGCAAAACACTAAACCCGTTCGCGCCTCTTACCTCGGGGTCTTAAGGGGTGTTTTTTTTAGAGGTATAGAACTTTAAATTGCAATAAAACAACGATGTATTATTCGATTGACATGCATTTTTTTTATTCGAAAGATAATCTTGTGGCATTACATTTTAAATATGATTTCTGGCATAGGACTCCCACGACTGGCTCGGATGTAGTCCAATTTTCGATGACTTTTTCCAACATTTGTGGCCGTATATCGGCAATAACACGGTGAACGTGGTCTTCCAAATGGTCAAGCGTTTGTGGCTTATCCGCATAGACCAATGACTTTACATAGCCCCACAGAAAATAGTCTAGAGGTATTAAATCACAAGATCTTGGAGGCCAATTCACAGGTCCAAAACATGAAATTAGGCGGTCACCAAACGTGTCTTTCAATAAATTGATTGTGGCACGAGCTGTGTGACATGTTGCGCCGTCTTGTTGGAACCACAGCTCCTGGACATCATGATTGTTCAATTCAGGAATGAAAAGTTAGTAATCATGGCTCTATACCGATCACCATTGACTGTAACGTTGTGGCCTTCATCGTTTTTGAAGAAGGATTCCACCAGCCCATAAAGCGCACCAAACAGTCAGTTTTTCTAGATGTAACGGTGTTTCGACATACACGTGTGGATTAGCTTCACTCCAAATGCGGCAGTTTTTTTTGTTGACGTAGCCATTCAACCAGAAGTGCGCTTCATCGCTAAACAAAATTCGCTTATGAAAATTGGGAACAACGGCAATCTCGTTTTGGGCCCATTTGACGAACCTACGTCTTGTTTGATCATATTTAAAATATAATGCCACAAGATTATCTTTTGAATAAAAAAAATTCATGTCAATCGAATAATACATCGATGTTTTTTTGCAATTTAAAGTTCTATACCTCTAAAAAAACCCTTTATAAATTAAATTTTGTTAAGCGCCAATGTAAGGGCGCCCCCCGGGTTGCCCTTCTCCTTGATTATCTGCGTGAGGTGTTGGAATAAATGAAGAACTAGAAGTTGCCATGATCTTAATATGACTTTATTAAGATCTTCAACTTAAACTTCTAATAAATTAGATAATAATAATATACGTGAGGGAATCTACGGTGGCTAAACACACAATATATTTAATAGCGAACCCTGGATCACTATCAATACTAAATAGCCTAAGCTCAATTCCTAGACTATCAAAGATGCGAATATTATATAGTCCCTCCTACCTTAATGTCTAATGAAGTAGCGATCAATATAATCCTAGTTGAAGTTGCGGTTCACAGGAGTGCAATGGTATGCACCTTGAACTAAGGGCTCTCTGTCACGAATAACTTCTGTTGGATGTCACTTAACCTTTCCAAAACCTCTTCATGGTTGAATCACGGATTATCATAACATTCTTCAAATTGCCACCCACTTACTCTAACTTCTGATATTTAAAAGCTTCCTAACTTGCATCTTTCCTTCACGCTTCACTTCTTGAGTTTGTTTGGAAAAGAGTTGTCATTAATTCTGGCCCCAAAGAACCCAAAGGACATGTTAATGAAAAGATGCGTGAGCCCTTCACAGTTTTTTATATAAAAAAATATCAGTGATCGAATCCGAGAAGTTAGGACCGTCGAATCGTGGGTTTGAATACTGATGACGCACCATGCAGACGGTCTGATTCACTGTATTTGTCAATTGTGAAAATCTTAACGTTGGTGTGGTGTAGAAGTTCAGAGAAGGGATGGAAGCTCTGGTGTCACCTGACTGAGGTTCAATATGAATAGATATAGGGTCATTAGCCTTTGTGTTTCATTGTGAATTCTAATTCCTCAAGGCTTCTAAGGGAAAAAATTCAAAGCTTTTTTTTTACTTCTAACTTGATCCAAACATGCAGAATAAATTTCGAAGCTACTTTAAAGTAATTCAATTCATAGAATAAATTATGAGAAATATTAAGCACTGTATTTTTTCTTATGTAAAGGAAATATTTTTACTTGACAATGAATAGTTAGCTGTGTATCTAAACTCCCAAACCTCGGGAATTATTTCCAGTTAGGTTTTTATTAAAATTGCTTAATCTAAAATCCTGCAGTGTAAGTTCATTAAGGAGTTCAAAGCCTTTAAACTGAAACATTTCCCATTAACATATTTGATATCATATTTAAACTTTGTGCGCGGAATTCCATTTAGGCTTCATATTTCAATGCATCTTGATGAAGTGCTATTCTTCACCGCATGCTTAAAATAGCGATTTGGTTAAGTACAACATATCATCAAGATTAAACAAGAAATTCTTGATAAATTAGATTTGTGTAGTGTCATAAGTATAGTTATTTAAGATCTAATTCTTCACATTGCTTTTCTAGCCAGAGAATGCAAGGATAGGTTTCTATTCTGGTCAAACTTTGAGAAATGAAGGTATTTTAGGATGGGATTAATTGTTTCAAAGGTGATTAATGGCACAGTGTTACCAAACGGATAATTGCGCTCAAAGAGGGGATTCAATATGTTTTGGATAGCTTACATAATTTGTAAAACCTACGTTAAATACTTTGCTTGATGCGGTTTTGATTTGAAAATTTAATGAAGAGTATTTTTTAATATGAGAAATTCTAATAGGACTTAGACTTTCGTTCACGGAGATTCTATAGTGGCAATGCTAAGTTAAGAATCTTATTCAAGTTTCTCTTTTTAAGAGTTATTAGAAATCAAAACGCTTAAAACCTGTTATGATCATGAAATTGACACTTAACTTTAAATTGAATTTAAACTTTACAGTAATTTTGTTTCTTTAAGCAAATTGAACTAATCTCATCATAATAAATTTCTAGAAAATTGTCATGTTTTGCTACGATTTGTTCTCTAATAATATTTTCAAAAAAAAAATCGAAAGTTTTATTTCAATATATATTGATTCATAGGTCAGGAATGTACAGTAAGCATTACAAGCACATGCATATAGTTGTTTTAGATAAAATTTTATCTAGGGAAGAGTGCTTAGCACATACATATGTTGAGGATGCAATTTTATTATTCAAAATGATTCATTTTACTCTTTTATATATTTATTATTATTTTTATTAAATCCCAAGTTCTTAGTATTCATAATTTTAGTGCTGGAAGATATTATGCCTCGTTCGAAAAAAGAGATAGAATTGGAGATTTCAAAAACATTTAATCCTCTTAAATGAATTAATAAGGTCACTAATTTCTCTTAAGATTGTAGAAATTCAGTACATACGCATTTTATCTGAGCTAAGACTGGAACGGCGCAGCGAGAAAACTTTTGGCGATAGACCTCGAAATTTTGAATGAGATTCACGTGGCGAAGACGACATTTGCTATCCGATCTAAGCTATCATATGTATAACAAGTAATATAAATTTTTTTAAAGTTGATTCCTACTTAGGTCAACAAAGAAAAATTTACTTTAGTTTATTAAATTTAATTAATGAATTAATATTTGAAAAAAAACTGTACCAACATTAAGTGTCATCCACTACAAACTTTAAAAAAATATATTTGAAGCCAAGAAAAAATTCGTTAGAAAACTTACTGGCACCATCTGTTGGTGCTATTTCTAACTTCGCCAGAAATAACGCAGGATAAATTAAAAATTTAATTAATGAATTAATATTTGAATATAAACTGTATTAACACGTCAAGTGTCATCCACTACAAGTTTTAAAAAATGTATTTGAACTTCATTGGATGAATAAAAAGTATTTTATAAACGATTGGAAATTGGGATAAGATATATAAAAATATATATAAAGGGAAAGAGTGAACTAATAGTAGGAAATGAATAAAAAGAGATTGTTTCAGATAAAATGCTATCATATCATTATATATAGCTAGATATAAAGTTATGTTATTTTAAAGCTGTTAATTTTGTATAACTTTTCATTCAGCTAATAGTTTTCCTGTTTTTATATAAACGTTAAATATTAATAACTATAATATATTGATATCGATAATTTGAATATTTTTACGTCAAACTCAAACTCAGTGGCGCAACAGTTCATGAGGGCCAGAACCGGCTATGCCCATTCCAGTATACGTGCCCATTAGGCACTAAAGTGCATGAGCTGATATTCCGGTCAGGTGGTCATTGTGACGCGAAACCCCCAGTGTTAAGTTCCCGAGCAAGCTTGATACTCATTTATCGACCCACTGAAGGGATGAAAGGTTGACTAAACCTTGCCCAGCCCAGGAATAGAACCCGGCCCTCTGTTGTAGGAGAGCAATACGCGACCACTCGACCACAAGGCTTTCAATATTTACATCACACTTTTTTATTCCTTTTGGTGAAAGACAGTGGCATAATGAAGAATATTTGCCCCCTTCCCCTCTAAAATCAGGTTTCGTGCCTCCAGCCCAAATACGTACTTGGCGTCAGTCAGGCTTTGGGCCTCTCCAGAGTCCTGGGTCTCCCGCGATGAGGAGGTTGATGGTGAAAGACGTCAAAGTATTTAAACACAATTGTAGACTAATGCCTAATAGATAAATGCTTAAAAGGACTGGTGGTTTATATAACACATCTAGACATATACTTACAACCAGTAGAATGTATATATATATATATATGCCTTCCACAACAGGGATTGCCACAGTGGTCCTAGTCGCGAGCTCGTGGTTGTTGAGGGGTTGACTCTCGTTAAATCTGTGGTAACGGTCCTCACTTAACCTTCAGAGTGCGGCATCAATTAACCCAAACTTTTTTTCTGCTAAATTAATATTGAATTTTTGCAAATTTATCAACTTAAATGTCTATTGGACAGCTACTAGTTTAAAAGAATTAAGTTTATAACTAATGAAATATAGAGTTAAAAGTTTAAAAAGCATATGTTAATTAAATAAAAAGTTAATTAATATATAAAATAACTGTTGAATAAAAGAACCAAACAACAGAAAATTGATTTTAATGGGAGGGATGAATCTGGCGCTACAATGACAAATTTTCAACATTTAGTATCAATTTTGTCAGGTTTAACCTTAAACCTCCTCTGTTAGTTGTGTCCAGTTTCTTTTTTTTTGTTTTGGAGATTGGCAATTGCGCTGAAACTCCCTCTTTCTAGGAAAAATAATTAAAAACTTCCTCACGATATTCCATAATTCGAGACAAATAACAGGTTTGCCCTTTTAAAGCCAAAAATGCTGGTGTCCGTTTCTAAACTTTATAATCTTCATTTTGGTGCATATCACGATCAGTTCCTGTTGTCATGTGACTTTTTTTCAATATAATCATATAAATTCAATGCCTACTGTAATATTACCATAGTCAAAGCATTCTCAAACCTGGTTTCAAAATCTGAATAAAAGGCAGTTAAATGTTGAACGTATAAATGTGTATATTCTTCTGTTGTATTGTATGCTTTCTGTTCTTCTTCACTTGTATTCATATGTTCCCAGGATAAAAAAAAAACACGACAACAACAACAGATGTTGAGGCCGTGGGTAGCCTAGTGGTTAGAGCATCAGACTCCGGACCGGAAGGCCTGGGTTCGATGCCCGGTGCCACCAAATACCATCCGAGTACACACGGAGTACGTGCTCGTTAAATCAGTGGGTCCGTATATATATATATATATATATATATATATATATATATATATATATATATATAGTCTTGTGGAATGTGTCACGAGCGCAGGGACTGGAGAATGTTTCCCTCCCCTTCAGTTTCCATGCAGAAATTGGGGAGGTGGAGATAGAGGTGGTGTCGCCATCTATCATCCCTTTGGGGAATTTCGCCGAGCTTAATCGTACTGTCACTTGTATGATGCTCAAGGCCAACGACAGGCGTACCTCTGGCCCCATGCCACGATGAATTTTGTGGGCCTCCATCTGACTTCGTCAGATTGATTGAATATTAACGTCGCACTCTTCAACTACACGAGGGCTTTTGGTGACGGACCACGTAATTTTGAAACATGGTCAAGAGACGTGGACGACACCTGAGCTGACACCCCCTCTCCTAACTACCACACCAACGAGAGGACGTTTCAGCTATCGACAGATTTAACGTGCATCGCTGCCCTACACGGCCGGTCTTTAGTGGTACTGGGCTTGAACTCGTGTCAAGGTAAGCCACGGTCCGATACCTATACCACTCGGCTACCGCGGCCACCTGACTTCGTCAGACAGGTGGCATTATAAACAACAACACAAATGTTGAACCTAGGTTAAAACGTGCTGACACACACACACAAATTGTCTGGGTTAGTTTGAGAAAATTCCGGATGCGTCCAGTATTATACTTCTTTAGCTTAACTCTGGAAAGAAACGCTGAAATGGTTCGTGTCTTAAAAAAAAAATTAGGCTGTCACCTTTGAGGGTCAAATTAACCTCATTAAATTTGCTAAATATGTAAAATTTGGTTTCCACTTGATTAAATTTGATAAATTAAAAAATCCCGATCTAGTTTAATGAGAGCCAATATCACATAGACCTCCGCTTACACCCCTCATTGACCCCCAAGTTCTTTTTTTTTTGCTGACATGAACCCCTTTCAGGTCATCATAGGCCCCTGGGGCTCTATATAGATCACTTAGGGAATCACTGCTCTAAATTATGTCAAATCATGGATTTGAGTCTACTAAAGGCCTGCTGAGTAGATGGACTGAGGCTTAAACCCTCACATGGGGAAATTTGTAAAGTGGAGTGCCAGCTCAGAGGCTTTCTTCATTACTTGACCGGCGATCCCAATTATGAATGTCAGCGTGTTGCTTAGGAGTTTCTCCCACAATCAGTAATGTCTATAATGAACTTAGTTATTTGAGCCCCCCATAAGTGTTTTTGCTTATTATTAATGCTTTTGGAAATAAAAATCAGTAGTTGTATAGATGCATTTGAAGTTGACCTAATTTACGGGATATCATTTCCTGAGAGATAGCTTTTGGAAAACATTTTTATGATTTACTTTGAAACACATTCGTCAAGGAACCTTTCCCAATACGTGGCACACACGAGAGGGGGTCCCATAGCCCTTGATTTTTTCTCTCCATTGGTTAGAATTCTATGTATTTATTACGTAAAATTTAATTATGTATTTGTTATTAAGAATTAATTTTATTAATTAATGCTAATTATTTATTCAATAATTAATTTTATATTGTCTTTGTTCTCGAAAATCGACAAATCAAAAGAATATGTTGTGCGGCGTATTGGAGCATGATACTAAAATGGTGGACTTTCGACCCTGGACCCCCCCTTTGAAAATTTTATTTGTGCGCTACTGCTCCCAATAAACTAAACATTTGTATTTTTAATGAGTGATTACCCTCATTGTTTTTCAAAAAATCTATGTCTATGGGAAAATCCTAATTTTTTATATGTACTTTAAAAATAAGCGTAAATACCTTTGAGACGAAAATAGACTTGCATTTACCTGAGCCTTTATATATTTCATTAGTTATCGAATATGTATGTATCTAATTATATTATAAAAATAATATTTTTTTATAAAGGAAAAGAGGGGGAAGGGGATTTGCTAACATTGCAAAATATGGAGAACCTGCAAGTATTGTAATGTAGAAAATAAACAATTATTTAAACAAATTCATTAATGACACAAAACTCTGAAAAAAATAACCTTTTAAAGAAATGGCTTTTTTTAAAGAAAATTAAAAATATAAATTTATTTTGATGAACTTTTTAATTCCAATACTATTAAAATGCTAAATGTGATATTTTAAATTAAAAGAATTTGTTTAATTCCATTAAAATAATTAAATAAGCTAATATTTACTCTTTCAAAGACATTGGAGCCGAGCTTTATCTGTTCTGAGGATTATTAACAGTGAAAAAAGCCGCGAATAATTGTCAATGTCTCTCCCCAAAAGGGAATCCGAAAAACCTATTTTAAACTGTAATTAAAAACAAAATAAACCATCTTTAAGCGTAAAGACACCGTAAAATACGAACACATGCTTCGAAGAATTCTTACAAAAAACGAAAAAACGATCAACAAAGTTGCACTTTTTAAAAAACTACTCGCACCGATAAAAGAAATTTTAAAGCAGTTGAAATGGAAAGACAAAGATTTTCGAACACAAAATGAAAAGTCAGGATATTAAAGACGGGGACACATTAAGGCCGCAATCACAGAAATAAAAGAACAAGCCATTTAATTTTTTTCCTTTCAGTTCAAGAAGTATTTAGCCTACAGCTAGATAAAAACAAAAACGATTGAATGGAATAATTAAAGCGAGAGAGAGAGAGAGAAAAAATGTCTCAGACGATTACATTTAGGGGGATAGTAACAATGAATTGTATTTAATTCTCAGGAGAAAACGTTTTTTATATGCTCATATAAGGAGATTACGAAAATCAAACTCTGGCTGAAAGAAATGACGCTTTCGCTCTCAATGAGTTGTGAAACACGTTTTTGTCACTTGCCTCTTCGTAAGTTAAAATTTTTAAATGAGTTATCTCTAAATGATTGAACATAAAATCAAACAGATGCCCAATGTTTTCGTTTGTTTGTTCATGATTAATTTGCTCTTTCCTTTTGCACGAAAGAATGAAACATTTTTTTTTGTGACTTGAGGAACACAGGGAGAGAGAGAGTAGATAACAATATTATATAACCCACACTTATTTTGTAAAAAAACCGGCAAAAAAAATTATCTAAGTAAACACACTTTTGGAACCTTTTTTTGACAAAAAAAATACAAAATCAATCAAAATTTTTATTTTAATTTTGGATTTTGATCCCCATTGCAGATAAGAGCCGGATGTAGTAATCTTGCACGTACATTGACTTTTATCTTTCTATTCGAACTTTTATTATTTTTCTTTTCCTTCGTTTCGAAAAAAAACTTTTATCAGTAAAAGTATTAATTTATACTTCTTCAAAACAAAAATAATAATAGTAATATTTATTTTTAAAAAAAATATTCAAAATGTTCTTTTCTGTGATCTATTTGGAAGTAAAGTGCAGAGCCCATAAGCCCAATATTGCAATGATTCTTTTTTCTTTTCCTTTGCCATCTCTTTCAGCACAACATACATCTGGCGGGAGCTTCTTTTTTGGATGTTCAAAACGAAGCAAAGGACGTTCCGTTCATCACTACACAAGATTTTAGTCTACCTGATTTTTTATATATGTATCACTGAGAGATCATTTTGTATCAGTTTTCCTGCTAATTTACTTCTGAAATCTAATTTTTGTTTCTCTCTCTCTCTCACTTCTACTTTTTCTTAATACAAAACATATGCGCTCCAAATGTTAACACCTAGCAAATAAAATAGTTTCTTTTAATATTGATTTAAATTTGCTATAAAATTGATCAAAATTTACGAAATCCTGACGACGGTTTACCACGAATTCAGACCCTTCTATTCGAGTGTGAAAATGACAGCAACATAAAATACTCGAGTTGAGCGCAATCAAATCAACTCGATTGTGCACGTTAAGAGGTTGAGATTGATTTTTGTCAAATGAATTCGCAAAGTTCCAGACAAAACTCCCCATGAAAAGAAAATTTCAAGTTTCCTTTCCTTATTTAGTGATTTTATATAATACAATTAATTGATTACACTAAGGAAATGTAATAAAAGAAAAAAATGCCATATTGTTTTATTTTAAATATATAATAGGATGTAAAAATCTAACTTTATAGTATAAATGATTCAATTGTACTAAACTAATTCATGCAATTTAAATAAATTAGGATTTTTATATGAGCATAAAATGTGTGTGTTGAAAGGATTAGACTATTTGAAACAATTATTCGATTTCCTATTCGTTCAGATTTCATAAATTTATATTGCTATGATTTAATGGATTCTAGATGTGTAATATGTTGCTTATAATTGGGATAAATATCGGAAATAAATGCTTATTCAAATAATGCAAATTACAAACCGAAAGATTTTAAGAATCTATAATCTTTTATTCTGCAGATCAACTCAATGACAGCCGCCGCAGTTTAATAAAAGGGCTGTAATAGTTATTTATTAATAATTTTCGTAGAAATAGTTCGTTTTCTATGAAGGCATATCTTTTACAAAGCAAGCATAACTGACCACTTAAACAGAAACAGTCTTGTATAAGAGTTTGTTTTAGTAAGTTTATGTACAGTATATAGAACACGTTTTTGTGCGGTCCTTTTTTATGCAATTTGTTTTGTGCGATTTTTTCTGTGCGATCTCTTTTTTATGCGGTTTGTGAATTTCAACGGCCTTGGCGCCATTGTAATGTTTTCTATTAATGTACCAGTGGTGAACGGAGAATGTTATCCTCCCCCCTCCTGCAAAGTCAGATTTTGCCTTTAATATTTCATAAATTGGCTAAATACGTACTTGGCGTTAGTCAGGCCTTTGCCCCCACCCCCCTTCGCGAGCCGGGGGAGTACGTTACGCCGCTGCAATGTATATATAACGCAGCGGCCTTTTTTCAGGGAAAAAATGAAAGAACGTTGCATAATCTACAGCGCTGTATAATTCGCAGCAATTTTTTTATCGCGAATAATCCAAAATATATACTGCCTATAATGTAGAGTAAAAAAAAATTTATAAAAAAAAAAGAAATACTCTAAAATTACAAGTAATAAATTGTACAGAATTTTTTTTTTTTTTGTAAAATTCTTTTCTAAAATCGGACATCCATTGTTTCTATGATTTCTGAACTTTCAATTAAAATATCTGTTGATTCCAACGTCTAAAGGCATGCATGTATTAGTTGCAGGTGGGGACTTCAGGGCATTTTTAACATTCTCACGAAGGTGCTTCATCGAGTCCATAATTAAAAAGCGCCTGGTCGCATTTTTCAAAATTAGTCTTGTTTTGTTTCATCTCCACAATTAAATATTTGATTAGGCAACGTTAAACAACCTTGCATTTTACCGTATTCCTACTTCGGTAGCCTTCTCTATAACATTTGATTCCGCCATGTAATTTACACGCTTTCGCTTTAACATGATGATATATGAACTTGAATATTTTCAGAACGAAACAGCTTAGGTCAAGACAGAATGCACAATAACGCAAGCGACTAGGAACTGAAATGTCTTTCCGAGGAACCGAATTCGTTCTTGAACGTAATTGAATAAAACTAATTGTAGCTGGAACAAGTCAGCAGAGCCACAAAAGCCGCCATCTGTTATTTATTTTATAAAATGCGGATGGTATTTCTTTGAAAACTTTATTGTAAGCTTTTTTGATGTAGTATGTTTTTTTTATCACATTATCCGCGGTGGCGTATAATACGCTCAACGAAAATTGAAAATTTTTAACACATAATCCGCGGATTATATACATGAAAAAACGGTACACTTGAAGACGCTCTATTCATTTGTAATAAACAGTCTCCCGACAATGTACATTCAGTTACTTTTCTCTCAACGTGCCAACAGCCCGCGCTTGATTGAAGACGAAACTTTCAATGACAGGGACATTATCAATAATTTAGTAGATTAGGAAGACGGACAAGAAGAACCGGATTCTTTTAGAGCGAATAAAATATATGCAGGGATATATACAGCTTTCCAATAAATTGAAAAAAACATTTTCTTAAAATAAATACCAATTCCGAAAGGAGTATGAAATTTCAAAAACAGCTTCGATCATGTATATCTGGTTATCTTGATATTTATCGACCTTCTCGTAAAAAGTTATTTCTTACTTTATGGTGCCAAAAAATTTATCAATTACAATTGTATCTTCAAGTGACGAAAGCTATTTTGAATTTATTCATCTCAAGAAGATGCGTGCTTTGGATTACGACGATGAGCAGCAGTGAATTATGTACGTGCATTTTGAAAACTTCTCCATGTGTACAATGAGAAACTAAATGTTTCCATGTGTAATTTAATTATTTATTTTGTTATGGAACTACTTTTTCATACATTTCGTAAATAATTGGCGCATTTTCTAAGTGCGACTTTTTTATGCGGTCCCTTTCCACCTCGTAAGAAAAATTTTCTGTAGTATTTCGATGAAATTGTTCGAATATATTTTTGTGTAGTTTATTTTTATGCGGTCCTTATCTGGCTCACAAAAACAGGTTTTATTATATTCATTTTCAACATTTTTGTTATGATACTGAGATCACTTCACATTTATTAAATATTACTATGTTTGAATTTCCGGAAACTGTGATTAAATATTTACAAGATATTCTGTGACCTTTCTTTATGTTTTGACAACACTAGTTATAAAAACTAATTGTGGAAGAAGAAAATAGTAGGTTAATGTTTATATCACATGCATTTTATTTCCGTCGAAAGAAACGTATATCTATATATTTCCTTAGGAACCATTTTGTCTAGCATACTAGTACCCATTATGAAACAATCAGTGTCAGAAACTAATGCACGTTTAGTTATACTGAAAATCTAAATATACCATATCCTATCAAGTTCGGGTTTAAGAGATGGGATTTATAGGATTCAATGCCTCTATTTTAGAGCAAAATGAAGCTGGACCTCTTTGTTCTATCACAAACTTTTTTCCTGGTTTATCTTTCAAAAACTCCAATTGAAACAGGTTTGGATAGGAAGTAAATAATGATGTCATTAGCTCCCTCACTCCATCTTCATGATCTTTCTAGAATTCTTGATAACGTCTGCCTTAATTTCGGGTTGTTACTTCAAAGTATAACACATGCTTTATAATATGCGATCTGAATAAAATAAAATAAGGATTTTTTAAAACAAATATGCTATATTTATTCGAATCTAAGCCTCACCCCCAAATTCTTACGTTTTTGGGAATAAAATAAAAATTTGTGCAAAATAGTTTATCCGATATTTATTAAAAAAAAACAAACAGTAGCAGTCGTGGGACTGCCGATAGAAGTGAAAACGGAACTATTAAGTTGAGAGTAATTAAAACTATATGCAAAAATTATATGAAATTTTTTATGTTTTATTTATTAGTTACATATGATGGGTTAAACAAATCATGAACAAAATATAAATACAAAGTGGTTGAAAAAATAATTAATATACAATTATCTTAATTATACATAGTATTTATATTTACACGAATTTCAATGAATTCAAGTTTGAACATTATTTTCATTATTTACATCATTGTCATCATTAATTTCGACAATACTTAGATTATCTGTTCGTTCAATCATTTCATTGTATTCTAAAAAAGATACAATAGGTTTATGGTAACTGAAATAAGAAATAAAAATGTTTGATTGAAATTTATCTAAATATCGTATAAAAACAGCATCGATAGTCGTTTTATACTTTGTTGTACTGACTTTTCGATCATTAGACATAGTCAAATCTAATGTTTCATTCAAAAAATTCAATTAATGATAAATTTTTGTCATCTGCGAAGTTAATATTAAAGTCTCCGCTTAATATCATAGGTATGTCGTCAAATTTTTCGCCAAATCTTTTTCGAGTAATTCAGAACCTTCTTTTGTGTAAATCATTAAATTTTCGAATAAAAATTGTTCTATCTGTTGCATAGATTTTTCAGGAGATATATAAACAGCAACCATTAAAATGTATTGTCCATTTTCAGAATTGCAACGAGCAACGCATATTTCGCCTATGTCTGAAACATTAACACCAATCCCTCTAGTGAATTTAGTGTGGATGTCCATGTATGAAGTGACAATGTGTGATGTATCTTGTGTATGTTGATAAATAGCTACTCCTGCTGCTGGAACTTCAGGCCTTTTATAACTTGCAACAAAATTGAAATCTGGAATATGAATTGGTTCTTCATTTTTCATACGAGTTTCTGACAAAAGTAAAACATTTGATTTTTTTTTTTACAATAGCATCGTTTTTTAGATCAGTTACATGTGCATGTAAACTTTGGCAATTGAATGAAAATATAGATAATCCTTTCTTGTTAGAAATGAATTCAAGAAAAGTTTGGGTGACTGTTTGTAGTGTATTGTTTTTCAATCTTTTTAATTCTAATGTTAGATCTTCTCGATGACTTGTTGATCTCTTAAGATGTTTATCTGATTCTGAAGCATTTAAAGGTATTCCTGATCTACCAATCCAAAATTTCCAGCTGTCTTCAGTATTTTCTTTAGTAACCATAAATAAACCTTCAATCTTCGTCACTCTGGATAAAGCTACGTATACCAATTCTCTAGGATGTTTGCGATCATATTCGTAAACAATAGCATCATAAGTACCTCCCTGTGATTTGTGAATCGTCATTGCCAAAGCAGAAACAAGTGGAAAATGTTTTCGTTTCGCTATTATGGTTTTATTATTATTGAGTGCTACTGATGATGTTTGAGAAGTGATGGGCACAGCATCATCATCAAGATTGAGGCGTGCACTGAGATTTCTTAATTTTGTAGCTTGTTTTCGTCCACATGATTTTGGAAATTTTAACCAAATTCTTATAATATCACCATTCTCATCTCTCTCTACATGATACAATCATCCAAAAAGCGTCCAACGCGCACATAATACAGTCAGAAATAGTCGATGTATTAGTGTATACGTGTACACAGGCCACTGCGCGTGCGCTAGTCTGGCTCTCCATAGCTATAGATATACTATTATCATTAGCATGTCGGTGACGCGAACCGAGGATTTTACCCTCTACCAAAACGCTCAACGCGACTAAAGAAGTTTTCACTTCAACAAAGCACGTATTTTATATCTAACAAATTACACAAACAAACAATAACTTCGTAAAATTGAATTTTACAATAAATGAACATATTTCATAAAATCTAAAATTATTATAACATTTTTTTAATTTTCCAATTTTAAAATCCACGAAAAAATTTTATCAAATAACTAGAAATCTATTTTACCACGCTAGTAAGATAAATCTTATACCGTAATAATACTCATTTCATGATGAAGAGGTTAAATATTAAAAACATAATTAAAATGAATAATGCTAAATTTTAAATACAAATATTCGTACAAATATTAAAAATGTTTAAAAATATATTCGTTGTTTTCATTATTCATTTATCTGTATAAAAATATTAATATGTTTCATACTCACTTTTATACTGAAGTCAATGAATTTAAATTCAATAAATAAACAGTAATCCTTCAATTAAATAATTACAATAATAGTCAAATTAAAAATTCACTTAAATAAACAAAATCCAGTACACACAAGTTGAACTTCCCACGTGGTCAATTTAACTTTACTTATGTATATAACTACACTCTAATACTTAATGTACAACGCGTCACATTTACAATTACAGATGTACTGCTACTATAACGTATTGGTGACGTGACTCACAAAATTATACTTATCCAAAAAGCGTCCAACGCGCACATAATACAGTCAGAAATAGTCGATGTATTAGTGTATACGTGTACACAGGCTACTGCGCGTGCGCTAGTCTGGCTCTCCATAGCATGTCGGTGACGCGAAACGAGGATTTTACCCTCTACCAAAACGCTCAACGCGACTAAAGAAGTTTTCACTTCAAAAAAATGAGAATTAGTAAAAAGTGAACGATTTATTTTACCAGTATCAACAACTTTTAAATATATACGTGAACCCTTAACTACCTTAAGTGCTACCTTCATGCTCAATTCTCCCCATTCAACGAGTGTCCGCGGTAGCCTAGTGGTGAAGGTAACGAACGCGTGGCCGGCGTGTCATGAGCCCAATACCGCGGAAGACTCGTCCCTTGACCCAACTGACGAGATTCGTCACCCAAAGTGTTCGAGTGACTACGTGTTCGACGTGAATATTTCCCATTTAACGAATTCTTCCGATTTTCAGTAGCATAAATATTGAAAAAATAGGACCGCGCTTAGACTCGAATAAATACAATGTTTAATAAAATGTTGTCTTGTAGAGTTTTTTTAAAGTATGCAGAATTTTTTGAGAGAATTTTAAAAGTATCTAGAAATTGCTAAGTTTTGTTAATTAGACATAAATCCCCGTTTTACGAATTTGTATTAATCTTTTAGAAGTCTAGAATCGCAATGTTTGAAAAAATCAAAATGTTTAGTTTATAAAATACGAGTTTGAAACATAAACTTGAATGGATTAATTTTTTTTAACGTTGGACTCTTTGAAGCTGCGCGAGAGCTTTTGGGGTCCAAAACTTGATTCCGTGACAAGGTCTTGACATGAGTGAGCCCTCTTCCTCTAAATTTCCACACCACGCTAACGTAACAACTTTGCATCTCGACAATGATTGATTGATTGATTGAATATTAACGTCGCACTGTTCAGCTACACGAGGGCTTTTGGCGACGGACCACGTAATTTTGAACCATGGTCAAGTGACGTGGACGCTGCATCTCGACAAGGGGCCTGTTTAACTGAGTGGTTACCAAGGCGTGGGTTCGAGTCTTAGTGCCACTGAGGATCCGCTTTGTAGAGGTTAAATTTGCTCAAGTTCTCGCTTGGGTTGGTATTGAAGTTTGGAGAGGGAGATGCGATAGCTTTGTGACGGGGCCTTATCGTGCCTTCTAACTAATCCTCTTGGGGAATCTTTGGGGCCAGAATGGTATTTCAATTCAACATTCTCAAGAAGAAAACGCGATATGCAGATTAGGGAATAGATACATAAGGGGGCTTTAGCGTTCACGAGAGTCAGATAAGAGTCATATGGAATTTGGCTAGAAGCCGGAAAGTTGAATAGAAGCTGGATAAAGTGGGATAATAATAATATAAATATAGAAGATTAATATTAAAAGAATAGAATACAAAGGGAAGACATAAAGCTTGGGTGCTGATCACCGTGTGATATTGGTAATAAGATTAATTATTAAAGTTTAATTGTAGAACGGATCCTAGCTGGTTAAGCAATCTACTATAGATAAAGATTCGGAGGTTAATTTCTCATAAAGATAGTGAGTAGGGTTTCAGGCGCTATTTTAACTTGGAATTGATAATTACGTAGCATCACTTCTGATCTGATTCCTCTCGTAAGATTTGTGTTGCATTGATTAGTGCATATTGAGACAAATAAATTCGATTTATTATGGAGAGTTGGAGTGGTCAATCATTTATTCCTACAAATCTAGGTCGCGTGGATGAAGGGATGATACCCCAGGGCAGGGGGGCTTAAGTGTAGTCACCTAAGCTAGGTTCAAAATGACGAGATCCGTTGCCAATAGCCTTCGTACATAAAAGATCTAACGACGATAAGAGTTTTTTTAATGTTTCATTTTTATATTTGCATTTAAAATAATTTTGCACATCGCGTATTTTCGGTTTGCACCGCGCGAAAAATACTTTTCTTTAAAAAAATATTTTTATTCTAAAAATAAATACTTTCACTCTAAGGATTCAAAATATACATTGAATTTCGTACGTTCGTTGATGTGGAGGGAAAAATGAATATTTACAGCTTTCTTTTTGTTAAAAGGTAAAAGTCGAATTCGAGAGGATTTTCAAAACTGAAACGAGTCCTTAGATATAAATCAGCCCTAGAAGATCGAAACATCATTAAAAGTTCCTCCTTTTCTTACAAAAATCGAGTAAAGCTCGAGGTCATTTAAAAAAGCATTCGTCACGAAGTAATCAGAAAAAAAAATGAATTACAATATGGTTTGACATATTTTGTTGCCTAGAATTCTTTCAACTTTTGGATAGATGGAAATATTCTTAGTATATATGCAGATTAAATATGCACACAGATGAAATTCAACTTGAGTGTGATTTTTTAAGATTAAAATAATGTTTATATGTGAGCTCAAAAAATCAATTTTTACCGCAACGATAAACAAGTAATATTAAAAAAAAGGTTTTTAATTTTCAATTCCTACTTAGGTCAGCAAAGAAAATTTTTATTTTACTTTTTATTAAATAGTTACAGTTAATATAAATATGAATATACATATGACAGAATCACAATATTATGCGACAAAACAGAAAGCGGTTTTCCTTTCTCCTTTCTACATAGGATGGACTATTTTTTGTTTGTGTGTTGCTGTTTATTCATTTATTAAATTTAATTATTCTAATAAAATAGGATAGTAGAAAAAGAAGGCGCATTATCCGGAATTAGGCCATCCCAGGTGGGATTCGAACCCACGACCTTTGGATGAGAAGTCCAACGTGCTAGCCATCACGCTAACTGGGACACAACGAACGATTTTTTGCTATAAATGCTGTTGGACTATTATTTTTGTTTACTATTTATTCATTTTGTTCTTTAATTGATGAATTTATTTTTGAAAAAACTGTATTTTAACATCAAATGTCATCCGCTACAAGTTTTAAAAAATGTATTTGAACTTGAATGGACGAATAGAAAGTATTTTATTAATGATTGTGAAAATTTGAAATAAAGATATATATGGAGAGAGTAAACTAATAGAGAGTAGGAATTGAAAAAAAGTGTTTTGTTCTCCATGAACTTATAACAACTAGTTTATAGAATATAGATTCTGTCAATAAATTAAGAAATATTATGTGCTTAAAGTGTTTTAACATTTATGGTTAATAATTTGTTTTTCATCGAACCAAAATATTTTATTTTCAAATCATATTGCATAGATTAGTTAAAGCATTAAGGGAAAACGGGGGAAAAAAACGAAAGATGGATTTCAGTGTTTTTTTCTTGGTCTTTAGATGGTAGTAAATTTGACGTTCAAAGAAGTAGTTTCCTTTTAGATAAGAATTTGCAAATTTTACTTAATTTTTAACATTTTGACTTATTGTGTAGGCTTATTGTGTAGTTTTTGAAATTCAGTAAAAGAGAAATAATATAATACAGATAAGAAATGAATTTAATTACACACGTGTGTTTAACTGAAATCAAAACATCTATTTCAAAATTACTTTTCCTCAGAAAGATTTTTATATAATTCATCATTTGATTATTTTAATACAATTAGGAATGTATGAAACGTTATGGAATTTAAAATGTCCCTTTGACTCAGGTGCAAATATGATGCAACCTTTTTTTATTTAACACATCGAGTTACATAATTTTCTATTCCAGTTCTCTTGAGAAGGCTTTTCTGTAGTTTATTTTGGTTCAAATTCCTCCAAAATCCTTTTTTTTAATTATCTGCCTAACATTAGTATAGGAAATAAACTTCAAAATTAGCTGTTAAAAAGTTCCCCACATCGTCAGATTTTACAGCAATACTGCATTTTCCATCAACTGGCATACAAAAGCTAAATCATATAATGTCTTAGGAAGTTTAAGAAGTTTTTTATGTTTGTGTGTGAGGAAAAATTGAGGTATTTTGGATTGAAAGGAAAGCGCTTTTATCCTTCCTTAAGCATCGCTCAGCGTTCTCGTGTTGCTGCCGTTTTGTTTCGGACAGAATAACATGCAGAAAATTTACTTTATATAGGAGAAAAGCGACTCATTCACTCACTCATCACGAAATCTCTGGAATGATTGGATCAACAGACTTGAAATTTGGCATACGTGTTACTTTTGCTATGTAGAAATCCGCTAAGAACGGGTTTTACGAAAATCAACTCCCAATGGGGGTAGCATGGATGTAATAACAAAATTCTCGTTCATGAACTATTAAACTTTCAGATTTGAAACTTATATAACATGTTTCTTTTCTGTTGAGTAGAGATCTACTGAGAAAGGGTTTTGCGGAAATCGACTCCCCAGAGGGGTTGCGAAGAGTTACGGAAGTGTTATAGATAAAAAATATTCCCGCTTTTGAACGATTAGACCTACAAATATATTTGGAGATTTGTAAGCTTGTTACTTTTATTGAGTAGAGATCCCCTGAAAATATAGTTTGAGGAAACTGAAACAATGGGTGGAGGGATACAGGGGTGTGAATGTTAAATATATTTCTGTTTTAGAAATCCAAGTCCTGTTTATTTAAATCAAGAGGTTATGACTAAGAGGTCAACACAATCGAAGCATAATGCCAGGACTTAGATAACAATGATCTAAAAAGAGTGTATTTTGCTACGTCATAAAATACTTAGAGAATTAGAAGGGTAATGGCTTGTATATATTTATTTATATATATATAATTTGCATTCAATTAAAATTGTAATTTCATTAAGCAAATAGTTCCAAAAACTGGAAGGAGTCCCGATTTTAAATACACAATTTCTTTAGTCGAGTTGCTTCCTTATAACAATCCAGAAACGTCTTAAGATTTAAAAGCTATCCGCTATTTAGCAGATAGCTTTGTCTATCGTGACCTAGACTAGTGAAAGCTTAACTTACTGAGTCGGATTTACGAAAGGCGTGAATAGAAGCTTAACTGGATAAAACCTTTACTCCTCATTAATGAGAAATGTGAATAAAGGCAACTTGAGGTCGAGTGATGCGAAAATAAAAATTCTCCTTCATGGCCTACTTATCAGAGTCTCCAACAAATTAATCCACCCGGGCCTGGATATTTGTTTGTTTCATGACCACCGAATCCAAATGCTAATGTTGAATACATTTTAATTTCCTTTTCGATCTAATTGCTTTTCTATTAGAGATGTCATTAAGTATTTAATCTCTTCATCTGACGGGGGATATTTTCCCTTTCCAGACCTTCTAATAAGGTCTGTCACTTCCTATCCTTCAGTCTTTCCATCAAGCGGACTTTCTTAATGGTTCCCAGGAATACTTGAAATGGGATTTGGTAGAAAATAGGTCATTTAAAAAGGAGATGTGGGTGCAACTGAAAGACTTCGGGTAATTTGAATCATTTCGAAAACGGGAAGACTTTTTGAATAAATTTTGTCCATTGGATGCCCCATTCTTCGTTAAAAAGTATATCATTTTTTTTTTTATTTCGAAGAGATTCGAAGATCTTCAGAAAAAAATCTTTAATTATAGATAACGTTAAACAGACATACAGACTGAATTTCAATTTAAATTATTATAATTAAGCACAGCAAACCTCTCCTTTTTTACCTATTTAAATAACTATATTAAATTATTAAAATTTTCATTATCACCTTTGAACAAGCATTTTTAAAAAAAATACCACATCTTTGTTCCTCTATACTTTCGAAATGCTGACTTCTTAGTGATTTATATGTTATGGTCGAGAAGTTTTGATACTTCTACACAAACCCTTGGAACTTTTTTGTTTTTGGTGTGTTTTCTCGGCACCAGGTAACGACTCTAGTTTAATTTAGTCCTGTACCTAACGATAAGTTTGTTAAGTCAAAGAACTTGATTGAATATATATGGAATGAAAAAGCAGAAAAAAGTTTGGGTTTTAATACGTTCAGTATTGAGACAAATTGGTTTCGAAAATGCATGGCCTAACTTAAATAGAAAAATATTGATTTGCTCAAAAAAAGGCATTTAAAATTCTTTAAGCAATAAAATGAGCTAAATGCGAGCAATTTTAATAGTTAAAATTTGTGAAATTCTGTAAAAGGAATCCAATATATATATATATAATAGAAAACTTAAAACAAATTCTTTTAACCCATTGCAGTTTTAACAACGTTATAGAATCCAAACTTCCTTGTACTCTTTTAGAAGTGAGTGAGACATAATAAGGCTAGATATTATTTGTATTACAGTAATATGTAAAACTCAAAACAAGAAGGAAAAGTTTCCTCAATACTTTTTCTATTAGAAGTTACTGATAAGGGAAAAACTATGTGAAATTTATTTTATTTTCATATTATATGGCTCAAATCTTGTACATTTATATAATAAATAAATATTGCAGTAGACGCTACCAAGAAATTCAATAAGATCAAAGCAGACAAATTTTAATAGATGTTGTGTTAAATTGGCATTTTTTATTATAAATGTGTTTTAATACACTTTAAGATAGAAAAAATAAAGATGAATAAAAATCGCATACAGCAAGGAAATATTTACAAGGTTTTACTTCAAACAAGTGAAATGGAGATATGGGGAAAATGTCAATGCATTTTTGGTTAAATGACAAACAAGAGATGATTTAATTTTTCATCGTTTTCTTTCATATTGCAGAGGGGCCGCAGTAGCCTAGTGGTCAATGGACCGGATCGTGGCTGCCATGTCACGAGTTCGAGCCCAGTACCCCTAAAGACTCGCCGTGGATAGGAGCGATGCTCATTAAATATGTCGAAGCTCAAACGTCCTCCCGTTGGTGTGATAGTGAGGAGAGGGGGATGCCAGCTTAGACGTCACTTGCCCGTGGTTCAAAATGACGTGGTTCATCGCCAAAAGCCCTCGTGAGTGCGTTAATATTCACTCACAAACTATTAATATTGTACCCTGGAATCGATACGTTGTCTTCAATGAAGACACGGAGATCTGTATGCAGGCCAAGATAAATCAAATCGGGTGGACGTGACTTGAATGGTGGAGCAGTTAAAATAGTGCTATTTTTAATACAAACTTTATTATTATTATTTTAGTGTATAATAAGTAATTCCAGTGATACATATAACCTGGCGCACTGATTCATTCTCACGTAATTTAACTTCAAGGAATCATTTATTTTATTACACTTTAAAGTGAAAGATAAAAATCGCGTTAAAATATATAAAATATTTCTATTTGTGAATAATATAGTACCTTTAAAATTAAATTAAACTTCACCCTTATCTTTATTATTTCTTGCACTTTTATCTTTCTCAAAGTTAAATTTAGCACTTTTTGTTACATAGAAAGGAAACAAAACTCATTTCAAGAATTTTTTTCTCATGTAAAAGAAATTGACCAAGACATATATTCTGGAAATATGAGCAAGTCACACACATACTGATATAAAATTGACAAGAAAATAACAGAAAAAAAATTAAAAAATGGGATATTAAATTAAACCGAATGAAATATTTTTCTCTCATCTCACGTCCTGAACATTGTATCTTTCCATTAAGCTCCACGTCGTAAGAAATGTCGAGTAGAGTGGAATGTTTTTTTTAAAGTATAATGAAATGAAACTCGCGTTTTCTTTTATATCGTTTATCTTAATATTAATTTTTTCCTTTCCTGAATTATTTCTAACGACGAATTTAGAAAACCACTCGAAGAGGAGCTCATACATTAATTTTCACTCCTTTATTATCTAAAGTGCTCTCTTTCCCAGCAGATAAAAGAGGGCATTCGTTTTAAAATAGAGATTCTAATAACTGCTCTCCCCGATTGACCTCGGCATTTTCTTGGGTATTTTAAAGGCCCGCTTTAATTTTTATCGCTCAGAGGTGAGATAACTACGGCTTTCAGTGAATTTTACATAAGGCAATCGTTTATCGTTTCTGTGGGTGCTAGGTATTTCTTTTTCCAAATTTGCTGTTGAGAGGATCACTTTAGTTACAAATAAGCAAATAAATTAATATTTCTCAAAAATAGATATCTAAGAAATGTTGACCACACCCATTCAGTTGATAATTTTGCTCTTTTATTTTTTTGCCGATATTGTTTAACGAAAGCATTAAACTTAGTATCAAGATAAAAAACAAGTCTATATACTTACATCGCTTGTAATTTGTATTCTTATTTTAAAAAAAGTAAAATTGCTATTATATAAATGTAAATTATTATCAATGATATTCACATCAGACGCCAATATAATACTTTAACATTTTTCTATAAATTTCTCACTTTATTGGATAACATAGGTAAATGATAAAAATGGATTAAATGTGATAAATTACATGTGTGTGAATGTGAGAGAAAAATTTGAGTTTCCTTTAATGAGTTTAATTATATTCCATATATTGCTTCATTTTTCAATTCCTACAGTTAGTTCACTCTCTCTCTCTCTTTCTACACACACACACACGCACACACACACACACACACACACACACACACACACACACACACACACACACACACACACACACACACACACACACACACACACACACACACACACACACACACACACACACACACACACACACACACACCTCTTAGCTCAAATTTTCATTCGTTAAAAAAACACTTTCTATTCTCATTCATTCAAGTTCAAATACATTCTTTTTAAACTTGTAGTGGATGACACTTGATGTGAATACATTTCTTCAAATATTAATTCATTAATTAGATTAAAAATGAATAAATAGTAAAAAAAAACAAAAATAATAGTCCAACAACATATATAGAAAGGAAAATCGTTTGTTGTGTCCCTGTTATGCAATGAATAACGCGCGTTGGACTTCTAATCCAAAGGTCGTGGGTTCGAATCCCACCTGGAATGGACTACTTTCTGAGAACGGGATTTCTTTTTTCCTATACTAGTTTTATTAGAATAATTAAATTTAATTAATAATAAATAGTAACAAACAAAAATAGTCCAACACCCTATATAGAAAGGAAAATAGAAAATTGCAAGGAAAATCACACTTTCTATTTTGTCACTTAATATTCTGATTCTGTCATATATATATATATATATATATATATATATATATACATATTTATATTAATTGTAATTATTTAATAAAAAAGTAACTAAAATAAAACTTTTCTTTGTTATCCTAAGTAAGAATTGACTTAATTTTTTTATATTACTTGTTGAAATAGTTCACGAAAAAATATTACTTCTTTACCTTTTGGATTTTAAAGTGTTTCGGAGTAAATGAAATGTTTAGTTTTCTATTTCTATGGGATAATCATTTCGATTGATAAATGTTCCGATCTATTAAAATTTAGTTTTTCTTTGAATTTAATGAGAACGGACTTTTTTAACAAATTCTCATTCGGATATTGAATTAATTGAAATTGAAATATGAAAAACATTTATGCTTTAGGTAAAATTTGGGTAATGTCAAGCACACAGTTGGCATTAAAAGCGTGTGAAAAGGAAAACACTTTGAGTCATTAATTTTCCTAAATTAGACATTTTATAAAATTTCTGTTGTCTTTTAAATAACTTGAGAACATTTGGGAAAATTACTAGTAGAATAATTATTTTATTTGTCAATTTCCTTCGATCCTTTCGAACATTTTAAGCATTTTATTTAAGATAAATATTGTCGGTAAAAAATTAGATTCTTGTAATAAAAGCTAAATTTGTCATTCAATTTGCACGAATTAATATTTTTAAACATCACCTATGTTTACCATAAAAAATGAATCGGGTATTTCAGTTTATATTTGTATCAGTATGTGACGAATCTGTACGGAACCTTTCCACTAATCTTCTTAAGCGTCTTTCTGGGGAATATAAATTCGCGTTTATTTCCAATCAACTCCAAAAAGAAGTTTGGGATATGTAAATGAGATAAGGTATTTAATTCGAGGGTTGTGAGATAGCAAGGGAGATGATGGTAGGCTATTGAGTCAACAACATTGCAAGCTAAACTAGCAGTTTCAAAGAGATTAGTTTCGTGAAGAGACGTCGTGCTGATAGACGTACCAGAAAGCTGATATAAGCCAGCGGCAAATATAATTCACGTACGCTTAAAGTAAGCGTCAGTCAGAGATACTTGGTTAAAGTTAATGACAATTAAAAATTCGAATACGTGTTTCTCGGATCTCCTATTTCGGTAAACCTTACTTGAGTTGAGCTAGATTAGTAATCAATTGTCTTTATATTAAATTAAATTACTAAGAATACAAATCCCTTTAGATGACAACATATTTACATTATTTGTTATCAGAGATTTTTGAGGAAATTATAACAAAAATAAATAATATTATTATTCAAAATGTCTTTTGGTGGTTCTTCGCCTCAAATTAATCTTGGTGTTTAAGGTGTGACCGAAGGGGGTCATCACAGTGGCGCTCAACGAGTAAATCCCAAGTTTAGAGTCGGATCTAATTTTCGGATCATCCCTGAGCAGTATTTTTCGGGGGTGGAGAATGTGCAAGAATTTTCGGAAAATATGGATAACTTAACATATTACGAGATACCCACACAACTCGCTTGTGCATATTTAAAGGGTCATCTCACAGGACGGGCACTAGATTGGTTTTAGGTTATAGGGTTGTTAAAGATAAGGCGATGGATTATGCCCACTTAAAACAAGCACTGTCAGAGCAGTTCCCCGTGGTTAGAAATAGGACGGAGCTAGAAACGCGTTTCTATTCATCATCTCAACAGCATAACCAAAAGCTGTCTGATTTTGTGTATGATTTGTTGAAAATTCACAAAATCTTAAATCTCGAAATGACGGAGGAAAAATTGATCGATCATATTATTAGTAGGTTAGAACCTCAGATTTTGGATTATGTAGAGGTTAGGAATCCGCAAACCACATCTAACCTCCTACAAATTATTGATAAATATGAGGAACGGTTTTTAAATAGAAAGATCAGAGGTTCGAGTTGGGAATCCCGAGATATACAACCAAACGAGAACAATCGTTTATCTAACAGGAATCGACAAGAAAATTGGAGAAAAACGAGAAGTAGCAATAGATACGCGAATAATAGTAGACCACGGAGAGAGTTCAATAGATTTGAGAGTCAAGGTGTTGTGGATAATCAGAGATTCGATGGTCGACGCTGAGGTCGTCAATCGGATCATAGATTCCACAATCAAGGCGGTCGACAAGGTGGTTCGAGGAATAGTACTTTCAGGGGTCAGAATGATCGAAACAGATATTTAAACTTTTAAGCGATCGATGCAAGTATAGGGGTGATCGATCGCGATGTACGGAAAATCCTCCAGCTACAGAACACCAAACTATTAGGGTATCCTCATTACGAATGACTCCAGTAGACTTACCGTATATTCCTATTATTTTAAATGAGACATTTATTACAGCACTTTGGGACACGGGGTGGAGAAAATTTTCATATCGGAAAAGGTCTATCGCAAATATTTTTCGTATCGACCTCGTCAAAAAACGAAAGATAGAGTAGTGACGGCGCAAGGAGTAGTGTTGCCACTTAGGTCGGGTCGAATTACAGATTCGGATCCGAGAATTCCAGAAAACTTGGGAGTTTCACATTCTTAACAATATGCAGTAGCAATGAATTTTAGACATTGATTTTATGAAAGAGTCCAAATTGACTTTAAATTTCGATCATAAATCTCTTATTATTCCAGATGACCAAATTAAGCAGTTACCAAAAGTGGAAAAGCCGGTCGAGATTAATCTATCAGATACAAAGCTCGGTGAAGGGCAAAAGCAAAAATTAAGGAATTTATTTAATGGTTTTAAAGGGCTATTTTAAGATCAGCCTTGTTAACTTATGTTTTATACCATGAAATCGATACTGGGGACGTGGGACCGGTAGTGTCGAGACCCTACCGTTATGATAGGGTCAAACAAGGAATAATCGATTATCTCATTGAGAAAATGTTGCGAGAGAGGACGATTTGTCCTATTCAATCCCCATACGCGTCACCAGTAGTTTTAACGCGCAAGAATAATGGCCTTCCTCCAGATTCTCCTGAGGCGTACCGATTCGCGATTGGTTATTGCAAACTTAATGCAATAACTAAATATCCCCGATATCCATTACCGGTGATTGATGATCTAATAACAAACATTCCGCATACCGATGTGATGTCCACATTAGATTTAAAAAGTGGCTATTTTCAATTGGTAATTAGTCCAAAAGATATGGAGAAAACCGCGTTTATCACTCGCAATGGCACTTTTGCATTCCTGAGCATGCCTTTTGGCCTTTCGGAGGTGGCGCCAAATTTCCAAAAAGCCATCGATATTATACTCAAACCTGTTATTGGGCGTTTCGTGTCGGTGTATATGGACGATGTTATCATCACATTTCCATCGTTTAATGAACACTTAGATCATTTGAAGCAGGTATTTACATTGGTGAGAGACGCAGGGCTAACATTAAATAAGGATAAGTGCCACTTCGTACGAGACAAATTGAAGTATTTAGGTCTCGTAATTAGTAAAGAAGGGATCGAAACAGACCATAGTAAAGTGAAGGCAATCAAAGAGAAATGAAACCTCCTAAAAATAGTAAGGAGGTATCGAAATTTTTAGGGATGGCGGGGTGGTATCAGAAATTTATACCGCAGTATGCAGACATATGTGAACCAGTATACCGGTTGAAGAAAAAGGGGGCTAAAATTAATTGGTCGACAGAAGCACAGGATTCTTTTGATAAGATAAAACGATCATTAACTGAGGCACCAGTTTTGCAATTGCCGAATTTTACAGAACAGTTTAACTTATTTACTGATGCTAGTGGGGTCGGAATTGGGGCTGTGCTTAATCAAAACCACAGACCGATTGCATTCGCGTCTAGAACCTTCAATAAGGCGGTACGAAACTATACTGTTACGCGAATGTTTGGCGGTGATATGGGCCTTAAATAAGTTTAAAACTTATTTCGGATCCCTGCCGGTGAAAGTCATCACAGATCACGCGGCATTAACAAAGCTAACTAATGGAAAAAACTTATCCAGTCGAATGATTAGATGGGCACTCAAGTTATCAGAGTTCAACATAGAATGGGAACATCGCCCGGGGGTCCAAAACGTTGTCGCGGACGTTTTGTCTAGGAATCCAGTAGGCAATCTGGATGGATCACAAATTTCGTGCGCAGCTCTTCGAGCCCTAGCTTTAAACTCTCGAGAACAACTCATTCGAGAGCAAAGGGAAGATCCTGAGTTAGGACACATCTATCGTTATTTAGAAAACCCAGACGACGGTTCCGTTAATGCGACTATATGCGAGGGTTGGTCCCAGGATTTTAAACTTATAGATGGTCTACTCTTTTACGCGAAATATTATACAACTCTTGGAGAACTAAGAGTGTATATTCCTAGATCGCTTCGCGAAACAATAATGAAAGAATTTCATGATCTGCCATTAGCAGGCCATCTAGGAAAGAGGAAGACCTATTTAAAACTGCGAGACACATGTTATTTTCCATATATGAGGAAATATATATTTGAATATGTATCAACCTGTGACCGGTGTCAAAAATTTAATTACAAAAACGCGCTACCAGCTGGTCATTTAATTCCGATAGTATCGAATTACCCCAATGAAAATGTAACGTTAGACCTAATAGGCCCCTAACCCGCATCCCGACCCGAAAGATATAGATTTGTATTAGTAATAACGGATCATTTCACTAAGTGGAGTGAGCTTATTCCTTTACAAAAAGCTTCGGCCCAGGCCATAGCTAACGCCTTTTTCGAGAATTATATCTCACGTTACGGAGCTCGATTTCTTTAATTAGTGATAACGGCCCCCAATTTATATCAGAGGTATTTGAACACTTAAGTCACAGGTTGGACATAAAGCATATGAAAACGGTAACATACAGGCCACAGGCGAATTTAACGGAAAGAGTTAATCGCAATTTAGTCCAGATGATAGCCTGTTTTGTAAAAGAAAATCACGAAAACTGGGACCGATTTCTTCATGAATTTGCTTTCGCGCTACGCACTTCAATGAACGAAACAACAAATAAAACTGCGGCTGAGTTATTCTTAGGTAGAAAGATTATAACACATTTTAGTAAATTAATAAGTGTCACAGAGGGTGCTGAATATGTTGGAAGAAACATTGAGGAATTATTCGATGAAGCAAGGCAGAATATGCGGAAACAACACAAACATTGGGAAAATTATTATAATTGGAAAAGGAGGGAAGTTAACATTAAAGTAAATTATTTGGTGTTGGTATAAACTCATTTTATAAGTTCTGCGGGTAGGAGAGTCGTTGGAAAGTTTATGCCTAAGTTTGAATGAATGAATGATTGAATATTAACGTCGCACTGTTCAGCTACACGAGGGCTTTTGGCGACGGACCACGTAATTTTGAACCATGGTCAAGTGACGTGGACGACACCTGAGCTGGCACCCCCCTCTCCTAACTACCACACTACACCAACGGGAGGACGTTTCAGCTCTCGACAGATTTAACGTGCATCGCTGCCCTACACGGCATGCCTAAGTTTGAAGGGCCATATAGAGTGTTGGAGGTTCAGAATAACAATTTAATTATTTTAAAGAGGGGTAAAAATGTAACAGTTAATATTGACTAGGTGCGTGTGTACCGTCCACGACAATCCGAAACGATTAGTTCGGACAGTCATGTTGAGACACTGTATGAAGGACAGAGGTCGAGTGATAGGTCAAGTAGATCGCAGCCAGGAAAATTCAAAGGATCTAGGAAAAACTCGAGTGAGCAGAATAACGGTCATAAATAAAGTAAGGGTAATGCCGGATGGGAGGATCCGAAATTGAAACGTAAAGTAGATCCAAATGGACGGGAAAAATATTAAAAAGTACAAAATTTGCAGAAACCATTCTCTGCAGGGGTCCGAACATAGGGACCATAAAAGACTAACCCTTGAACCAAAACAGGGGATAAAAAGAGCAATTCCATCCTCGGTTTCATCTCGTAGTCATAAATATAGAAGACCTCATAACTACTCCCAGAGATCACAGCACATTGCAGGTCCTTCTCATCAACAAGATTCCAGGCAGGACAAGTCACCTACAGTAGCGAGCAGGCACGAAGGAAGCGGACAATGCAGCAAGGCCCGGAAGACAAACACATTTAAAGACGGAACCAACAGAGCAGCTGAGAGGAGAACTGTCCGGGCGAAACAGATGACAGCAGTGAGACCTTGTCCGTACTACCTACGCAGCCGAGTAGGACAACCCGAAGTATTTCCAGAGGAGAGGAGGAACAGTGGATTAGCCAGTATTCCACAGAACAACATCAGGAGAAGGAGTCTCAGTATGGAAGCCTTAGACGGAGATCCAGTGGATAGGAGCGAATAAAGGGCAAAGAAAATTATCAGGTTATTTATTATATTGCAATAAAGCCAAGAATTTTTGCACTGAAGCAAGTCACGGGCGGATTTTTAATTTAAGAAGCCAAGCAAAAGTGGACACTACAAGGAGTGTGTGTTTTTCTTGATGAGAAAAATCAGCTTTTGTGTTAATTTTGTGTATAAATATGGAGAAAACATTTGTAAGAATGAATTTGTTTACTTCGATGTATGACTTCGCTAAGATGCGACAATTCCTTTGGTTGTTTGTTTTATTGTTATTTGAAAAATGTTTGAAATTGTATACATATATATGTGTATTTTTTATCTTACATCTGGTGACTTGGGACGTGGCGTAATTAGGTAGAGCTAACAGTTAATACTAACAAGCGCAACATGTATGCAATGGGAATGTTAAGGAACCAGATGCTTAAATTAATATATATGAAAATGTTATGTAAAAAATGAAGGAATCTGTATGTATTATAGATGTTTGTTTTTCACACAAAGAAATTCTCGTTTCAGGGTAGCTGACCCTGAGAATTGTTATTCAACGAAAGAAGCAAGATGCAAGTCCGAATATGTATTATAATATTTAAGTAAATTTTTTTAAGTAGTTAAGGAAACCACGTAGGCAGGTTTTTTCCACTTAGGTGGTTTTTCCCTCGCCTCTTTGCCAAATGGGCGTGATGTAGGGATATTTAATTCTATAAATGTTACGTCCTTTAAAGAGTAGTTTTAGGTCGTGATTGTTTTCTTTCCATTAAGGAAGGAGATGTTTTAGTATCCGATTGGTAGATATATAAATTAAAGTCGTCGGGACTGTAAATCAAGGCTAGGAATTGGTTACGTAATTTATTTTCAGGCCGTTTGTGACCTTCGAATAAATCCCGTTTTTTTGGAGGGGATTGTGACGAATCTGTACGGAACATTTCCACTAATCTTCTTAGGCGTCTTTCTGGGGAATATAAATTCGCGTTTATTTACAATCAACTCCAAAAAAGAAGTTTGGGATATGCAAATGAGATAAGGTATTTAAGTCGAGGGTTGCGAGATAGCAAGGGAGATGATGGTAGGCTATTGTGAGCCAACAACGTTACAAGCTAAACTAGTAGTTTCAAAGAGATTAGTTTCGTGAAGAGACGTCGTGCTGCTAGACTTACCAGAAAACTGATATAAGCCAGCGGTAAATATAATTCACGTACGCTTAAAGTAAGCGTCAGGTTGAGATACTTAGTTAAAGTTAATGACAATTAAGAATTTGAATACGTGTGTTTCTCGGATCTCATATTTCGGTAAACCTTACTTGAGTTGAGCTAGATTAGTAATCAATCGTATTCTTAGTAATTTAATTTAATATAAAGGCAAATCCCTTTAGATGACGTAACCCATTTACATTATTTGTTATCAGAGATTTTTGATGAAATTATAACAAAAATAGATACTATTATTATTCAAAATGGTTTTTGGTGGTTCTTTGCCTCAAATTAATCTTGGTGTTAAAGGTGTGACCCAAGGGGGTCATCACAAGTATTAAAATCATAAACTGTTTAAAATAGGACAATTTGATCACTTTTTAAAATTTACTTATTTTGCTTTCATCATAATAAATTACCAGGTAATGAGCAACAGTAAAGATTTTGAATAATATAATTAAATAAGAAATTAGAGAATGTGCTCCAAAAAAGGATTTGATCCAATTGGAATTTAATATTAGTGTGTACCGTTAAGTACATTTCAGTTAAGACATAAGCAGGCTAAACAACACTCATGTCCATAAATTAAGAATAATGAAGTTCAGGCAAAGAAAGAGACAGAAGCAAAACAAATTTGAATTGTTTTTCATTTATTAAACAAAAAGTAAAGAGCAAAAAAGATGCTATATGTTTGACATAATTAATAAAAATTGCGATTTTTACTCCCTGGAGCAAATTTCAAAAATGAACCTATTTACAAAAAACAGTATAACATGGTTAGTATGATGGTAAATACGGAGTATGTCTTCCGGCCGATGCAATACAGCCTAGGCATGCTGAGTATCAAATTATCAATTTGATCTTGGGGAATATTACACCATTTATCAAGCAATGCCCTCCGAAGTTTCAGTAGACAGGTGGGAGGAGGTTGACGGGCTGCAATTCGTCAGCCAAGCATATCCCACACATTCTCTATTGGATTCAAGTCCGGTGAGTATGCTGGTCAATCCATACCGGTGATATCCTCCGATAGAAGGCATTCGTCTACAATGTTTGCACGGTGAGGACGGGCGTTGTCATCCACAAACAGAAATTCAGCACCCATGGCGCCCCGAAACAAACGTACATGTTGTTCCAGAATGACATCCCGATAGATGTGGGTTGTCATCGTTACACTCTGAACAAGCAGGTCAGTTCTGGAAGCAAGAATAAGTCCTCCTTAAACGCGCGCGAGCCATCCTGCACCACCGTAAAGATGTAGTTCAATGGTGTTCTCTTGGTGGTAACGGGTACCTGTCGCTCTCCATATTAAAGTCGGGCGAGAATCAGACTGCCAAATAATCCTGGACTCGTCGGAAAACATCACACAAGACCACTGTTGTGGTGTCTCTACTCCAGTTTAATCGCAGGCGACAGTGAGTTGCGGTAAGTGGAACACATCTGACAGACCTATAAGCATATAGACCAATGTGCCCTAAGCGTCTGCACATGGTCTGCCTTGAAACTGTCGTACCGGTAGCTGAAGAGAGCTGACTAGACAGGAAAGATGCTGCGCTCCGTCTGTTTCTTTTGGCAGTAACTGTCAAATATACCGGTCCTCATTCGGCGTTGTAACTTGGGGGTGACCTGTGCTGTAACAGTTACTCACATTACCATCATCTTGCAATCATTGCCAAAGCCTGGAGATGACACTCTGGGTGATTTTATGTTCCTCGGATACTTCCCGCTGGGTACGCCCACATTCCAGTCGTCCAATAATTCTACCACGTAAAAAAACATCCAAATGCTTCTTTTGTTGCATAACTATGCGGTTATTGCACTGAAGGGCTTTTAAAGCGCTTGTGAACAATTTTACTTCTTTGCCACCATTCTTTATATACCCCTCTTACACTCTCGTCATTGTGACGTACTATCCGTGCCATGCTTTCCTGTAATTTGCATATTCTTCTTCAAGATGTGTTTGATAATTCTACAGGTGAAATCTTTATTTTAGAGTTCAATTTCTGTGTGATTCTGAATTATCCTTAATTTTTTGGACATGAGTGTGTAACCTCGAATGAGGATATGTATATTTCTTTACAATGCAATAATGTTCCTTGCATCCATTGAAAAATGTCACACAACATACTATATATAATAAAAATATATCCCAATGGTTTATTATATTCTCTAAGATAATTCTCTCCTCTCTTTAAAACCTAACTTTTATTAAAAAAATCTTTTTTTTTATTTTTAATTATGAACTGAACAAATGAACTGGAAAGTAACCTGTGCAAACTTTGGAATTTCTGGTATGATAACAATAATTTTTGTTGTACATAGAACGTAATATTGTCTTTTGCAGTTGGAAATAAATGAAATATAAAAAAGAGCAATATAAAAGGCGTGATTGGGTAAGAAATAACTTGATAATTTGACACCTTCCAGCAAGACACCCAAAGCGAAAACCGGATAATTTAACACTGTCGAAGAGCTCAATGTACAAAAAAAAAGAAAAGCTTCATCCTCAATAGGCCGAAACAATTAATCTAGCAGCCCTCAGTAGTTGCTCAATACCATACTGCCAAGGTAACTATGGCAACTAAAGCCACGATCCAGTCATTTCATTTTTCTTTCGGTTCCAACCGATTCTATACTACATTAATGACTCCACTTGAGTCACTGCTTGTATGCTTTCTTTTTCTTTTGCCTGCGATCATTGAGTGGAACAAACGGTGTGTGTGGGATCCAAAATAGGATTGACAAGTCCCTTAGGCTGTATTCAGCCAAAAATGATGAGAAATAATGATCCGACCAGTTGGGATGCTTGTTCTCTCGCCTAGAGATACAAGTGTCATAAATGTGAGAGACAATAGCGGTGAAATCTTACCATTGTTCCTCCTGCATTCGGGTTTCGTTCCGTTTTTTTAATGTGAAGAGGCTTACATATTCAAAAGAGGTTTTTAATGCACAGGAGCTAATGCGCTCAATAGAAGGCAAGTGTTTCCTTCAATGAGCATCTATTTCTTGGAAAAGAAAGGCATTAATATTGTGGTGCATCATCTATGTTACAGTTTTTGAAAATACTTCTACAAATTCATTCCTATTCATCTTGAATGGTATTCCTTGTACATCAAATTAAAAAGTAAGGTATACTGATACTTAAAATGGATAGAGAGGATTTTCTTTTTATTATATATTCCGATAAAATACAATAATTGAAAAAGCCTATGTGATGCAAAATTAATGGAAAATATTTAACTAAAATAAAATTAACCCGACTAGTTAATATCTAAAAGAAATGAAACTTATAAGGAAATAAAATATGCTTTTCTTAATAAGGTTTTGACTTTATTCAAATAATGCTTTAAAATCAATTACGAACAAGTTTAAGTTTTCTCAGAAACTTGACTGAGACTTTTTCACAGTATTGGAGTGTAAGACTAAACGACATTTTAGAAATTGCGTTTTCTTTTCGTTGTTGCTTCTAATTTTCATATAATTTGGTTATATAACTTTTTTATACATTTAGCAATGGATTTGAAATATTGTGCTGTAGAAGACAAAATCTTTTATATTTTCACAAATTTAGTGAAAACTGTAAATGCAATTTTGAATGCCAGTTTTCTTATATTCGACATTTTCCCACAAAATTTATTCTTGAATACTAAATTAAGCAATTTCTTAGTTAAATAAATGGAACATTCTATTTACGTTAAATTAGAAGGTATATAGTATATGAGTACGAGAAAGTCATGAAATAACATATTAATTTACCATTTTAATTGGTATATTTATTCTCAGCGAGGTAATATCAACTCATGGCATTACATTATGATTCTTGACACGTTGTGTTCAGGTTTGTTTTCAAAGCACACTCTAACTGGAACTATAAAATATGAAATAATATACCTCACACGTTTTTAGTGAGCCCTTTCTTTTAGAAAATTATTTTTAATTAAAAAATTCTTTGAGTTGTTTTTCATCGAATCATGTACCAAGTTATAGTTTGACATTATCATATATTATTAAGCATTTAAATACATCACATATCACGTGAAATATATGAAATACACTTTATCATAAAAAGTACAGAAAAAAAGTTGATTTGAAAAAAAATCTTAAAATACTTACGAATGATTCATTTAGAGATATAATAAAATTATAACTTATCCCGTAAAATACTTTTAACATTTGAAATAGTGAAGTATTTTTTTGAAGATATTACCATACGTTTCTTTAATTATAGCAAATCATCCTAATGTTTTAATTTTTGTTGTACCTTCAACTCTTATTGCTAATATTTATTAATTCAAAAAAGGAGCATTTGATGTTTACACGAGGGCCAGTTTCACCGATCTAAAAAGCTTAATTTTTGATCCCTCCAAACTTCCAGCCCCTTATTTCTTAAGCATTGTGCGTTTTTGGCTTTGTGTAACCACGGCTAGGTGAAAAGATATGCTCATTTATTTTTATGTAGGGCGAGCAATATATCTCCACGGCAAGATATGAGAGATCACGTTCCGAGCATTGGTGAGTTGATGAACTGAAACAGGGACTAACGTAACGATAGGGAGCAGCTGTTCTGTTCCTCGTTGTTTGCTCGAGTCGCATCGTTTTTCCATCTCACCCGATGTCGCCCACTCACTATCAAATGGAATAAATTGTAAGCGCTCTTTTTTCTTTCATTGGCCACATTTACCATAGAAGCCTTTTTTGCAGTATCGTATAGGATTATGTGTTACATACAAAGTTTGTATACAGAGGAAAAACCTTTCGTTCTGAAATATGAATCGAATAAGTCAAACATAAAATAACTTTTTATCAAAAATGAAAGGTATTAATTTTATATTGATTAATAATTAAAATTATTCGGTGATATATTTTCATTGATTACATGAAATGAAAAGTTATACATACTTGATTTTTCTTTTATTGAATAAATTTGTCTCAGACAGGTTTTGTCTGTATTCCTTGTATGTGATCGTATATTTTCTGGAAATATTTGCATATAGAGCGAAACTTTAAATCCAAAAATGTAAACAAAGGAGCATTGGATATGCTTCATTATAGGAATACTGTCACGAACACTTACTAACATCAAGGAATATATTTTTCAAAAGCTAGCAATAAAAATTCACTAATATTGCTTATGGACAAAAAATAAAAATAAAGATATATATCAACTGCTTTTGCATACACTATCCTATACTTTTATAATACTAGGTCATATATAGTTTCTCGTTATATATAAGGTGCACTGAAAAAAATAGAATACAGGATTGTAAAAGATATAAGGAATTTACTTCAAAAACTATAATGTACAAAATTTATCAATTTTCCTGCAAACTTGAAAGAAAATTAAAAAACACCTTTGGCTCATAATTATACAATAAAACATCTCCGTAAAAAATTACGCTGTGGGAATAAATAAGTCAAAAATCAATAAAATAACATGTATATAAAACAATACGTCGCGGGGAAAATCGTATTATACATTACAAAAAAAATCTTACAAAAATTGCGCATGGAATTTAATTTTCACTTGGAGAGAAATCTATCTCTTTTTATAGATCCATAGTCCGATGCAAATGAGCAAAGAGTTGGTGCACATCTTTTTAAATATATTTTGAGCAAAAGATTGCTTTCCTAAAATAGTTCAATAAACCCATGAACGTCAAGCATGTCTGCAAGCTCAGCAATCGTGATAAAACGCGGTTTTCTTTGCTCACCGTTTTAGACTTGAATAAGAAAGCTTGAATTCCCCTCCTGTAGCTCTGCCTCCCAGTTTTACGTATCTCTTGCTCATGATGTATTCCTATGAGAACGCGGTTCATGCTTCTACTTTTGAAGTTTGTACGTAGAGTTTTGAGATATTCTGAAAATTCTAAAAAACTTTGTTTCAATGGAGGAGTAATGAAACCTAGTGGAAAACGATTATTATCCTAGGAAATTTGCTTCTTTACATCAGTAACATTTTTGATTCCCCCTTAAACAGTTTTCTTAAATACAAAATCAATTTCATTTCTATTGACAGACTGTAATTAATATACACAGACAGGAATCTAAGAATATATAAAAAAATGTGTTGAAAGCTTCTCATCGAGTGGAGTAGCAATTTATAGAACTCTGTTATAAAATACTATTCGAAATGAAGCATGACTAGTTTTACATTATGCATTAAATAGAAAGCACACTAAGCTTTTTTTCTTTCAAGTCGCATTTGTGGTATAGATTTGTTATTTTCTTTTACATAACATAAACCAACTTAACATGTTTGTTAAAATTGTAAATATAAAAGAAAAGCTAGAATTTTTTTTTTTACAAATAAAAAAATTTATAATTTAATTGTAACTAAACAGATATTAAAACGGAACGAGTTTAAAGTAAGTCTTCGATTTGGCTTAGACCAGGGGTCGGCAACTTATGACACGCGGTACAGTTCTCGGTGGCACAAATTTGTCAATTTTTAAGTGATAAATTTTTGATAAATTTGTAATGGTCCTTATTTGACAAATTTCTTCAGAATTATGACCAATTACGGAACAATCTGAAAGATAAATTTACAGCTATTTTGTAAATTATTGAATGTAATTGCTGAAGAAATTTATTTGTTTGAAGAGAGAAAATTGCATGTACATTACTTTCTGCTTTTGGTTCTCTACATATCTGTATGTAAAAAAATCTCTTTCCTCATATAAAGAATATTTGGAGTCTGCAAAGAATTTGTTTAACAACTGAGAATGTTCAGAATCGTGTCAAATCGAAAGACGTGACGTGAAAGATAGAGAGGTGAAAGCACTGAGTTCGCATTAAAAATTTTATTTATCTATATATTTAAGTATAATGAAGAAAAATACTTATATTTTACTCGTATGTTGTCTATTTCTTATTTTAATAAAAATATCTTTAAAACTACATAATATATGTAAAATTTAAATTTTTTTCATTTTTGTTGAAGAAACTGTTATATTCTACTCCTTTTATTTTTATGTTAAAATATCTTTAAATGATGCAAAATTAATGTATGATAAAACTCTAAATCTGTATTTTTGACCTCTATTATCTACCTCTGCAAGCATTATCGTGGGAATCGAATTGCTTAAAAAATGTCCTACTGTGTGGAATTTTGAATTATATTAGTCGATTAGTTTGGCATGCCACAGCTAAAAGGTTGCCGACCCCTGGCTTAGACAAACATAGTAATTGGCTTTCAAGAGATCGTAATTTTTCCGGTATAATGAATACCCAAAATCTAAAAATACAGAATTCGCAAAAGTAGTGAGTGTTGACATTCCTCAACATATTTCTTCTTATCATCAAAGTTAATTAATGAACCCATATATGTAGAGTATATAAAGGGTGTTTTTTGAGAGGTAGAGAACTTTAAATTGCAATAAAACCACGATGTATTATTCGATTGACATGAATTTTTTTTATTCGAAAGATAATCTTGTGGCATTACATTTTAAATATAATTTCTGGCATAGGACTCTAACGGCTGGCTCGGATGTAGTCCAATATGGACGTCCAATTTTCGATGACTTTTTCCAACATTTGTGGCCGTATATCGGCAATAACACGGCGAATGTTGTCTTCCAAATGGTCAAGCGTTTGCGGCTTATCCGCATAGACCAATGACTTTACATAGCTCCACAAAAAATAGTCTAGCGGTGTTAAATCACAAGATCTTGGAGGCCAATTCACAGGTCCAAAACGTGAAATTAGGCGGACACCAAACGTGTCTTTCAATAAATCGATTGTGGCACGAGCTGTGTGACATGTTGCGCCGTCTTGTTGGAACCACAGCTCCTGGAAATCATGATTGTTCAATTCAGGAATGAAAAAAGTTAGTAATCATGGCTCTATACCGATCACCATTGACTGTAACGTTGTGGCCTTCATCGTTTTTGAAGAAGTACGGACCAATGATTCCACCAGCCCATAAAGCGCACCAAATAGTCAGTTTTTCTGGAGGTAACGGTGTTTCGACATACACGTGTGGATTAGCTTCACTCCAAATGCGGCAGTTTTGTTTGTTGACGTAGCCATTCAACCAGAAGTGCGCTTCATCGCTAAACAAAATTAGCTTATGAAAATAGACCTTTATTTTCGAAATAAAATTGCACAATTTGAAAGCGTTGGTCAGGCGTGAGTCTATTCATGATGAATTGCCAAACCAAACTGAGAATAAATCACTTGACAGCTGTTAAATCGGTCGCCATCTTGGAAAGTAATGCCAACTTAAACTTCCATACCTGGAAAAAAACACTCTGTATTAATGTTTAAATAATATGTTTTTGTATAGGATTGCGGTTTTAAATTACTCTTGAAGTTTATGCTTGAAGTTTTGAGATTCTTTGTGTATCTAATTTATGCTACAACTTGACTCGAAGTATACTTTAACATGTAAGAGTTGCATCATTTACATTTCTGAGTTCTAAATATTCTATAGGACATTAGCTATGATTCCGTTTGAATTTCCAAATAACTACACTGCTGGCCACCGTAAATGCAACACCCAGAAGGAAGCATGCAAATAACATGAAATGTACAGCATGCATTAGTGGAGTTGAGATATGCAAATGATTAGAGTTTCAGCGCAGACACATCACGTGCGCCTGTGACGCCAACTTTTAACGCTATTTAAGGCTTGCAGATTTCGACGATTTCAAGTTCGGCAATTGTGTTTCTCTTGTGGTTTTTTCAAAAAACGACCAGTTACGTCTCGTAGAAAACAGAGATCAGCTTTTTATCAAGTATCTGAGCTCTACAAAGGAAGAATAGTGGCCAGCCGAGATTGTGGATTATATTTCAGGAAAATCGGTAGTCGTGTTGGACGAAACCAAACAACTGTAATGCGGATATGTGACCGTTGGATGCAGGAGGGTACGATGGACCGACTTGCTCAAATGCATCCACCTCAGTGCACCACTTCACGTGAGGACAAGAAAATTGTGCGCATGGCAGTGACGGATCGCTCAGTCACATCACGAACCGTAGCGCAGCACATTGAGTCTGTAAAGCATCATTCAGTGTCTGCGCGTACCATTCGACGCCGTTTATATCAGAGTGTCCGCAAGACGCCCATTGCTCCATCACTTGGACCACAGATGTCTTCGCCTCCAATGCTGCGATGAAAGATGGATATGGGTGGCAGCAACACCACGATGGTCAGATTCAAGTCTGGAGACACCGTGGAGACAGGTTGCTGAACAGCTGTGTTATACACCGCCACACCTGGTATTATGGTATGGGGCGGTATTGGATATCCCTCTCGCACTCCTCTAGTACGCATTGCCGGTACTTTAAACAGCCAGCGCTACATCTCCGAGGTGTTGGAGCCAGCTGTCCTTTCTTACCTTCAGGGCTTGGCCACAGGCATATTTCAACAGCCATATTCTACAACACGTGGCACGCATTGTCCAAAGGTTCTTCGTCAATCACCAGATTGAACTGCTTCCCTGGCCTGCTCGCTCTCCGAATCTTTCGCCGATAGAAAACATGTGGCCCATGGTTGCTCAACAATTGACCCAAATTACAACTCCAGCTGCCACACCAGATCAACTTCGGCAACGTGTGGAAGCTGCTTGGTCTTCTGTACCCCAAGAACACATCCAGTCTCTTTGAATCAATGCCGAGGTGTGTGGCAGCGGTGATCTCCAACAATGGCGGTTACTCTGTGTGGCTACTGTTTCTAGCAGGAAACACACTTCACAGAAGTCTATAAATTTAATCATTTGATACTTGGTCAACATGTTATCTACAAAATAACGTTTGTTGTGCTATCTCTTGTCTTTCTTGGTGTAACATTTACGGTGGTTAGCAGTGTATGTACGCATTCTATTTTTGAGATTTCTCACACACACATACATCATAAATATTAGTATAACTATAAAATATAAATCGATTTTTCGAATGCATGATTTGAAGGTGACAGTGATACCATTTTATTTCATTAAAAACTCATTTCCAGATTAAATATTTGTGGTTTTGTCTTATGTTTCTTGACGGATTGGATACATTTGAGATAGTGTTGTTTTATAAAATTAATCCATAATGGATTGTGACGTTGTAAATAACGCAACCAAAAGTACTGCCAGAAAAATAATTCATTGTTTTCTTATAAATTTTATATCAAATTTTAAGCAATGAAATTTATTTTTTAATGAATCATTAGTAATAAAATTTGTAATTTTGAAGAGTTAAATAAAATACTGTTTTTATGGGGTTAGATATAAATTGATAAGATTTTTCTTCTGTGTGAATTACAAGCAACAATGCTATCTTGTGTGTGCGAAAATGTGCTTCTACTTTGACACGTATCTTTTTGTTCTCAAGGCCGTCGTTGTGTACCCGTCGTAGGTAGCCATGGTTACGAGATCATGGTAGGGGTTTTCCCCGTCAAATCCCTTGAAGAAAAACAGGGCTGATACACGTTAAACCTATTGAGGCTAAAAACCCTCACTTGACGTGCTGTAAATATTTGGAGACACACATCTCAGGAATCGTCATCATCACTTGAGCATGGTTTCAAAATTAAGAGATCCATTGCCAATAGTTCTCGTGTTGCTTCAGAAAGTGCCGTTAATAAGCAAACTATCAATTATGTATAAAACTGTGAGAATTCTCACAAATGAAAATCGCATCACAATCATTGTCTCGGATGTCGAAGCAATAAAAACAAAAACAAAAAATACAATACAACTTGGGCAAAACCTGTTAAATCAAAACAAGTCGTATAAAAAGAAATTAAATTTTTAAAAATTAATATTAAATAAAAATCTCATTAAAAAATCATGTAAAATAATTGGGAGTATTCCAATTTTTCATACATTTTAGAAACCAACAAAACCTACTATTTTTAAAATCCTGAACACTTGTAACATGAACCAAGATTTTAAGGTATTTGTTATAAAATTATTTGTAAATATTATAATATTTTTAATTTGCCTTTATGCAAAAATCGCTCTTCTGTGCCACAGGTTTGGGGTTCAAATTCCGGGTATAGCAAGGTCGACTCAGCCTTTCATCCCTGCAGTGCTTCAATAAATGAGTACCAATGTTGCTTAGGAACTAAAAGCTGGGGGTTTCGTGTCAGACTGACCATGTGACCGAAAAATCTGCTCATGCTTCTCAGCACCTCAGGTCATGAAAACTGAGGGAGGCACAGCAGACTTTGTCCCTCATGGGCTGTGTTGCGACACTGAATTCAATGCAAAAATAGATCCATTAATATAGAAGTGCATTTTATTCCTTAGATGGGGAAAATATGAGGAAGCTGATGATTTGCATTGCTGTATGAATTTCTTAAAATCTCCTTTGTTTTTGAGCAATTGTTAATAGCGCATCACACGAATCACTCTATATTAGTTATTTTAATAATGCATTTGCCCAAGTTTTTTTTATCTTTCTTATATTTTAAGAAAAATTCAAACCATGAAATACCATATTTCAAAAGCTACTACTTCATTACTATTACAATATTCATTCTTTTCTTAACATTAAGAATGGCAAAAAGTGTCGAGGAAATTTTTAATAGCTGAATTGTGATTACCGAGCATCTCGTTTTACCTTTTCTTCAAGATACTTCAGATTACGGCTTAGCACATGAACAATTTTTTCCCCTTAAATAATTGAAAAGAAACGAGTAATATAATTAGTTTTAGTGATTGGACAAAAAGTAATAAAAGCTGGGCTGAAAATTGGATTATTTCTTTTTATACTTCCATCTTTTTTATATGTAACTATAAAAGATAAAATTTTATAAAAGGTTTCTATTACATGTTTTCCCCTACATCCAATAATCATTAAGAAACTACAAATGTGATTAGTATTGACTTCCATTTTATACTAAGGAAGCTAATTGATTCTTTAAAAGGTTTCCTGTAATTAAATTTAATCACGTAAGTGATACATGAAATAAATCGAATACATAATTTCTCAAAATATGATCACCGAAATGAATCAACTTTTTAAAGTGGATTTTCTTTTATATGAATGGATTGGTTGTTTTACCCGTAAAAAAACTCCTGGATATATAAATTTCGGATAACTTGAATGCTGTGTATAACTGAAGTTCAGATAAAGGAATTTAAAATGCATCAATGGAATTGAGTGCCCATTAATTTGGTTAGGTTGGATTCCATGCTAAGAAAAGATAAAATGATAATTTTAATTCCTTGCTTTAGTTTTTATTCTTCATGATACAAATCAACCCACTTTCTTAATGTGAATAAAGCGTTTCAAATACTTGTAATTTTGGTTGTATAGAAAGAGAGAGAACATTTTATTCAAAAGATAATCTAATTTTCTTAGCATTCCTTGATTTGATGTTTTTTTTAAAAAAATGTGTTAAAAGGATTAAAAGATTTAAAATAAAACTACTTTCGAAAATAAACATAAAGAAATAAAAGGATATTTAGAGATTTTATACAAACGCTGAAATGTTTGAAGATAATATTCAGCCTCAGAAATCTCATTTTATTGTATCTCAGAATCTCATTTATTTTTCAGTTGTATGACACGATTACGCTTGGAAACTGCCGATGTGCATTTTCTCTTTAGTTTAAAAAATTCCATCTTATTATCGTATTATATAACAGGATTGTTTCGTGGTATAAACACTTTAATTCTAGAAATGAATTGGTAATTGGATTTATTGTTGTTTTTATCCTGCTTAAAACTTAAGAGCTCTCTTTCACAACATATAACTTAACTTTAAAATTACTCAAACTTATTGGGCTAGAAAATATTTTTGACCATATTTATGAACATAATTTTTACTTTACTTCTCAAAAGTCTTTAATAGGTATGAATAATAATTCAAAAAAACTGTATATAATTTGGTATTCATTACAACTTCAATAATGATCAATGATTTGTTGGTGTGATCTTTTTTATGTTCCAAATTTGAAAATTGATTTAAATATATATATGTAAATATATTTAATAATAAATCATCAGTTCGAATCCCACTGTAGGTGAGTTGCCTAAAATCGTTTGTTTACCTGGTGTCCTTATTAACTGTATAGTTAAGTGTGTCTTTCCGAGTCCGGAAAGTTCTAGTCAACACTGTTCATCAAGAGTGGCCAACTCAAAGGCTGACTTGGGCCAAGCAAACAAGGTTTAACTTCAGAAAAAAGTCAATTTTCATAGAAAAAAATAAGTTTATTTCTTATACTACGTTACAATAAACATAAATAAAAAAACAAGAAAAATGTAGTGTTTACGTCCTGACACTTGACATCTCTTCTCTGCTACTATCTTTCCTATTTTGGAAGAAATTTTTATATTATATCATATATTATTGTGTGCCGATATACTGGTCCGGCCGTAAAAATGTTCGGTGAGGGCCGCATACAGCCCGCGGGCAGCGAGTACCCCTGCTGTAAATCAGCAGATGAAGTATTGAGTCCTGTAAATCAGTGATCCGCAATCCTCGGTCCTCGGTTCGGTAACGGTCCGTGGATCAAATGGTTCCAGGCCACTTAAAGAACATTAAACTATTGCCATTTCATTTAAAGTGGTGCATTTCTCTCGGATTTGCGCAACTTTCCATGGAAATCACTTTACATCCCACATTAAATCACTTTTATTCATTTTGGGCGTAACTATATTTCATTCTGAAGGCATTTTTAAATGTAACTAAATTGAAATTGATAAATCAAAACAATCTAAAATATAAAAAAAATTAGCGTGTCCCACCCTCAGCGGGCCGTGATAACATTATCGAACGTTGACCGGTCCGCAGCGATAAAAAGGTTGCGCAGCACTGCTCTAAATAGTCTCGAATTCAGATTAATAAGCCTTGTTTTCTATTGACAATTGATTTTACCTACAATAACTTCATCTACACAAGTTATACACTGCTCGACAGTGAAAATGCAACACCAAGAAGCAGTGGTTCGAAAGGGTTGAAATTTGGGGAAAAGACAGAGACATCAAGGAACAATAATTGATGTTTATTTCGAACCGATATTCAGGTTACACAATGCGCACGGCATCGACTCAGTAGCATGTAGAACCACCGCGAGCGGCGATGCACGAAGAAACACGTCTAGGTACAGCGTCAAAAAGAGTGCGGATGGTGTCCTGAGGGATGGTTCTCCATTCCCTTTCAAACATTTGCCAAAGTTTGTCGTTCGTACGAGGCAGGGGCAGAGTTTTCAAACGGCGTCCAATGACATCCCACACGTGTTCGATTGGTGAGAGATCAGAAGAGTACGCTGGCCACGGAAGCATCTGTAGACCTCGTAGAGCATGTTGGGAGATGCGAGCAGTGTGTGGGCGGGCATTATCATGCTGAAAAATAGCATTGGGCAGCCCCTGAAGGTAAGGGATTGCCACCGGGTGCAGCGCATTCTGCACGTAGCGTTGTGGATTTAAAGTGCCCTGAATACGCACTAGAGGTGACGTGCTATCATACTCAATAGCGCCCCAAATCATGATGCCGCGTTGTCGAGCGGTAGGGCGCTCCACAGTTACTGCCGGATTAGACCTTTCTCCACGGCGACGCCACACTCGTATGCGCTGACTATCATTGAAAAAACAGAAGCGTGACTCATCTGAGAACACGACGTTCCGCCATTCCGTCATCCATGTCACTCTATCCCGGCACCATTCCAAGCGTGCACGTCTACGCTGTGGAGTCAATGCTAGTGTTCTGTGCGGACGCCGTGAGTGCAGGCCACTTTCAACCAATCGACGGGAAATGGTTCTGGTCGATATTGGAACATTCAGGGTGTCTTGCACATGCTGAAGAATGGAGGTAGACGTGGCTTGTGGGGCTGCACCGATCCTCGCGTGCTGACGTCACTCGAGCTGTGCCTGGCCCCTCGAACGTGCCACATTTACCTGAGCCAACCATCTTCACCACAGGCGATGCACTGTGGGCAAATCTCGGTTGGTATCAACTGCTATTTGACGAAACGTCCAACTTTCCCTTCTCAGCCCGATCACCATACCCCTCGTAAAGTCGTCTGTCTGCTGGAAATGCCTCCGTTAACGGCAGCCTGGCATTCTGTGCTATACACGTTTCCTGTGACACAAGACAAAAATTTTTACAATAACTTTCCGCTGAGAAATCACGGAACGAAGTTGGCCATTCGCCAACTTCTTTTCCCTTTTATCTTTCGCCGCGTGCGCAGTAGAGCTACGCATTTAACATCATGAGCATAACTCAGTGACGTCAGTCTACCCTGAAATTTGCATAAATTTCTGACCACTCCTCCTTGGGGTTGCATTTTCACTGTCGAGCAGTGTATATTAAAACAAAAAACAACAAATTGAAGTATAATAAGGGATGTATGTCATAGTTAAATAGCCCCAGTAATATATTAGCAAACTCTTAAACTTAGCCATTAAGAATGAAGGGCTGAAAGTAGTTTTTAGGCACCAACCATCCCCTAAACTTACCTATATCACTGGTTTAAAAAGAAGTCAGTGAGTTTACATAGCTTTAAAAAATACAAAACCCAAATATTTAAATTATAAAATAAGTATGTAACGTAAAAAAAAATAAAAATCTAGAACAAAAATTGCAAGATTAGCAAGCATTTTGACAGCAAAGTATTAAGTTAATTTCGTTAACTAGATTTCGCCAAAACATTCATAACAGGAAAGCACTTAAGGAAAAATGTTCAAAAAACATTTTAAAAACATATCAACTTAACTAAAGAAATACATATATATATATATATATATATATATCAGTGTTTGTCAAAGTGTAGGGTATGCCCCCTGGGGAGGGCGCGATAACCCTACAAGGGGGGCGCGAGCATATCGAAAATAAAAGATTTATAAAAAATTAATTTACTGTAATGAAGTAAGAAAATACTTTCAGACATAATAAAAAATACACATTTACACTGATAGAATTTATTAGTATTACTTCATCAAGCATGAAAGCTTTCATTGCGATACATTCATTAGCTATCTGAACCTATAACTAAATAAAAAACATAACATTTTGTTTGATATGCTGTAATCCCACGATGAGAGATTTTTTAACTGCGTTTTCTTTTTAAACCAAAAAACTATTTCAGAGAAAAGACAAAACACAGACCCAGAGAAACATTCTAGGAAGATAAAAAATTTAACTGTTTGACCTTCGAACTTACTGGTATGGTTAGTTCGTTCTTTTTTATGCCTTTATTTTTCATTTAGGGAAGTTGTAAATATTACGCTTATACGAAGGAGTTATATGACATTTCGAAAAGCACAGAAAGCACTTTGAAGGATTATTTGACCAATATTTTTTATGAGTATTGTGAAACATATAAAGCATGATGAAAAACGTTTTATATAATTCCTTTTTAGATCTAACATTCATATTTTTACATTGATTACATAATTAACCCGGGAGCGGTCGCGCGGGGTACAGAGTCAAACAACAAAAATTTGAACAAAATATGACAGTTTTGCTTGCAGATATCATTCCTGTAACGTTCGAGAAAAGTTTCTGTGATCTGTGTCCCTTATTAAGGTCGCGTACCTTAGAAGCATTTTAATTCGGTTCTATTGGAATTTTTCTCAAATTATCAATGAAAAAAGGTAGAAAGTAGGTAAGTATACTTTATCTTAGTTAAATTATTCACTGGAATTGTGATTTTTACGGTGTACAATAAATATAATTGTAAAAAAACACCCCGCGTGACTATTGCCATTAGTATCGAGTGCGCGTCTGCTCCCGGGTTAAAACATTTTGAAGCCTTCTCGTTTTTAATATTAAAAATAACACAATTATTCTTTATCGAAATTTTACATTCTTTTTCATTATTTAACATTAATAATAAATGCTAATGTGTGAGGATTACAATTACAGTTAGCTTAAATCTATTTATAATACGAGCATTCATTTAAGAAAATCATTTTACATTATGGTATTCATTGCCGTGCTCTTGGTTTTACTTTCCTTACAATTCAGCAAGTGCCGACTGGGTGGCGTAGTTGGTTTGTTACTGGCCATCTGCACCTAAGGTTGCGGGTTCGACCCCAGCCCATGTCGGTGGATTTTCATAATGCAGAAAATCGACAGCGGTCAGGAATGGCCTTGTCGTATGATTATTCGGCATGTAAAAAATCCCTTGAAGTGCCCGCTGGAATTTGCAGCCAAAATTCTTAAGTTCAATTTTGCATCGTCAGAGCTCAGATGCCTTCCTCTGAAGAGGAAAAACTGGGCATCCAAATTACTTGCGGCCATTGGTACCGCCTACTATACGGTGCCGCACTCAAAAGTGATACCAGCTCCTGGGGAATAAGCTAGGTCTGCAAAGGTAAAAAATACCAACATTTGCAATGACATATTTTGCGCAGACTTCGGATAGTTTGGCCAGACTCACGCAGACGAATGCTAATTGTGACGGATATGATAGAGAGCAACATAGACTAGACTATTTTTCTAATGACATTTAAACTTTTAGAAATGGATGATGGAAGAAATAAATCTATAAATAAATATGATTTTGCAATCTGTTTCAATTTAAAAATTAAAGATACGAAAAATAACATAATAATTATCCTATTACTTAAAAGTAATTTGTTTAAAATATATATTTATTAAAGTAACAAATACACAAAATTTAATACTTTCTTGTGAATTTGTATGGTTTATAATTAAGATCGTATAGTAGCTTTAGCGACAAAGCGCATTATTTTTGTATAAGGGAGGGCACGATAAAAACTATAATTGAAAATTGGGTCGCCAGTAGTGAAAGTTTGAGAAGCACTGGCATATATATATATTTGCGACCAAATTTTTTCAATCATGATTTTAATCACGCTCCTCATTCCATACAATAACAAGGCATTAAATACAGTAATAATGTACTTTGACGCTAAATCTATGCAATAATGTAATAAACAATACAGTAGAACCTGTTTTTGTGCTGTCTTTTTTCATGCGATTTTTTTATGTGCGATTTTTTTATGCGGTGTATAGATTTCAATGGCTTTGGAGCCCCTGTATTGTTTTCTATCTATTTACCAGTGGCGTGACAGAGAATGTTAGGACCCCCCGGAAAGTCAGGTTTCGCCTTTAATATTTTATAAATTGGGTAAATACGTATTTAGCATTAGTCAGACCTTGGGCCCCTAGAGTCCCCCCGTGATGCGGAGGTGTACGTTACGCCACTGAAATGTAGACACTACAAGAGGCTATGTTCACTTGTTATAAACAGTCTCCCGACCATGCGCATTCAGTTGCTTTCTCTCAACGCTCCAGCAGCCCGCGCTTGATTGAAGACAAAACTGTCAATGACAGTGACATTATCAGTAATTTGATAGATTATGAAGGCGGACAAGAAGAACCGGATTCTTTGAGAACGGATAAAAATATGCACACACACACAGGGATCCAGCTTTCCCACAAACTGGAAAAGCATTTTCTTAAAATAGATACCAATTAAGAAAGGAGTATAAAATTCCAAAAAGGGCTTCAATCATGCATATCTGGTTGTCGTGACATTTACAAGTAACTGACCACCTAACCTTCGATCAAAAACTTATCTTTTACTTTATGTTGCCAAAAAATAAATCAATTAAAACTGTAACTTCAAGTGACGAAAGTAATTTTGAACTTATTCATTACAGGGCTTTGGATTACGATGAGTAGCAATGGATTATGTATATGTGCATTTTGAAAACTTATCCGTGTATACAATGAGAAACTATATGTTTTAAAAATGTTTCCATGTGTAATATTCAATTATTTTTATTTTGTTATGGAAGTATTCTTACATAAATTTCTCGTAAATAATTGGCATATTTTATAAATGCGACTTTTTTATGCGGTCCCTATCCCCCGCATAAAATGTTTTCTGTAGTATTTCCATGAATCAGTTTTTTATATGTAAGAATTCATGAAGTTTTTGAATATTTGTTTTTGTGCGTTTTTTATGTGGTCCCTATCTACCGCACAAAAACAGGTTCAACAGTATAATAAATTTAACATAACTACACTGCTGGACAATTGCTAAGGACGGATAACACTATCATCCATAGCAACCACAAAATGACAGGAAGCAAAATGTGGAAAATTAGAATAAGTGCGGGATATTAGTAAGAAGAAGTATGAGTATGCAAATTTTTTTTCCACGTCTGTTCATCACGTGATAGCGTTCATAAGAGGTTTAAAGGTTTTGACGCGTGTGGACAGTTGTTGTTTCAAGTCAAAGTTTTACAGGAAAGATTTAATAGACGAACTTAAAATTTTTGGCATGTCTTCCCGACATCACATAGATGATTTTATGCGTGGCCGAATTATTGGAAAGATCGAAGAAGGGCGAAAAATAACAGGGAGTTCGACATCGCTCACAGCGTTGTTTCATGGCTATGGAAGTCATTTAAAACTACTGGAATGTGTAGTAGACGGCCCGGAGGAGGTCATGTTAGAAGTACGACGCCTGCAAAAGACAGATATATCGTCCTATCAGCAAAAAGGAACAGGCGCACCACAGATCAGCAGGTGACAAATCAGTTTCTTGCTGCCTCAGGAAAGCAGATCTCCCGGAAAACTGTTGCCAGACGTTTGAGGAGAGGAGGACTATACGCACGCAGACCTGTTGTGTGTGTCCCATTGACCAGACAGCACCGTACTGCCCGTTTGCAATGGTGTCCTGAGCATCACAATTGGACTGAACAGGACTGGGCATGCGTACTATTCTCAGATGAGAGTAGGTTCAGTCTGTCATCGGATTGTAGACGCCAACTGATCTGGCGCGAGAGTGGTACTGCTTATCGTCCAGAAAATATCCAGGAAAAGGACCGATATCCGACATGCAGTATCATGGTGTGGGCCGTCATCATTATCAATGGCCGCACGCTCCTACATGTGGTTGCGAATGGGACTATGACGGGCCAACGATACATTGATGAAGTTCTACTTCCTCATGTTCGTCTTTTCAGTGGGGCTGTCGGTGATAAGTTTGTTTTTATGGACGACAACGCAACATGTCATCGAACACTCGCTGTTCAGGATTGTCTAGACAGCGATGGTATTCAACATCTTGTATGGCCAGCGCGTTCTCCAGATCTAAACCCCATTGAAAATGTGTGGGATGCTTTGGGGAGGCAAGTTGCTGATCAAAACTATCCTCCGACAAACAAGAACACCCTCATCCGTGCACTCACAGAGGAATGGGATAAATTGCCTCAACAGCTGCTGGATAATGTTGTGCAAAGTATGGTACGACGTGTGGAATGTTGCATCACACTCCACGGTGGACATATCCCGTACTGATACCCTTTTTTAAGGTGCCTGCTGACTTTTAGATGCATTGTTCCATTTCTCCGTACGCAGATCAAATGAACATTTTTTTTTTCTTTCAGATGTTTCACAGTTTTTGTACTTTCCAGAACAATAAATATTCTTTATTCTAATGTCTAAACAGTGTGGCAACTATATTTTATCCTGCTAGGCCTCATGTCTAGCTTAATGTTATGTACATAGCAATTTGTGGTCCGTCCTTAGTAATTGTCCAGCAGTGTATTAATCGTATACATTATCAAGATAAGTAGTAAATTTTGTATATACACGTATACTACTTTTAGCTAACATATATTTAAAGCAGTGTTTCTCAAACTGTGGGGCGTGCCCCCCTGGGGGGCGCGATAACCTTACAAGGGGGGCGCGAGCATATCGAAAATAAAAAGTTTAAAAAATAATTAATTTACTGGAATGAATTAAAACAAAATACTTTCAGACATAATAAAAAATACACTTTTACTCTGATATAATTTATAGGCACGCGATATTAAGTCATCAAAAATAAAAACGCCTTCAATACCTAATTAGCTATCTTTGATCCTATAACCAAATAAAAAAAATTTTATTTGATTTGCTGTAATCCCGTGATGAGAGATTTTTTATTACGTTTTCTTTTTAATCCTAACATACTGTTCTTTCAGAGAAAAAAACAAATCCCAGACCCAGAATCGAAAAAATTTAGGAACATAAAAAATTCATCACTGTGATTATTTTTGAAATACTGCACATTATAGCTGTAATATGATTTTGCTGATAACCTGTTTGACCTAAGTTATTGGTACAGTTAGATATGACCCCTCTCTTATGTTTGTTTATCATTTAGGGAAGTTGTAAGTAATGTATTTTTCTCTGTTGCGCTTTTTCCCTTGTAAAGGAGCTTTATGATACATATAAACATATCTCAAACATATAAAGCATAAGGAAAAAGGTTTCACACAATTGTTTTTAGGAAAAACATGCATATTATCATAATGAATACACTTTTTACCGGGAAGTGGTCGCGCGGGACACACAGAACACGATATCGTTAATCCTGACAAAACTGTTTATTTGTTACCGAAGAAAAATTGAAAAGTCCTTGAAAGTAGGTAAGTTTACTTTCTCTTAATTAAATTATTCGCTGAAGTAGCGATTTGTATCGTGTACAATAAAATAATTATAAAAAAAACAGAATTGGGGTGACTCAATAACCACACTCGACCGCATCGAGTGCGTGCCTGCTCCCGGGTTAAAACATGTTGAAGTCTTTTCACTTTAAATATTAAAAATAATACAATTATTCTTCATCGGAATTTTATATTATTGTTCATTCTTTAACATCAATTATAAATGCTAATTCTGTGAGGCTTATAATTACAATTCACTTAAAATTAATGAAAATTTGAGCATTCATTTTACGTTTTTGTAAACATTGTTGCGCACTTGGCTTTACTCTCCTTACATTTCAGCTATTATATCAATAATGTTTTATTTTCTTATAAATGAACTCAAGCAAAGAGCGGGCACTTCAGTCGGTATACTTTTAATATATCAGTGTTGAACAGAGTATTTTATAACTAATTAATTAATATTAAATTAAGAATAAGTTTAATAAGTATTAACGACTTCCATGGGCTTGTCTTGCAAAGCAAAGTTTTTATAAGGAATGCTTATGATTAGAAATTGACCCTCTAAGTTCTTTTTCTATATTTAGCTGATATGTATATTTTTTCTAACCAGCAACCGCATTTTGCAATATGTTCAATTTAAAAATTAGAGAAAGGAAAAATAATATAATAATTATCCTATTACTTAATTTTTTTTTTACTTTACAGTAACGGATACAAAATTTAATACTTATGTTATTAATTTGTATGGTTTATAATTAAGATCGCGTATTTTAGCTTTAGCGTCAAAGTGCATTATTATTGCATTCAGTACATTATTAATGTATAAGGGGGGCGCGATAAAAATTGTGATTGAAAAGGGGGTCGCGAGTATTGAAAGTTTGTGAAGCACTGATTTAAAGTAAATTACTTTTAATTAACAGGATAAGTATATATATATTGTGTGTGTGTTACATTTCCTTTCTAATTTTTAAATTGAAATATATTGCAATAATTATGCAACGTGTATTTTATTTTTTATTATGCAACGTGTATTTTATTTTTTATTATGCCAGATTGTATTTTGCTTTTCTTCCTTTCAGTAAATTGATAATTTTTAAAAATCTTTTATTTTCGATATGCTCGCGCCTTCTACGTAAAGCTATTATGCTCCCCTGGGGAAAGGGTGCGCAACACAGTTTAAGAATATCTAGAGAACATAGAACATTGGTATCTTAAAACCAAATTTAACCATACAAGGCTACGAGTTTGTAAATATATTTGGACCTTTGACTTCTATTATACTTTTACAGAAGGCCATTTGCCCTTTATGAAAACGATTTTGATATAGTTAATTTTTATCAATAAAAAAAGTATTTTTTGTGGAAATTTGCTTCTGTCTGATAGCTATGATTCTTGACAATAGCTCTCTAGCTCGAAATTTTCATGAAAGTCAACTTTTTCTTAGCACAGTCATGTGAATTTTACTCCATTCTTCTTGAACAGTTTTCCAAAGTCAATTCAGTGTGTTCTTGAATGCCGTTCTCCTAAGACTCGCTTTAATAAATCGAAAGCCCAAAAGTCCATTGTCGAAGCGTAAGGGGATTTTATAAGTGTTTCATCAAACGGGATACAAACACATTTTATTCCTGTTTCTGATTCTTACCTTTCTAAATAAGCAGCAACTGACTCAGACATGTGACTAGAGGCTTTGTCCATGTAAAGCGTAATTTTATCAATGTCCTTTCCATATAAAGTTGGAATTTATTTTTCAAAAGTTGGCTCTCTAAAATATTCTGCCGATAGTAGAGAAAATTAATTTTGGTTTTACTTGAGACTTTTTTGATTTTTAATTTACTGTTAGAAAATATTGCAACGATCATGAATCCATTTGGGAACTTTGCCATTGACAAAACCATTTCGTACGGTCCTTCCGGTCAGTTACGCAATGGAAAATTGATCTTCTTTTACTACAGTGGCTTAAGGTATCCGACTACGTTCGGAATTGTGATATTGCAAAAGCGTATAAATGGATAATATTTATAATATTTAATGTCACTTAGATTAGAAAATGTATATGAAATTGTTTTAAGAGTAGTAATACAATAAAAAATTATTTAAGTACAATATTTTGACAAAAATTAACATAGAATGACCCATTTTCAAAATATTCTCCTTTTGTGAAAAATGCTTCTATTATAATAATATTTCGCCAGTATATAGCTCGGACCTCTGTACAGAGGCTCAACTAGAATTTTTTAAATATATAACTTAGAAGTCAGTTAATCTATGTTTTACAACAACAGAGGGGAGAAATTTGAAAAAAAAAAAAACCGCCGACAATTATTTCAATTAGTTGTAACTCTGAAAATAATGTGAATTTTTCAAAAATCGTAGTTGAGCCTCTGTACAGAGGTCTGAGATATATACACACAGGCAAAATATAATTCTAAAAGAAGCATTTTTTACAAAAGGAGAACATTTTGAAAAAAAAGGTTATTCTAAGTTAATATTTTGCCAAAATATTGTATTTAAATAATTTTTTTTCTCAAAATGTCCTTGTAACAATTTTATTCATGTATTCTAATCCAAGTGACACTAAATATCATGAAAAGTATGCATTTGTGCTCTTTTTTAAAATCACGGTTCCGAACGTGTCGGATACGTCAAATATACCCATACCTCCTCGAGTGTTCACATTAATTTCCACTTTTCAGCAGCTAGGTGCTGCTTTTTACATAATTCTCTACAATTTGCTTTTCTTTCAGCAATAGGTTGATAAAAAGGAGACGAACTTTATAGGTTTAAGGGCAGTCGGAAACCTCTATACCGACAATGTTAAATTGGCTGTTTTCGAGGTACATTTTCTCAAAATCTGTTATATGTACATGCTTGAAATTTTTCATATAATTAAAATACACATTTCTCATTATACTCAAATGACTTTTAGCTAATTTTGAATTTTTTCATAATTTATAAAATATTTTATCAAACATAGTTTACGTTAACCCGTTTTTCACATAAAAATTTGTAAAAATAAATTTTGGGGTTTTTTACAAAAAGCTCATTTCAGTATATATTAGCCATCATTATAAATATATCATAAAAATTTACATACCTGTGAACAGTAGTTTCTAAGAAAAGGAACATCGAACATCAAAAATTGACATTTTGAGAAAATTGATTTTAACGTATAATTACTTTTTAGTTAAAACATGCCAGCTCCATATTCTAAATCATCAGCATTTTTTAGTAGCTCATCTTCTTTCTTCCTTTTAAGTCTTTTTCCTTCCTAACTTCCTTTGTTTTTTGTAAACAATAGTATTTTGCTCGTAACAGCCTCTGTTTGTCGAGGCACTCCATCGCCTGTACCGTGTAATCACCAGGCTCAATACACATTTTTTCTCAAAATTTCTAGTTTTGATACATTCCCCATATTAAATGAGGAAACTGCATCATATGTACCCAGTGACAAAACTTCTAATTGTACAAATGTTTTCTTCGGTACACGAGACCATATTACATTATTTACACTTTCGTTAGGATTTTGCGTACCTCCATGCAAACACTTTTTTAGCAATTCTGGATTAGTTAAATCCCTAAAAACAGGTCGCATGGCCTCCACAACATCCACAGGTAAACTATTTTTGTGATGATAAGTCTCCCCAAGCAATTCTGCTTTTTTAAATTTGCACCACGTATCTGAATCAGAGGGACAAAATCCATGCTGAGGTTTTTCATCGGTTGATAGCTTGTGTAAAAATATTGCCCATATGGCTTGTTGCATGTCCTTCACGCTAGACAAATTTCTGCGGATAGCTAGACCATAATATGCTTGCAGACGGTCGATTTCTGCCTCTGTCAATCTATTTCTTCCGCATAAAGGCTTTCCGTCAGAAAGTTTTTGACCTCTCATCTTAGTTTTCAAGCGTCGAAGACGTGTCCCCATTCTTTTCATAACATGACCTATGCATTCTAATTTCTCGACAGAGCAATGGTCACCATATACTTTGTTCTCGACAATAGAAGTAAAAGCTTTGGAGTCCCCATCTCCTAAATATTTTGTGTACCGAACATTGTAGAGAGACTGGGAACGCTGAAAAATGGATAGAGCTCCAGCTACTTCCATCTTACCGCTGTAGCCTTCAAAATTTCTCTTACAATTTTGAAGATGCTTGGTTTTGTTCGGACAAATACAATGTTTTGAAAAAACTTCGACATCTATAACTTTGCCGGTATCAACACTTGTGACTGTCACCAAGCCATTCTTCGAAGAAAAACCACGCTTCTGCCAGCTACCATCAACAGCAACAGCAAGGTCCCTTTTTCCATCATTTTCATCAACGGCTTCACGAACAGCTTCTGCCATACTGTGTTCACAGGTTTCTCTTGTTGCCTGCAGTAAAATGTGGTTGTACTTTGAGAATTTTGTGGGTGGCGGGGAAGATTCATGATACCGCAAAACATCCTAGCAGACTCAGCACCTTTACCTATGCATCGCATAGCATACACTAGCCGGGTATTCAGTTCGTAATTCTCAGAACTATCGCATTTCTTGGAGTTAAAAAAGTATAGTTATATTTACAAGAAGGACATTTTAAGTGAAACTTCACAGCTTCACCACAGTTACTTTCACTGAGGTGCAACCTGAGTCCTGTTTTTTCACACTTTATACATTTTACAGCTTCAAAAACACACAAGCTAAAAGGTTAATGTCCACAATAACATTTCTGAAACCAGAAAAAGCCTCATCCGAATATGAAATATCCATGTTTACAATTTTTCTCTCACTGGCAGATGGTTCAGTTTCATTAGTACAAAGCTTTGCACCATCAGCACAATTTTTTTTTCATCAGCAGAGTTCTTTGGAACAGTAGAATTGCTTTCACCACAACCATCATTACTTTTATTACATCTTCCTTTATTAAAAACTCCTCTTCGTTTCTTAGATACTTTAGTCGATGCTCTAGGCATGGTAAAGTCGATATATTATAGCAATTTTTTGAAAGTTTAAGCTGAATAATGTTAAAGAATACTTGCGAGTTCAAAAATTATAACGGAGTTTTGAAAGTGTAAACAAACACTGATTTGACCGTTAAAAATACAGTGAAGTTTCAAATGGGTTAGGAAATAAAATAATAAAAGGCTCAATTTATACAATAAAAGATAAATGTTTTGATTTATACCAGACGCTCAACTTTTAAGCCAAAACAAAAAACTTTGTTTACTTTTACGCTTGTCAAATGGGCGTGGCCCAGTTTCAACGATTATTTAAAAATAGGTTTTTAGGGCTTCTACTTACCCTAGAGGTTAAAGTAAGGTATTTTTAGAAAGGTTAAAATCTGTACTATGTGGAAATGTAAAAATCTCAAATTGTCAAAAAAATCAAATTTTACCTTTCCGACTGCCCTTAAACATTTTCACCTTTTTAAATCCCTTTGAATCATTTTAATGACAGTTTCGAAAGACATTCCTAGTTTCGATGCAATGAATCTTTCAGTCGGAAGATTTTCTTTTTGGATCAGAGACTTGTTTTGATAGTTGCTTGCGTTTGAACAGTCTTAGGATGAAGTTTCGTGGTCATGTTTTCATTTTTATTTTTTTCTAGACGTCTTTTCCCTTTCAGGTTTAATATATTATAAGTACCTCTGATTGAAATGCAAAAACTGAGATTTTTACTCCACTTTTTTAATTTGTTGATACGAATATTTCTCCTTGGAAAGCGTAATTACGTAATCTTCGAGGCATATATCATATTTAGGAGCCATTTTCAAAATAAATCTTTTATTTTGCATTCCAATCAAAAGGAAATTTTAGCAGACGATTATTTTCAAGTTGCCAAAGTTTTATCTGAAAATGCAAACGAGGAAATGTATTACAAAATCGTTTCCATAAAGTGCGAATGACCTTCTGAATTTATCGTTTAATTTTAAACTAGATTTACGGCAATTTAGTATATATATATATATATATGTGTGTGTGTGTGATTAATGATTATATATATTTTTATATATTTGTGGCCACGTCGCAACTAAATATCGTTGAACTTTATTTTTGTCACATATTAATTCAAATGATAACGAGTTTCAGTTCTCTTGGGGGTTTTCTTTCATTTATTTTGGTTCTGAACCCTCCGAGAGTCATCTGGCTATTCTGTACTTTTTTAATTATCTGATTAACGTGTAACCTTAAAATTCCGTGTGGTCAAGATAATTCGTGGCCGGTGTGTCATGAGTTTATGCCTAGTACCGCTTAAGACCCGCCGTGCAGAGGTCATCGATGCACATTAACCCGGGAGCAGGCTCGCGCCCGATACTAATGTTAATGGTCACGTGGGGTGACTGAGTCACCCCAATCCTTTTTTTATAATTTTTATTGTACATGATAAAAATCGTTATTGCAGTGAATAATTTAAAGTTTATTTAACTGTTTTTAAGGAATTTTCAGTTTTTCTTTGATAATTTGAGAAAAATATCGATCAAACTGAACCAAGAAGTTTCGAAGGGATGTGACTTTAATAAATGACACAAATCACAGACACTTTTCGTTAACAATACAGTAGTGTTATTTGAAGGTAAAACAACCATATTTTGTTCAAGTTATTGCAGTTTTATTGTCCTTTGATGATCGACAAACAACATCTTGAACTTTTTCTTGCTTGTGTCTTTTTGACAGAACGAAGTGTGTCTCGTGCTACATTTACGGCTTCGTATTTTCTTGATGGAGTTCTTTAGGTAGCATTTGAAAATTTTCCTTTCAACTCAAACGTTTCATGTTCATTGCTTTTCTCAAGTTGCTTTCGCTATCATGATAAATATGCATTATTTCAGCAGGTTCTACTCTTGATCCTTCAATAGAGATCACATATGCCCATTTTTTTATATTCTTCTCATTTACATTTATAAATAAGTTGTATAACACAGCAATCAAAGCCACTAAGTTGTTCACGAAGGAAAAATGTAGCTTGTTCACAGAAAATAGCTTGAAACAAACGTGGTGACGTGGGGAACTCAGCCAAAACAAGTACCCTAAGATAGTAAAAAAAAGAACGTTTGCCACCTCCAAAATAGAGGGAGATATGTGACAAATACATTTTAGTTCCCATGAAGAACGTCATATAGATGTATACTGCGAAAGTCATTGGTAACAAATAGACAGTTTTCCCAGAATTAAAACAGCTTCGTGAATCTGGAGTGACTTTGTACCCCACGCGCCCACTCCTTGGTTAAATATGTCAAGGCTCAAAACAAGGACGTTTTGTTCGTCGGCACATTTAACGTTGGTGTGATGTGGAAGTTAGGAGAGAAGATGCCAGCTCAGGTGTCTTTCTCGTCACTTGACCATGGTTAAAAATGACGAGGTCCTTCGCCAAAATCCCTCGAGTAGCTGAATAGTGCGACGTTAATACTCACTCACTCACTTTATCTGGTCAAATTTTTGTAGTGAGCTGGCTCAATATTTCATCATTTACCGGATCCGGCCAATTGTCTTGCCAAGATTAAGCCATGTAATATTAGTTTATTCTAGAAGTTTCGTAGGTTCTGAACGAGCGTGGATTAAGAAGAGAACGATTTGCTTTGTAAGTTCTTGTGTTATTGCCTATATGATTGTCATCTTGCTTTCATGTGCAAATGTATGATCAGCATATCTTCCTGAATCTTCTTAGACTCGAATAAATCTAAAAAAGCATCCAAAGAAACAGTAGCTTCTGTATATATAAGGTTTCCCCAAAAATAACACCTAAACTCTGCACAGCCACATTCCTCTTTGGGAGTACATAAAATATGTCCAAAGAACTGTACCTGTACCCTTCATAGTTTACGAGAAGAATGTAGTAAATGATGATGAATGAATGAAGATGAATGATTGTTGATGATAAGGTCCCGGCGCATTTCTGTGCTTATGTACGTGATTGGCTGAATATAGCAAACACCGGTCGCTAGATCGGATGTAAGGAGTCCAAATCTTTGCCACACCATTGGATTTTTCCTAATGAGGCTTTGTCAAGGAGTTGGTGTATCAAAACGTAGTGACTACTGAAAACATGTTTAGTTGCTGGTCTGCATGCTGCTTGTACTTGGGTGGACACTGTGCTGCTACGACGTGTGTACTCATCATTCCTCGGCGTTTTCAAGCCAGCCTCGATGCACTTTGGACATCCGCCTTTATTTATATTGGCAAATACTGCAGTTGATGTATCCAATATGGTATTTTTTGCCTTGACACTTTTCTTTTCGTATTTTTCTCGTAATTTATAGATCGTACAAGTACAGTTTTTTGGGCAATTTTTGCCCAACGAGGAATCTAGCTATGCACAGTTTGGGCGCTGTTTATGGGACGCCCTGTATGTGTGTAGCAATTAGAAACTAACTCTTCATATACTTGCTCTGACTGTGACTCGTGTAGCTCATAAGTGTGATGTTGATATAAGATTTAAAAATCACTCTCACTTCTTAAAATCTACTGAGCAAATAATTATCATGGTATAATTTTTGCAATAATTTTGCCTGAAATAATTTCCAATTATAAATATTTAAGTCCAATAGGAATGAAGCATCAGTTTTTTGTCACTTAAGATCCAATCCGAAACATCAGTTTTTTTTGTCACTTAAGACCCAATCCGAAACAAAATTCATCATTTCATAAATGCCCAAATGCTAGTCGGCTCTTTTCATCAGTTCATTGCGAATTAACTTTTCTGAATAATAAATTCATACAGAATTTAAATATCATCGAAGTATTAATTTCTGTTGATCTGTACGTTACTCATAAGTACGAATTTCATTATCAGCCTGTGTCGGTTTCTAAAACCTGCCATTTCCCTTCCATTGGTTTATTAAAATAGTGAAATGAAAATAGTATGTTTAATTAATAGTGCTTAAGTATAATACTTTTCACCTTTATAGAAATTTTAAAAAAATGTTCGAATTAATTTCATTTCCAATTTCTATTAAAAAAGATTGTATTTTTGTTTCACTTTTAAGTCCAAAATAAAAAAAAATTACAAAATTTGTTCCGAACAGTGACGTAGCTACCAATGGGCTAGGCGGTGACGTGCACCGGGGCCTTCGGATCCTTAACACTAAGCAAGCCGAACTTGCGATAATTTCTCCTACATTTAAGATATAAATATAAAAGGTTGAAACACATAACTGTCATCCGGGCAAGTCAGTTGAAAGTAATTTAGAATTTGTGGGGAATTCTCCTAAATTCTTTCCTTTGTTTGTATGGTTTTGCGAACTTTACTTATTGAAAAAGGTTTATATTATTTATCAATTTTTTTCATTTTTTTTGGCTGTTACTTGGAAATAAACTTCAAGTTCCATGAAAAATCTTACCATATATGTTAAAAAACCTACACAGGAAGCTGTCTTCTTGAACATTTTATTTTAAATATCAATATGATCCATAATGCGTTATTTTTCCTGTTTCAGTATTTCGCAATCTACTCATACCTGCAATAGACTGATGTAATTTTGCACCCCTTTTTCTGTTCTTTCGTGGAGGTGTTTTTTTAAAAAAACACTTTTAATAATATTTTATTATTTTCTCGTTCATGCATATGTTTTGTATCATTTCCTGTTTATCACGTGTCAAATCGAACCCGGGTAATCCCTAAAATTTTCACACAAGAAAACTCATACACATACATATAAGTATTATGTAACTTTGCCTTCATATGTTTTGAAGAACATGATAATGGGCTGATGTTAAAGAAGCTTTATATATTTATATATAACTTTGTGTACTTAAGGTATCCGACTACCCTAAAACCATGATTTTTTTCAAAAATTGGCAAATTTTTTTATGACTTTATTTTATAGACCATTTTATTAACTTAATAACAATACCAAGTACTTTATTTTCCCTTCACTAGTACAAAAACTACAAGCGTTTTAGTTAAAGCAAATGCCATAACTTTACACAAGCTGTCAAACTTTAAAATGCGTTTTACTCGAAATGTGTTTTTTTCGAAAAACTCAAACGGGGACCGCGATTCCTCAAAAAGTTTTGAAAATAATTAGCTGAAATTTTTTGCTTATGTTCTTCATAACAGTAGAAGTGTTTTGATCTTCAGATTTATCAATAACTGTTTTATTTCAAAATTTGCAGTTCTTTCTTTATATGAATATAGTCAATGTTTTTTTAAGCAATTTCGTATGATGACTTAGATAAAATGCTCTAGTTTTTGTAAAAATTAAAATATCTCCTATCCTGCAGGTCATTTCAAACAGGAATAACAAAGTAACACATCAAAATTGAAAAATTGAGAATTTGTTCATAAAATCTTTGCACAGTTCGGGCCCCGTTTATGTAATTTTTCGTACATTTTTACTAGTTTTTTCCCATTTTAATAATAATAATTTTTTTTCCTTTTACCAATTTTAGGATTTTTTCCTTAAAATATACTAAATACATATAAAAATCACAAAAAAGATCTCCATATCTCCTTTTTTTCAAAAAAAAGTTGTCGCAAGTAGTCGGATACCTTAAAATACTAATATATTTTCCCTTTTTGCTTGATAAAGCCCTATAAAAATAGGACCCTCAATTTTTTTTTTTATTTTTTTTTGCATTAGGGTCTTTGGATATCTAGCTACGCCATTGATTCCGAGAAGCAGTTTATATCTTCTTAAACCATTTATTACATTATTTTTTTGTTTGCCATACTACTTAAAGCACATTTACTGAAATTATATCTGTTTTTTTTTTATTCTGACTTTGTTACATTGGGAATTTCCCAAATAGCTTATTAATATGAAACTGTGATAACGAAGCTTCATTAATCTATTTTAATTTAGAAGAAAAGAATCGAGTACTTTTTATAAAGCAAACATAAATTATATGTTTAATATTTAATAATTTTTAAATGATAAATGCCATTCATTTGATGTAATTTTCCATTAATTTGTTCTCTTTAGGTAATGTTCCATTTCTGTTTAAATGTTGTGTATATATATAATAAAATTATATTTATAATATGTATATATATAATAAATTATAATTATATATCAGCATAATTTTTCAATTCTTACTATTAGTTCACTTTCTCCCTGTTCATTATATAAATATATATATTTATATAGTATATTAAAAATAAAGTGAAAAAGTTCTAAGACCTACAATGCCAAAGAAGAAAGAAATTGGAGTTTAAATGGCATAACAGATGTAGATACAAAAAGAGTCTTTGGACTAAACTGGAGAACTATTATGATTTCTAAAGCTGTCACTGAATTAAGCCAGTGATTTAGGGTTAAGCAATGCTTTATGGATTTACCTTCCTCGTACAGCAGAAATTTTCGAAATAATAGGTAAAAAAAGAAAAAAAACACCGCCATGGTGAAAAGTTAAGCCTATTTCTAACACACGTGGAGGATAAATTCGACAATAGAGTAAAAGGAAATTATGAAAAGAGAACATAAATGAATCTCTCACAGATAGGAATATTAAGAAAATTTTCTTTCGAAAAAACTAAGATAAAAACTTACATGTAAAAATATAAAGCATAAATAAGAGGTAGCAACCATCTATGCAGAAGTCCCGCGCTAAATGGTGTTAAAATGTGAATGTCAATACAAGAAGAAAACAAAAGCAGTGGCACCACCTATATAGTTATTTTGCAATTGAACTAAGCACAAAATATATTTTAAAATAAACTAAACATAAGATATTTTAAATAAATTAATAAACTAAGTTCAAAATAGATTTAATATGAAATAGAAAGATTCCAGACAATTATTGCAAAATTCCCATAATTATTATGTTTTAATACATTATCAGTAACTAAATCATTTCTCTTTATAAAAATTAAGGTAATATTCTAAATATTGATAGGTGTAAGTTACTATCTCAGAAAGGCATTTTTATAATGTTAAAATCAAACGAGTCTCTTTTATCAAACATATTACTTATTAGAAAATTATTCTTAACGTTTAATTGAAGGTACAAAAAGTTAGCTGACTCATTATTATAATTAGTTTTTAATAATTTTAAGTAGTGAGGATAATAATTAAAGCTAGGAAAAAGTCTACTATATTACTAAATATAATTAAGTCATCTATGTTTCTAAAAAAGTAACAAGATTCGTAACTAATACTATATATATATATACATACAATGGTGTGCAAAAATTAAGGACGAAGTCAAAAAATTAGCATATCAGCTGAACGAAGAGGCAGAGCGGACAGAAAGACCAATCAGGAGATTAAGTAAGGTGATGTACGGTAGCACATGCGCAGATATGCAGGTAGACGTAATGGGGGAGTGTCTGAGTAGTATAAAGCATGTTGTCGGTGTAAGATCAGTATTTCTGGCAAAGAGATTGCACGCCGTATAGCAGTTAAAATCACACCGAGTTGCTGCCTCAGCGAGAAATAGCGCATAATCAATATGTTAGACGACATCTGAATGCTTTTACCCGAGGTCGAATCATTGGGAAGTTGGAGGAAGGCCGCAGTGTGACAAGTGTGGCTGCAGAGTTCGGAATTGCTCACAGCATTGTTTCACGACTTTGGAGACAATTTCAAACTACAGGAACAGCTTTTAATAAAATTTTCTTAGATGTTAAGAAGACACGTTATTATAGCTCGTAATGTGCGTAGCACATAGCCAAATCTCGTTAAGCTGCATGCGATGGAAGAATGTCACTTTGGGGGAGGGGAATTGTAAAGGTCAGTAATCCTTCGAAGAAGGAATTTGGATTAAATAACTCAACATATTCTTTTTTCATTTGCGATAACACGAGTTTATTTTTTCCCTTGCTTTCTGAGTAGGCGTGTTTTCTCAAGGACAATAAATGTTGAAGGCCAGTCACAGATCCGTCCTTTCTTTTTACTGGGAATTCAAACATTTCATGTGTCCAATCCATGTTTCCTTCAAATCACCAGTGCTTAGAATTCTCAGTCAACAACATCCCTCACCATTCTAAATCTGCCATGATGCCATGCATCATTTTGTGTTTTCAGCTTATGACGTCTTTAGATACAACATAACATGTAGATAACACATAAGTCTAAATATATATATAAAAAAACTTATAACATTTCTCTTCAGTAAATCTTTTAATATTTTCTGTTTCGAAAATGGAAAAATAATTAAAAAAATTTATTTTTTAAAATAATAATGTTTGGAAAATAATAGGTACTATTTAGATCAAATTATATAAAAGTCAAATGCATGGGTGTGCTGTAATTAAAATAAACTTGATTTACATTCATATTTTTATTGTCAATTGATTTTATTGGATTTTGATCGTGTATGTGGAAATATAGAAATGTCTTAGAATCTATGTTTTTAAATTCTATGGATATCACACTTTGATTTAAAAAAGAATTTGTATATTTTTTTTATATTTCTTGAAACATTTTTACACTTTCTATAAAATTTTTTAAGCCTACAACCTAATTCAACACGTTATTTCTTTTTAACAAAGGCTTAAGTTTTATTTTGTCGATAAAGTTCACTATCATACATACGTTAATTATTTCGATCTAATGAGTAAAAAGCTTAAAAGATGCGCTATTATCAGAATCTTCTCATTTAGTTAGAAAATGTTCTCTATTTAAAACTGCATTATTGCATAAATATATTCGATGAAGTATTTAGGAAAACAAACTTAGAACTTGATGCTACGAATGAAATATTTTCTATTACGATACCGATACTAATTCCTTTAAAAGTCATGTGATGTGTTTCACACTGACATATTCTAGCAACTTTCTGGAGAATATCCAAAATCATATACCAGGATTAAATTTCTTAAAATACGATACAATAAATTTATCTCTTTCTAAAGAGAATACGTACCTCAATGCATTTTCTTTTAATCAGCTTTTCTGAGACCAAATTTTTGTGCAAATGATTATCGCATAAGATTATATCAGTGCGAACTTTGAAATTACGAACCAAACATTAGTCTAAAAGTCTAGTCTCTTATTTTCTTGTAAGCAATATTACACGGGACCATTTAGAGTCTTTTAAAAATAGTATCATTTGATTTACAATGGAATTTTCATCTGTTTAGTGCAAACAATCCTTGCTTTCATATCGCTTTCCATTAGCCATGTTTGAACGAACAAGATGATTGCAGTAGACATTCCTCTCCCAATTTTAGTTCGCATAATAAATCTGAACATGTTCTACTCGCTTGTCTTTTCCCATCAACAAGACTTCGAATGAGGTCTTGTGTAATAACACTTTCTCTGAAGGATATCTCAAGTTCATAAAAGGGCGAAGTGTAAATAAATAATTTAGTTATTATGGTATCCCCTAAAATTGGGAATTTTGTCAAAAATTGACAAATTTTGTGATTTTATTTTATAGGCCATCTTATAAGAGCTTTGTAAAAATACCAAGTTTATTAGTTTCCGTGCACCAGAACAAAAACGGCAAGTGTTTTGTAAAAGCAGATGCCATTACTTTTAGCAAGATGCCATACATTAAAATGCGTATTTTTTTTAAATGCTCAAATGGGGACAGCGATTGCTCAAAAAGTTTGGAAAATAATTAACTGATATTTTTTCGTGTATGTTCTGTATAACAGTAGAAGCGTTTTAACCTTCACATGTATCAATCACTGTTTTATTACAAAATTTACAATCCCTTATGTGAATATGATCAATGTTTTCTTAAGAAATTTCATATAATAACTAAGATAAAGTGCTCTAGTCTTAGTAAAAATTAAAATATCTCCTATCCTGAAGGTCATTTCAAAAATGAATAGCAAAGCAACACATCAAAATTGAAAAATTGAAAATTAGTTTATAAACTTTTGGTACAGAATGGGCTCCGTTTGTTATTTTTTTAAAATATTTTCCTATTTTAGTAATAATAATTTATTTTTCTCTTCTTAATTTTAGCATATTTTTCTTAAAATGTGCTAAACAAATCTAAAAACCACAAATAAATCCACATATCTCCCTTTTTTAAAAAAAGTTATCACAAATAGAGACGGATACCTTAATTCGAAGGAGTGTTTTTAGACAATATCCAAAATAACGCGATGATCATATCTTTTTAAATTTTTATATTTTAGTATTGTAAGTCTTTTAATAATTAGAATAAAATAAGTTTTTTGTTAATAAAAAAGGAATGAAACTTGTGTGTGTGATAAAAATAGATAAATTAGTTATTATTACAAATAGTGAATAAAAAAAGAGAGAGGCATATACTTTTAATTTCGAAGTTTGTATTAAATTAATTGCTTATAAAATGAATACATTTAAATGCAGTTTTAAAAAAAATAAATTTGAACTAAATATTTATTTGAACATTTGAAAGGAATTCTTGTTAGAAGTCAATAAAATTTATGCAAATATAAAAAACAATACCCCGAAACTTATATTTAAAATAAAACTTGATCCGTTAAAATTTAAATAAAATATATTATGATTAACAACATTTTTTTTAAAAGTTTGCAATGGCGAAAACAGGTACTTTATTCATACCATTTATATTTTATGTTTCGAAAGGTTTGTTCTCTAATATAATAATGTGACATATAAATTCATTCTTTTAATTAAAACTATGGTTTAAGCATACCATTTTTACAATGCATTTCAATTGACCCAATTAAGATGCTTTTTTTTCTTGTAAAACCATTTTTTAGTACTAAATTAAAAAAAATGTATCAACTTAATAAATACCTGTTATATATGATAGAATTATTTTTTCCATTATAACTTTACGTCAATTCTTTTTTTTATGAAGAGTAATTTTCTGATATTGTATTTAAAAAAAAAGATTGTAGTACTTTCTTAATGATAAAGAACACGTTTGTGTGTGTTCCCCATTCTGATACACGTAAAAAATGATTCTTCAAATTTTTAAAAGAAAATATTTTGCATATCAAATCATAAAAGAAAAATTAATAATTCTTTAAGAAATATTTAAAAATATAAATTTTTCATAAGCAGATTGCATTGAAAATATATTATGGAACAAAACTAAAAATAATTCATAAGCCAAAAATAAACTATTTCATAAAACTTCGATTATGTCTCCAAGTACTTGGAAAGTAGATTTTTATATAATTTAATATTAACTATCTATATTAGACTTGGTAATATTTTTTTTTGCTTAGATATGTGATTATTCTTTAACCCTGGGCTCATACTAGTCCAGTAAAGGTAATATTTTCCATACTGTGCTCTAAAAAGATTCAATTTATTTTGATCAAATAATTGACATTTTGAATAGTTTTCAAAGAAAAAATTGTACATAAATCATTTTTGAGTTAACAATGAGGAATTTAAATTAAATCTTTTTGAGGATGATCGCCGATCTTACTGCAATACATATGAGTTTCATACAGTTATATATAGATTAGTTGCAGAGAGATTTGCAAATGATAGTGAAACCTTTTACACTCCAATTTCTGAACGTATCCACTTAAATTTTCAGTCATCTCATATTTAAAATTGTTTTTTTTAACTGAAAGATTTTGCGAGAGTTTGAATGATTGCATGCAATTACTGTTTTCACAAATTAAATAATTTCATTTTGCGTCTCAGTAATCGACTGAAGACTTTCATTACTTGTTCGTTTTGGCTGCTATGTTACCTTGTCAAGGGTTATGAATTTGTTGATCAATATCTTCATATAACAGTCTGTTATATTTGCTTAATTTGCGTAACCATGACAAAATTGATTTAATCAATTTATTTAGTAATAATACTTTTAAATCTTTGGTGTTTACTTAAAATATATGTGTGTTTGTTTATATTCTAAATAAAATCATAAGGTAAACAAATACATATTCAAATTAAACTAAGGAAAGGTGCATATTATCTTGAATATATATGAATATTAACCATTGCAACCAACTCTAAAGGTCTAGTAAACATCAATAGCTTTCGATGGATGACGACTGTTATAAAATTTATCTACTTGTTAAATATATTATATAAACACATTATATTGCTTGAAGAACGAATCCTATTAAGATCTGTAGTTTTTTTTTTCAGGTAACATCCTTTTATGAAATTTTGTGTGAATTCTTATTATACATACACCTTAATAGTTAGACCTAAATTATAAGCTACTGAATTATTCTATTAGTATTATTTTGTGAATGTTTGATATCATTTCCTGCTCTTTTGAGCGCTTGAATTCATGCAACAGCAATCTCTTAAAATGTCAAGACATATAAATGGAAATCAGTAAATTTCGAATTAGAATCCAGTTTCATCAGAGAAAATTTTAAGAACATATTTTATACTCTAGGAGATGAATATGAAAATCATTGAGAATATTTTGATATTCAAAGCCATTATTTGGGGCTCAACAGTCTTATCTGCTTAAATTTTTGAATAAATCGTATTAAATATTTTGGCTGCTTTAAGAGATTTTAGTCGATTTATTATACGTTTGTTAATAAATAAAATATGTATGGCAATATATTCATTTAGAAAAGAAAGGTCTTTTGTAACAAATCGAAATACAATTGTTAAAAGATTGACAGAAATAAAAAATATATAAGTGTGAAATTTTGTGTACAGCTTTTTAAAAACAGTAGAAAAATAAAATATTCATCATCATAAGAGTTTCAAGTAATAAAGATATCTTTTCATTTTTTTAATATTTAATTTAATTTTCATTCGAAATGAAAAAAAAAATTAAAAGCTCACTAAGCATGAATTACTTTTATTCGTAAATATAGGATATTAACATTGAAAGGAATACATATAATGTGATGGAACATATATATTTTCGAATGCTAATGTGTCGTAATATTTGATGATTGAATTTTTACGAACAGTTAAATTTTTTATCATGATAATATATTTGATATTTAAAGATTTATGACAAATGTTTGATGCAAGACCCATCAAAAGGATCTATCGATGATAAATAACCGCATGACATATAGTGAAACTCTCCTTCCGAATTTATTATCCTACTCATTGACTATCGCATTGACTAATGATCAGCTTATCTTTTTGCTAATGAATCGATAATGTATGTGATGATAATTCGATAATGTTGGCAGCCTTTTACGAAAAATATGCTCTTGTCTATTACCGTACACAAAAGAAGAAATTTGAAATATGTCTATAACACAAAAGACATCAATAAAGGAAAGGGCATTTTATTTTTTAAATAACACACACAGCACTTTAGTTATATTAATAAAATAAAAGTACGTTAAGTTTATTGGTAGAAAGTATAGCATCGTGTAATTTATAGAAACTAATTTCATAAGGCTCACAGATTTATAAAAAAATTTAACTGAGAAAAATTATCTTTTAATGCGAATATTTAGTTACTAAGATTCTTGTGTGTGATAAGCTTTTTAATTGAAGGTGGCTTTCTTTTAAGTTTTCTGTTAATAACAAATACATTTGCCAGGGTGATGGAGAAAAGTTTTTGCGTTTTCAAAACCATATATATTAAGGATAATTTTAACATTGTAAATAAGAGGAACGGTAAGTTAATGGTCAAGCTCGTGAATGACGCTTAAACTAATATTTATTTTGGAGTCATGAGTTCAAGTATTAATTTTACAAAATAATGTTGAGCAGAATAATGAAAAAGACTGCCTATTAAATTTAGTAGGATTTCATGTGGGTTAGTGTAAAAGATAGGAGATTAAGATACTCTAGCAAAGGTTTCATTCTCATCATCTAAAAGAATATCTTAAATACGAGACTAGTTGTCGAAAGCTAGAGCATGGCTTGAGATCGACGTTAATTTGAACCAGTTAAAACTACAAACATCTTATTAAGTGATATATTTACTCATATCTGCTAAAAAGAAGCATGATTTCTATGATAAATGAATTCCTTGACCAAATAATGAAGAAGCATAATCGTATGTGAAATAAGAATGTAATTATTTTGGAAGTTCTTGTTCTTATCGAAAACAATATTAACCAGAGTAGAAGAAAGTGGTTCACGTGATGATGAAATGATCAATTTATATCTAGGATATATTTATATGTGTAAATATTTTTCATTATAAAAAGGTAAAAATAGAATTGGATTACTTTCTTTTTACGAAGTACAGCTATTTGGAACTATATTAATTATATTCAAATTATATCATTTTTATGTAGTGGCTTTTGAAACGTCAATGATTGATAAGTAGATTAAATTCCAAGCAGTTTCTTTATTATTGCGCGGAATTTCATTTACGAATTTACTCTGTCAAAGTAAAATGTAAGGAGTTCAGAATTTAAGTTGTATATAATAAAATCACAATAAATAAAAATAAAATAGCAGTAATTCTACTTTGAAACGGCGATGTTTTCGATGAGTTTTTGAATAAAAAATTTCTGTTAAGACGCAATTGCTATTTAATTTACTTATTTCCCGCTAAGAGAGTTCTCTTCTATTTCGTAACTCAACTTCTGACGCTTCAAATAAATTGTTGCAATTCGTGCAACACAAAAATGTAATTAAATTACGAGGAAATGCTTCTCTTCCTAATTGAAAAGCCCGTTTCCTGATTCATATCTCATGGTAGAAAGCAATCCTGGCGTGCGGCATTAATGCAAACATCCTAACAATGCTGGAGATGGATATCCCTAACTATACTCTTGACTGAAGCAGGTATGTGAAAAATGAGGTACAATAGCCGTAAAGATACACTTAAAATAGAAGCAACCGATTAGCAATTCTAATGTTACGGATTATATTGAGATAGAGGAGTGTGAGATAAAAGATACGGTGGGATTATTGTTCAAATCCTTCCTCATAAAACTTCTCTGATAATGTTAGGCAATGAATGTTTTTATTTTTATTTCGAAGCAAACCATTTTTCTTTTCAGTTTTCGGATAAAACTGAAATGTCATTTAATTTCCCAGTTCGAGATCCGCTTTTCTCACGGGATTTCTTTGGAGTTTACGTCAGTAGGAAATGGGTTGGTGTGCCAAAGTGTAATCTGATTCTACCCAGTATGCTTAATCTTGATGATCAGAAAGAGGTTATATGAAGGAAATACCGTCACTAATGTACACCTATAATTTAAAACAGCGTATTGTTAGAAAATTTTGGAAAGTGAAGTCTCTAATTAACATAATTTATTAATGGAAAGTGTTTAAATTACAGTTGATTGGATTGAATTGTGTTAACGTCACACAGAACGAAAATATGTTTGAATCAGATTAAATAAAAGTTCCAGAAACATCCAAATATTAGAAAGAACTTTCTAAGAAATATTTCAGTATTCATATTTGGGAGAAATGGTACAATGGGCAATAGGAATACTTTATTTATATTTTAATCAAGTAGAAAGTAATCCGTTCTATTTGTGATACATCCATTAATCTATTTTCCTGATTTAATAACTGAATGGTGTATTCAAATTTATACTTCAGCTCTAATAATATTTTAAGCCTTCCACTATTGATTGGGTTAAAGTCTTGGAAGATTAGAATGTGAAGCTAAATAAAGAAATAATATTATAATTTTACAACTTGAATGAAAGTAAATACATCTTAACAGTAACTCTACAACTTTTTATAACCTAATAGTTAAGTTTAAAATTTTGGAAATTCAGCATTAAAATCTCTCTCTCCTTTGCATCTTCAGTGTTCGCATCGTTTGTGTAAATATATGCACTGAAACGACGTGCGAATGTAGACGTGTTTTTTCTTAATACTAAAAATAATTTATTACACTAAAAAAATTCTCATTTTATTAAACTTGAAAGGAGGTCAAGATTAGCCTGAAAGATAATTTTGTCATAATTCTTTCTTGTTCGATCACGAATGAATTATGATAATATTTTTCTCCACAAGAAATAACTTACTTCTATATAAATGGTTATTTATGAACAAGGTGTTAATATAAATCTTTTTGAAACATTAATTTGTGACAAATCTATACGGAACTTTATCACTAACCTTCTGAGACGTCTTTTTTAAGGAAATTTAATTCCCTACCTATTTCCAATCAACTCCAAAAAGAGGACAGGGATTCCTTATTATATGCAGATTAGATAAAGTATTTAAGTCAAACGGAATAGTAAAGTGAGAGACAGTAGGAGAGAGAGAGATTGAAGCAGGAAGTTATAATAGTGAAGTTAGAGATTTATTATTGAAGATTTCTAGGTGGATAAATTAGGCACAGGAAGAGCTGAGATTCAGTGTGGTAAATATTGATTTATAATTAAAGTCTCATTAAAGTTTTATATTAGGAGTGAGATTAAAGTTAAATGTTCAGTAGGAACATAATTGAATGTATTTCTGGGATCTCTTATTGCGGTAATCTCTGCGTGATCGATATTCTAATTGTTAATTAATAGGATCATTAAATATTTAAGTTAATATAAAGGAAAGTCCCTTTTAAACCTCATAAAGCTATTTTGATTTATTTGTTATTAAAAGTCTTTGATTCTATTTGGGAAAGATAACCAAATAAAGAATGTTATTTATAAAAATGGCTACTGGTTCTTCTTTGACTCAAAATTATTCTCGTTCTCAAAGTGAGATCCAAGGGGATCTTCACAAATTCAGTACAAGAAGCTCTGTATAAGCATTACACTCAGAATTTTAAAGTTATCCTATTTTTTTTCTACACACAAAAAGATTTTACATTAATTTCGATCCGTTTTCCATCAGTGATATTGAGTATATTAATAATTGAGATTTTGATTTTTTTTCCTTTAGTAGACATATCCCAATTATTGATTCCGGTGCTACTGTGATAGAACTTTCAGGAAATATTTGAATGGAAGCCATGCAATTCACAGTGCCGTAAATGAATGAATATTTATGTCAGATTTTACGCATTCATGCGAATGTGCAAATGCAGCTTTAAGTTATTCACTTAGAACACGTTTAAACCCAAGAGTTGACATATATTTCGTGTGAATCATACAAATGATATTAAAGGTTACTTGAGTAATCTTGATTGAATTTGATATGAATTTTAAGATTCCAACTATACAAACTTACGAAATCTTATCTTATAGAGGGCGTTTTGCTATGTATCCCTGCTACATTGAAAAGTAGTGGTCCTAATTGTCAAGGACACGGACTTGGGGCTGATATGTAATGTGTTGGAGCCCAGTACAGTTGAAGACCTATCGTGTAGAGGGGGCCTATACTCGTTAAATATGTCGAGGCTCAAACATCCTTCCGTTTCTGTAGTGTGGTAGTTAGGAGGGGTACAAGCTCAGGTGTCATCCTCGTCACTTGACCATGGTTCAAAATGACGAGGTCCGTCGCCAAAAGCCCTCGAGTAGCTGAAGAGTGCAACTTTAATATTCACTCACTCACACTCATGACTCACTCACATGACATTTTAGGTATTTTGTGTTTAAGGTAATAACTTTTAGGATGTTTTTAAGGTTCTATAATGCCTATATATATATATATATATATATATATATATATATATATATATATATATATATATATATATAATATTTAAAATTTCTCATATTATTACATTAATTGTGTTATGCAATTCTTTGAAAAAGAGTTGAAAAAGTGAAGCATTTATAAATTACATTTTTTTCCTTTTTTGAATTTTTAAATCGAAGCATTTCAATTAATAAAATGATTTAAGATTCTAGCAAGCTATAATTTTGAAATTAACAACTGCAACTAATAATTTCCCATTCAAAACATTCATTCTCTTGCATATTTGAAAAGTAGCATAAAAGATGCAGCTTTAAAAATTAAATTCATTGCTTAATGGAAATGAACAAATAGATATAAATAGTAAATGTGCACTCTCTATCTCTCGACTTGAAAAGATTAATACTTTATCTCTGTTAAGTTTAAAACATTACATCGATGGAAGCGTATGGCAAAAGTGTTTTAGTGCTCATATAATATCAAAGCCCATTTAGTTTAACCAAGAGTATCAATAAACGCAACTTAAAGCTGTGAATGAAAATTAATCATTAATATGAAAAATATCAGTCGACCACACAAATAAACTTAGGAAAAAGTCCACCCGAGCCAATAACACTTTCTATATAATAATTTAGAGTATTAAATTAAATAATGCAAGAAGTTGAAAGAACATTCCGAAACAATTTTACAAAATGATTAAACATAGAAGCCGTAAGAATTCGAAAAGTGGTAATGTTCTTTTCCTCCGAGTATTTTTCGATTTACTGTGGCTTTAAATTCTTTCTTAAACACAGCTTATAATTACACTCAATAAATAAATCGTTTTTTTTCTGCGCTATTTTTTTAACTCTCAATTGGAAGACGGTCAGTTTATAGATTTATAAATCATGGTGCATTTATGTAAAAGACTTAATTATACTTTTAGTGGAACCATTTGGCTCTTCGCCAAGAAAATGGAACATTATGGGTTTCAGGAGAGGAACAGTTTAATTGCTGTGTTTCTCGCCATTCAAATTCTTTTACTCTCTTTTCAAATACAGGTCGAGCAATTAAATATTAAAAAATAGAGGCTTGAAAGCCAAGAGGAAGTTAGCAAAATCTACATTTCTATTAAATGAAACGGATATAGGTGATGAGAGAGATAAGAATATGAGGAAGGAATTCGAAAAGGAAGAATTCTTTTGCTGTTGCCGTTCACATATTTAAAAAAAACCTTTATCTTCTGTGCATGTCATTTAATATTTAAATAGAAAATTACTTTCTCATATTACATAAGTATTTTATTATAAAAGATTTTATTCTGTAATTGCTTAATCCAGAAGTCTTCAAGCTTTTTCAACTCACGGAACCCCTAGACATTGAAGGTGTTTTTGTGGAACCTTTAGAACCAGAAAATGTTTCCATGGAACTCCATTCTCCACATACATATTTAGAAGAATATATCTGAAAATAATATTTATAGTAGATCAACATATTTAGATACTTTATGTAGAGGAAATTATAAAATATTGCATTGATCATTAAAAAGCTCTAATCTGATTTTTTAATAAAATTTATTCATTAATAATATTAATTTGTGATCCAAGTGTCACCTATCCATGCTTTCTATTCAGTAACTGAGATACGTGTTTGCATTTTTTCACAAAAACTGTCGGTTTTTTTAGATGAATTGTAACCACACACATACATTACATTTTCCAAATTTACCTAAATTGTTTTTATACTTTGTTTTTGTAGCCACAAACGTTGAGAAATATATTTCCCTTAAACACAATGTTCTGAATGGCATTTAAATGTTTAAAGCTGTCTTAGAAATACTGTGTATTTTGGATGAATTTGCAACATAAAATTTAGGAGCTGTTCTTGCTTAAATTTAAATTTTAACGTCGAACCTCTCGATATGTTGATAAGTTGCTTCCTCTCCTTCATTTTTGATTCCCCCCCACAAATGCAAAAATTGCATTTTCCATTAGAAAACTTTTTTTTTTTTTGCAAAGTAGTGTGCTAACTAACGAGTATAAAATTATTTCATGAAACCCGATGAAGTAAACAATAAAATATTCGCAATCTAATAGGATATATATATGTATAAAGATATATAAATAAAATATTCAGTTTTAATGAATAAGGTGAGCGTTAGATACTGGTAACTATACAAAATTCATAGAGAACGTGAATGTATTTTGCACACATCCTTTTTGATTTTTTTTTGTGACTTGTGGAACCTCTGGATATGCCTCAGGGTTCCGTGGAACACAGTTTGAAGACCACAATCCTTTGATCTGTTAATAAGAACAACGTCAATAAGGGTTGGTTTAATGAAGCTTAGATTTGTTCACGGAATTAAGTATGCTTTAATGGGAAGAGAAAATGAATAATATTAGTATTTATTTATAAGCTCACAAATGAACAAATTATTTCAATTATTAATATAATACGTTAGCATTCCCCCATTATTGTATTGTGATAATTTTTCCAAAGTTATGTGTACCATGAAAAAAATTACACAATTTGAGTACAAGTATTTTGCTGATAATATAGTTTTTTAAATTGACTTTTATAGATATAAAATACATGTAGCTGAAGCCATTAAGTAAGAAAGTAATAAATCTAAATATGACTTGAGGGAAGATGTCGGCAAATGAAGATTTTAAATTGCCAGTATTAAAGAATTTCATAATACTTATGGGTGTTGTTTCAGATTCAATAGAATGAATTTTAAAGAAACTATGACTAAAATATTTTGTTGTAGTTATGAACAATTGTTAAATTACAAAAATCACAAATTTGTAGCAAAATCTTACACAATTCCTCGAAATGTTGTCACTGTTTAAAAATAAATCGGAAAAGTAAAACGCAAATGTACAAACAACAAGAGGGCACGACTAAGGAAATTCATTTCGGGTCGAGACTTGGAATAATAGTAGTACTCCTTTAGGGTGTTCAACCCTTAATGTAATTCCGTCGAATAGCCAGTCAATTCGGAGAAAAAAGCCTTTAAAATTCATGCTTAGCTTTTATACAATTAAGTTTCAATTTCCTTCACCGGCCCAGTGGCTCGGTTGGCAAGTCGCCTGCGCTTAATGCGGGCAGACCCAAGTTAGAATCACGCAAAAAAACTCTTTTCTTTAAATCCTTTAATTATTTTTTAAAATTAAATAAATTTATTTATGAAATGTTTATTAAATATTAAATGATATTCTACGCAATTATTTTGCATTTTATAAAGTAAAAAATTACTGTTATTATATAAATAAAATATATTATATATATATATATATATATATATATATATATATATATATATATATATATATATATATATATAATATATATATATATATATATATATATATATATATATATATATATATATTTTTTTTTTTTTTATAATAAAATATATAATAAGTATTAAATGAAATTTTACACAAAAATTATTCACAAATAGTTTTATAATGTGAAATACAATATACTATAAATGAAATGTTATATGTTTATAATATAAAATAATTTATAAAATATATTATTATTATTTAATTAATTATTTCATAACCATATGAAATATTTAATAAGTCCTTTTTAAATGAATGTATTAAATTTAAAAAAACTGATTTAAATAATTTTAATACTTTTAAATAATAATAATTAATTATTTTAATTAATATTACTTTTAATAATTTTAATGGATAATTAATATTAATAAATGCATTTAAGTAATTTTAATTAATAATAATTAATTATATTAATTAATATTAATTTTAAGTAAATTTAACGAATAATTAATTTTAATAAATGTATTTAAATAATTTTAATTAATAATACTTTTAAGTAATTTTAATTAATAATTAATTTTAGTTAATAATAATTTTAAATAATTTTGATTAATAATTAATTTTAAATAATTTTAATTAACAATTTTATTTAACAATAATTTTAAATAATTTTAATTAACAATTTTATTTAATAATAATTTTAAATAATTTTATTTAATGATAAATTATTAATAATTTTAAATAATACATTTATATTTTTTTCTTTTTTTCTTTATAAATTACAAAATAATAACATAAATATGATTTAATATTTAATAAACCTTTCATGAATAAGTTTATTTAATTTTAAAAATAATTAAATGAAATGAAAAAAAATTGATCGATGAATCGAACACAGACCTCACGCATAGTATGCAGACGATATATCAACCAAGCTACGAAATCGTTGGAGGAAATTGAAATTTAATTGTATAAAAGCCAAGCATGAATTTCGAAGGCTTTTTTCTTTGAATTGACTGGCCATTCGACGGAATTACATTAAGGATTGAACACCCTGAAGGAGTACTACTATTACACCAAGTATCGACCCGAAATGAATTTTCTTAGTAGTGCCCTCTCCTTGTAAGAGAAAAATTATACTTATATCAAACAAACACATCCTTAGAACACGAACTTAACATGTAAAAGAAATTGTTTCAAAACGGGTATATATTACATCCAACAATGCTTAAATCTGTTCTACCGGTACAGAAAACAAAGAGATAAAATTTGAAGCTTTGAAGAAAATTGCCATTTTTTAAAGGAATAATTCAAAATCTGGAAGTGAAGAGAAGAATTAGGAATCCTTTTCATTCGATACACGTTTTTTTTAAAGAAAAATGTATGGAATTTGTACTTAACATGTTACTTTATTCAAATAATCTCTAATGATTGTATAGAATAAAAATACGAAATCAAATTTGACATTGTAAGGAAAAGAACAAAACAATTCTGAAGAAAATAATACACATATATAGTTGTAAAGTCGATGATTAAAAATTGAGAAAAAATAACGAGCTAAATAAATATTTATTGCATAGCAATCGATAATACTAAAATGAAATGAAAAGGAAACGAAGTGCAAGGAATTTTCTGGCCATATTTATGGATTAAATCTACAATTAATTCAAATATATGTGATCGTTATAAGGGAAATCTAAAACTGTTACTAAATTTCTAAAATCAAGAAATCTTATGTCTTTTTATGACTACACTTTTACTGAAGCATGACACATAGGCCATGAGATAGCTTTTAACATTATGGGAAGAATGCTTGATATTTGTTTATATATAAAAATAAATTTTTTTACTAAAATATTAATGCTTTTTACTTGGGTATTTTTAATCGAAATGTCACGATGTTTAACGGAAATAACTTCTTTCAATATATTAATATACACTCTGTAAAAAAAAATAGCTGTCATACATGTATTCCAAGAACAATTCATAGTTTAATCTGTGCCGGTTCTAGCAGCTTGAGAAGAAAGCAGATGTTCTCCCCAGTATTGCGTAAAGGATTTGAATCGTTTGAAAAGAATTTATTGCGCCAGGATTTTTGAAGGCCTTGCAGCATATTTTTCACTCCTAAGGATCCTTTTTTCATATAATAACTACAAAAAAGTACTCTTAACAAGTTAAAAATTGAGAATCCGTATTATTTGGTACTTGATTTCATGATAAAAGTAAAGTTATATATTTTACAACTAAATATTCTTTTTTTCCCAAGCAGAAAATGTTTTAATTTTGGTTTTTAATAAAAATGAAAGAAATGAAACATTTTTATTATTGTAAAAGGGATCACAGTAAATTTGTAATAATTTATAAAATGAAATTGAATTACATTTTAAATTAGGAAGTAACTAATTGCATTACATAATACATTTCTTAAATAGAAAACACTCTAATGTTCAACTAAACTCAAACTCAACTTTCTCTAATTCAAAAGAAAAAAAAAAATTAGAGAGAACTTTTTTTATTTTTAAACCTAAGTAATATTTATATAGATAATTTATTTATTTATTTAGCTGTCTCTTATAAAATAAATGAACAATGTGTTGAAAATGCCTTTAGAATTAACTCAAAGTACTTGAAATGGAAGTTAGGAGAAAAAGTGTTTTTATACATAAAAATAGTGAAATATATATATATATATATATATATATATATACTTTTAAATGTTCCTATTTGAGCATTTGAAATGATTCCCATTAAATGAATGCTATATTTCTCAGTAACTTTTAATTCTTTTTCAACAATAAATTTTTCAACTTTTCCATGTTTTTTCTTGTGCATCTAAAAACCTGTTTAAGCAAATGAAAAACTGATTTCTCTCTACCTACCTTAATTCTTACACATCGTTTTATAAGTTAGTGAATATACGTGGAATAACAGGATAAGAAAATAATTTTTTTATTAAATGGAGCCTTCTTAATTGCTTTATATATTTATTCTAAGAACATTGAGTTGTTTTACAAGTTTGCATTAATTGAAGGGGAAAAAATGGAAACCCCACTTTTAATCAGAAACTTGAGACAATTAGCAAAAATAGTGACAAAATATCTAATGACATAAGAAATATTGATAAAAGTGATCTCGATATTAACAACAGGTGCTGAATAACCATAATTTAATTTTTTTTTCTAAATATGACTTTTACCTATTAACAAGTAGATATGTACACTTTTTTTGAAGCTCTCCCTATCCCAATAAAGGATTTCAATGGGAAATGCGAGGTCGCTGACCAAAAGGGACAGGGGAATGAAAGAGGGTTAGAAGGGGGACTTGTGACGAATTTCTGCTGTCCAATGAGAAGTTCTTTAGAATTCTGTGAATTGACTGCACTGTAGAATAACCACTTGCGTCGAACAATAAGATAATACACATATCCTACCCATTCATTAACTAAGTGATTAAACAGAACTTTAAGGAAACTATTTTTTTACCAAGATAAATATTTGGATTTAATTCTTACATTTGTCGATAGTTATTTAAGCAATGAGTGTAAAAGAGGCATTAGTTAAAATATTGATGTCAATAGATTGATGAAAGCGGCATCGTTTCATGATTCCCTCTACATTTCATTGAAATTTTACTTTGAAGGTTCATATTACAGATTCTGTGATCAACTCTCTTGTTTTGAGCTTATATGATCTTCAAAGGCATTGATTACTCTGCTGTTATAAAACTTTCAAGCCTTAGAAATATTAGAGGACAGTACTCTCAAAATGTAGTACAAACTATGAAAGAAAGTAACATAGCTAATTATATATGTTTTATTAATTTTCTAATACATAAAAATATTTTTATCAAAACTTTTATTGAGTTATTTTGTTTCATAGCACTGAAATGAGACAAAAAATTCAACACATTGCATTTTCGTTATTTACAAGCTGTATAAAACACTAATAAAATTTCCAAATAGATCTTAAAATGAAGAATTCATTAAAGGAGAATGTAGGTATTTGACAACTACTTTATCTTATTTTTTTGTAAGCAGAAAAGTTATCGAAAAAAAGCTGTTTAAAATTTTTAAGGAATTTTTTGAATGGAGACTTTGTTCTAGTACTCTTTTCTAAGTTCTGTTGTTATTCTGTGAACGATGTATTTTGAAAAAAAAGTATTTTTTTTATTCAATGTATTCACACTGCAAAAAACACAGAACTTTCATTTTGAAATTATACAACGATAGATACTTTATTTATGCACCATATACAATCAATCAAATTTCACAAAAAACACAGCAAAGAACTTAGTACATCGATTTTAAAACACTGATATATAGTCGCTGATATCTTATTTCGAACAAATACGAATGTAAATTTTTATATCCAACACAATAGAGAACAATGATAACACTCTAATACACAATAGCTTTTGTTTTTAACTTTACTGGATGTCATCCTATTCGAAAAGCACATATTGTTTTATTAAATCAACCTTTATTCAACAAATCTTGTTTCCTTACCTAAGTAGCCATTTTTCTTACAAAATAAAATGATTTGACAATGTTTGAATACTAATCAAATGAATTCCATATTTGGAGCAGAAAGGAGGGTCTGGAACAGAAAAACAGCCTTAAATTTGTAAATTGTGAAAAATATTTTTTAATGCAATTAGTGTGAATAGTATACATTCATTAAATATAAATTTGGCTACTTAACAATCCAAAGAATTTTCAGAAACCCCATTTTAAGCTCTATAAGCATCATATTCAAATTGTAAAAGCAATATAAACTTTGCAATACATTTAATTCAAAGTCTTTGTCATAACACTGGGGGCAAAAGATGCTCACTTTTGGAAACAACATTAATCAAGTTTGACTACAGAAGACAAAATCTCGATATATTGGATTATTATAAAGAAATTGGCAAATAGATTCAATTTATACTTTATTGAATGCTCGTTTTTGTTGCTTGAGCTTAAGAGATATGTTAATAGTCAAGATTTTGTTAACACAATAGCCAAGATGCTCCATTTTCTTTCATTTTTTCTATTTTTCTTTATGCTTTTTCTTTAACAATTATTATTGGACCTAATTACTGGACTAAGACAATAGTCCTTAGGAAGTGTTGGTCAATTTCAAAGATTTACTTTTGAAGAAATATGGCTAAACTTACTTTAACACTTGTGACATGATAAAAATATCCTATCTACCATGCTTGTTATGGAGGGGAATATGATGATTTAATCTATTCATATGAGATGAAAAGTCTTTGGAAATTCGGCAACATCGAACATTATATTGAAACATCCTCACTTATGACTTTAGACATAAATGGTTGATACAGAAGGTTGAAAACAATATTAAATATTTACAAACATATTGAGAGCATCTCTCAATGATTCATAAATTTGTACTTCCTAATTACTGATAACTTTCTTCACGCATTTGTGTTTCAGAGGTGTAGTGGGAAATTATAATTCCAAATGGTGTACAAGAATCATAACACATATTTTTTCCGTTGCTTTTTGTATGGATTAAGATGATTGGTAAGTTAGCCATTGTTAGGACAATGTTTTAGATTGGTTTCATCCGCTTAGTTGCTTGAGCTTTTGTTTTTTTAAATCTTGTCTTTCATCAAATAAATGAATGTTTAAAAAACCTTCTTCTCAAGGAACAGTCTACCATTGTCAAACTTTGAGGCTTCCTTGTTTAAGGAAAGGATGCTCAAGGCACAAAGCAACTGTTTGGAAAAAAACTCTGACAAAATAGCGAATCATCACAGATGATACCTCCATTGTAGGATCAACAGCATGGTTAAAAGCAGGATGTTAACACTACTGCGATCTGCCTCCTGTTCAGCATGACTTGCTGATTCTGTAATACAAGAAATTATTTCCACATTATCACAGCAATAACAAAAATCAAAATAAAAAAGTATATTTCTTTACAGGACCTGTGATAAATTTTAAAAAATTGGATCACAATCAAATGAAAACGTAGATATTTAAAATTGTATTCAACGGGAACAATCAGAAATTTATATAGTTATGAAAACAACTTATTTATGTCAAATCTATCTGTGGTGAAGATCTTGACTACATGTCAAGCTCAATATTTTGCTAAAAATTGTGCCTTAAAATCTTACTTTCTAATGAACGGAAAAGTCAAGAGAGATTGTGAAATGATTACTTAAAATACGAGCAATGTTTTACAAAGTTTTCAAAGAAAGTATGCAGCCATGCTGTTTTCATTGATTTTTAGTTTTATATACGTGGGATTTAAAAGTATTTTTCTTTGCACTCTGTCTTTCGTATAATTTCCACGAGGAGGACCTTAAGACAATTCGAAATGGACAATTTGTTTCAAATGTCGCATATAAAGCATATTATGTTAAAATGTAATTAATCCCTAAGGGCAAAAATACACTATAGCAGTTAATGATAATAGTGTTCAAACCAGAGGAATAAGTTTTAAATAATTATGCAAGATAACAGTTGAGTTTGAATAAGATTAGTTGTCGTTTATAACTCAATTACCCCTCTTTAGTATAGTTTCAGATAACTTAAATACAGAATCGAATACCGATGAAATGGAATATTCTTAGTGGTAAATCCAATTAGTTCTGGAGAGTAATAGTTTTAACGAGCTTATATCTAAAGAGTTAAATATTTACTTATCAAGAAGGTACAGGAATGTAGAGTATTTAACTTAGAGCTTTCAGCAATAAAATTCTGTTCTCATTTGCTACTAATTATTCAGTAAATTAGGATATACATCCCGAAATTTAATTTTCGAAAAGTAACATATATTATCGACATCCATTCAAACACTTAGTAAAATTTAATATGATTAGTTGATAGATACATCAGTATTTTTGAGTACAAAACATAGCTTAAAGCTAATAATATCGAAATTCTTTCACTAAGATTATGACGATTACTGAAGTTTTTTGATATTACCATGATTTTACCCCAATTAATTCTGTAAAATTCTATTTTACACGACATAAGCCTTAGCAGCTAACTATCAATTCAATAATTATATATATTTCGAGAAATCATGAAACTTTTCCAGTTAAATAAGTTCATAATTATTTAAGGTTGTATTTTAATACGCGCGATTACTGTATTATTAAAAAATGTGCAATCATCTAAAATATAACCGAAACTCATTCAAAAAGTTCCTATTCTATATGTTTCATATGTTTTTAAAGCCTAACTGTAATGAATTATTCATTTGAGCATATTTACCCTTTAGTAAAATTAGCTGTTAAAAAGAAAACCCTCAGTCTCCTTATTTGTAAGCATCCAACAGAAATAAGGTCAATGAAATGACAAAAGCAATGTTTCTGTATAAATACTAAAATGTGATATGATAATTGTACAGCTATTAACTATTTTGGTTTTGTAATTACGAATGCAAATGTAACAGTGTTATTTGGATATCTTGAATAAGTATTCCTCTTTTAGTTTTTAAAATATAGACAATTCAAGAGAGAGAGACTTTTTTTTAGTTTTACAAATATAATTTATTGGAAAACATCACTCTCCTATAATTATGCTACGCAAATGTTAAGAATCAGCAAATAATATACATAATTGAAAATTTGAAGCCCGATTCTTTGTTATTAATTCTTGTAATATGCAGTTGAGATTTCTGCAAGTGCCTAAGAATTTTGAAGCTAAAATTTATAGAATAAATATTCCTTTGTGAGAAAACATGTGATTATCATCTTTACTAACTTATTATTGGTTCTAAAAATTATATCTTTATTATCTTATACGTTTTCTTAATTCGATTACTCTAAAATTTGGATATGTAGACTTTTTACTGACGATACCGTTGTTTCATCTGTTTTTGAAGCTTTTCTATAGCGTTTTTAAATGCATGATTTCTCTATTTATATAATTTATGTAATATGAAAACTTCTATATAACAAAAAAAAAATATTCAAATAATTTAAAGCATTTATTTTTATTGATTTTTTATTTTATTTTTTCTTTATTTTATTCTCCTCTAAACATTCAACTAAAGAAAAATCCCCAACCCTTAAGGAAATTTAACTTGATTTTAGAAACATAAAGAATGATTTCAAGAACATAAAATCATTAATTCAACTTACATAATCTCCAAATTCCTTAACTTTCTATAATAAAGGATATATTTTAAAAAGTGATAAATGAAATGCAAGTTGGTGAAAGATTTAAATGAAATATTGATGAAGATTTTATGTTCTATATAAATTCTTAAAATAATACGTTTTCAACTAGAGCATTTTAAGACAGTATTAATAAAATTTAATTAAAAAAAACATATTAATTCATGAAATCACTTTTAAAAAGAATTAAATTTGTGTATTAGTTTAATTCTGAAAAAAAATCTCCAATAAGCAGCTTCATTTTATTTTAAATTTTATTTTAATTAAAGGACAAATATATATATATATATATATATATATATAAAGAGAGTTTTTTTCCAGGTATAGAAGTTTAAGTTAGCATTACTTTCCAAGATGGCGACCGATTTAACAGCTGTCAAGTGATTTATTCTCAGTTTGGTTTGGCAATTCATCATGAATAGACTCACGATCATCAAGCAAGGCGTAGATTCGTCGAATGGGCCAAAAAGGAGATTGCCGTTGTTCCCGATTTTCATAAGCGAATTTTGTTTAGCGATGAAGCGCACTTCTGGTTGAATGGCTACGTCAACAAACAAAACTGAGGCATTTGGAGTGAAGCTAATCCACAAGTGTATGTCGAAACACCGTTACATCCAGAAAAACTGACTGTTTGGTGCGCTTTATGGGCTGGTGGAATCATTGGTCCGTACTTCTTCAAAAACAATGAAGGCCACAACGTTACAGTCAATGGTGATCGGTATAGAGCCATGATTACTAACTTTTTCATTCCTGAATTGAACAATCATGATGTCCAGGAGCTGTGGTTCCAACAAGACGGCGCAACATGTCACACAGCTTGTGCCACAATCAATTTATTGAAAGACACGTTTGGTGATCGCCTAATTTCACGTTTTGGACCTGTGAATTGACCTTCAAGATCTTGTGATTTAACACCGCTAGACTATTTTCTGTGAGGCTATGTAAAGTCATTGGTCTATGCGGATAAGCCACAAACGCTTGACCATTTGGAAGACAACATTCGCCGTGTTATTGCCGATATACGGCCACAAATGTTGGAAAAAGTCATCGAAAATTGGACGTCCAGATTGGACTACATCCGAGCCAGCCGTGGCAGTCATGTGCCAGAAATCATATTTAAAATGTAATGCCACAAAATTATCTTTCGAATAAAAAACATTCATGTCAATCGAATAATACATCGTTGTTTTATTGCAATTTAAAGTTCTATACCTCTAAAAAAACACCCGTTATATATAGTTCAATGACATTCTTATTGCTTTTTTTTAAATGAAAATTGTTTCACAAAAGTGAAAAAAATTAAAAATAATCTATTTTAGTTATAACAGTAGCGAAGTTATCAGTGATGATCATAATGCTCATTTTGTAGAGCTATTGGGATAATGATGATAATCAGTTGCAGCATAAGTTTAACAGAATATACCAACTTCGTTTTGGAGCTAATTCGATATCCGAGTACTACGCACCAAACAGAGCTTGTTATTGAGTGATATGGAATCCAGGATGGTGGCTTAGCGGTAACAAATCGTATGGAAACTAATTTTAAAAGAACTGTTTTGAAATATATTTCAAATAAAGTATATAGGAATAGATTGAAAATAACCAGCATTAATCAATAACTAATATCAATATAATATAATAGATATATTATGTATTACATATATATATATATATATATATATATATATATATATATATATATATATATATATATATATATATTTATATATATATATATATATATATATATATATATATATATATATATATATATATATATGATAATAGTCATATAGTTTAATAATAACTATTATATAGAATAATAAGCCTGTAATATAATAGTAATATATGAAATAATACTAATAATTATATATGTAATAATAATAATTATTATATGTAATAATAATTATATGTAATAATAATAATATTATACAATTAAGCATAATAATAATTATATTACATAGTTAAGTTACATTATATGATTACATTATGCATAAAGTAATTGCATAACATATATTAAAATTAATCAATAATGAATATTAATTAGTAATCGCTGATAACTTGCAACATTTTAGAAACTACGAGTTCCTTGAACTTGATCGAACAAGTAAGGTTTAAAAATGCATTATTTAAAAGTAAAATAAAGTGGAAATGTGTAATAATTAAAAGCAAAACCCATCTATTTCTCTCTTTACAAAAATAAACTGGTACTCACAAATGATATCAGAAATATCGATATTCGAAAATAGCACAAAATACGACAGAAGGCTAAAGCAGTAGAATGTGTGTGCTTGCAATGAAAAATGGTTAAATTTTTAAGGAAATTGAATTAAAATCGTCTGAAATTAAAATAGGGTTACCGCGGAAAAGAAGCAATAAAAATTATCTGTAATATACATCCTTCCCATACGAAAAAAATATAAAGATAACCATATAGTAATGTTATCTCTTATTTTGGAGCGTAGAACTCGGATATGAAGTCAGCCCTCAGTTTTTTCAAGTTATTTGACTTAAAAGTAATATTTTCTTACGCACCCTGTACCGACATAGACTTTTCTGCAGAAACTGTCTGAAAGGAAGGTGCATCTGCAGACACTTCACATTTATAGATTCCAGCAGTGAGGTGACTGATATCTCGAATGTAGACCGATCCGTTGCTTGATCTTCCGAGCTAAAATAAAAACAAAAACCATCTTTAGAAAAACCTTTCAGAATAACTTACCAACAAATATTTCTAAATTGAAGTCTCAAAAAATAAAAAAGCATTAGTGTGTTGTACATATTTGCTAACATTAGTTTTCTTTTGGTAGCCACAAGGTTTCTTATAAAATTTCTGAATGATAAACATCATAGTTTTACAGAGTAATAAAAATCTCAAAGTAGTTTTTACAAAACATTGCAACCATTTTTTTTTTAAATTTGTAATCTGAGAATTAATTTCCAGTTTAAAAATAACTTCATAATTAAATCAATAATTACTTCGTTATATTTTTCACACCTCTTGGAAAAAAATAACCCTATGGAAACTATATATATATAAATTCAAGAAATTTCATACACGAATTATATATATAAGATATCAAAACGGTTAAAAGAAAGTTCTGAAATCTTTCAAAACTTCTGATTTCAAAATTAGTTATTGGCTTCTTTCTGTATAATTTAATCTAATATATGCGTGATATTTTGCGCCATATTTTTAAAACTAATTTTTTGCTTTTATTTTGCTGGTTGAATTTAATGCATATTTCTCTTTTTTTTAACATATAACTATGTGCTAGAATGAACTGCATTCGTTTGGTATGTACACGAGTAAGGAGGTCATTTTTGTTAATTTTTAGTTTTACTTTGCTGGATTATCCAGTAGTGTCAAGAGTGTTATTCAATCGCGAATAGCTCTCGTGTATACGCTGTTTTTATAATCGATCAATCAACCAATACTGTCAAAATTTAATAAATGTAAGGATTTCAAAAAGCATATAAATAATAGTAAAAAGAAATAATAATTTATTCAGGTTTTGTAATTATGCAATTTTAAATGTATTTCATTTACCGATATAGACGTTAGTATTATCCGTAAGTTGTTAGTACGCAAAGTTAAAAAAGTGTTTTTAAATTACTGTTTCACTGATTAACTTTCGTCATATACATATATATATGTATATATATAATATAAATTTTTTAAGTTTCAACGTTTATTGAGATTTTAAAAAGTTTACCTCCGCCTCCTATTTATTTTAGCTACAATGAAGAAAACAATGAAAGGGAGGAACGGGATTTTTTTTTGAAAAAAGAGCCAAATAATGAATGGCTGTACGAAAATAAGGTATGCGATGCTCTTCGCGGACAATTCTGCAAGAGCTCAGCTATGTGACGTCTTAAGGCAATGATCGACTGTTTACTCGCCGAAGCTTATAGCGTCAGGACGTTTTAAAGCATAGTAGCCTAGCCCAGTCATTGTTTTTTTAATCTCTTTGTTTACCCATCATTAATAGGGTCTGTCGTCCTCGTTTAGATGATGCCAAAGGATGGCAGGTAGTGGAGAAACCAATCACAGGCTACCTGCTGTAGTGACCTTGGGGTTTCGAGAAATGTGGTGTCCACTCCGTAGAAATAGTTCATAGAGATAGGAACAGTGGTCCACCATTCTGTTCTAGATCGCAAAAGTACAACAACGCTGGCTGAAGACCGTTACTTGAGATTTCTAGCCAAAAGGGGTAGGTTGTGGCCTTCCTCGGCACCCACCTAATTCCTCTTAACTGGAGCCAACTTGCGAGCAGAGAGAAGTGAACTGATATGAACGGACACTCAAGAAACCTGTCTTCGTTCGGACGTTCGCTCCCCACTTCTCTCTCTGACTCACATGAGGAAAGACGCGTTTTCCCTTTATTTAATTTCTATATTTCAACCTAAGTAATTAGTAATTCTTGTAATATTCTAGAATGCTGTAAATTAAAAATATGTTTAACCTTTATTATCAATCATTTTTACTATTTATATGGCGTGGAATAAATCTTTAATAGATTCTCACTTCACGCCATAATTGGTGACCTGAACACGCGTGAATGCAATCCGTTAACATCCAGTTCATCTTAAAGATAATAATGTTAATTTTTTAATTTTCTACTTTTAATCTCATCCTCGGATTCTTCCCACCATCAATTTTTACTTATTTCATGCCTGAGCTGTCACTGAAAAATCAGTAAGTTTTTATGCTTTTCTTTTTCATTTATGTGTGCTGTATGTTTTTTTCAAAAATTTCTGTTGCACTCACGTTTAACATAATCTGAATAATTTTTTTCCAAAAACTGTTTGCCGCGAAGAGATCATTTTTTGTGTATTGCATGCATGTAAGATTTTGAATCCATATTTGATTGCAAATAGAATTTCATTTTCGTATCGCTTGATTTTCAACGTAAAATATACTTGTGTAAAAAGATTTTTATTCACTTTCAACATGCCTAATGAATGTGATAGTAACCAGATATCCCACGTGGCAGTCAAACCACCACCTTTTTGGAAACATAACCCTGCGATATGGTTTGTGCGATTAGAGGCACAGTTCGATTTAGCCAAAATTTTAAATGACACCACTAAGTTTAATTATGTTCTGTCTGCTGTTGAGTCAGACATTTTAAATTCTGTTAGTGACTTGGTTCTAAAACCACCTGAAAACGGAAAGTACGAAGCCTTAAAAAAGCGTTTAATCGAGGTGCATTCAGAAAGTGAGGATTCTAAAATTCAAACTCTCCTCCAGAGCTTAGAATTAGGGGACCAACGGCCATCTCAGCTTCTTACGCGCATGCGTTCCCTTGCCGGCGATAATGTTGGCGAGCCACTTTAGAAATCGCTGTGGCTCGGACGTTTGCCTAATTGAACGCAAACAATTCTTGCTGCTCTCAACGAAAACATAGATCAGCTAGCTACTGTTGCTGATAAAATCAATGATCTGACTTTTTCCCAAGGAATTAATTCATTTGCAGCAACATCTGAAAAAAAACATGCGCAATTAGAACAACAAATTGCTCAACTTACACAGCAAGTAAGCGAACTATCTAGTTTCGTGAAGCGTTCCCGTAGCCCAGAATGCAAGTCAAACCATTTCCGCAATCGCAGTAATTCGCGAAATCGTTTTAAAAAGTTCAAAGAACCCACAAATGGATATTGTTTTTACCACACAAATTTTGGCAACAAAGCAAAAAAGTGCACTATTCCATGCTCTTTTCGCTCGGAAAACTAGAATAGCGATCGTCTCCTGGCCCCATTGGCGATCGCCACATTAACCGCGTTTTTTTGGCCGATTCTTCCTCTAAGATAACTTTTTTGATCGATACAGCAGCGGATGTCTCTGTTATCCCAAAATTTTTCGCGCTTCATGCTAAAGTTCAACAAGACTTAACTTTATACGCCGCGAATGGCACAAAAATACCAACTTATGGTACAAAACGAATTTTACTCGATTTAGGTTTGAGACGCCAATTTACCTGGTCTTTCGTAATCGCAGATGTACGCCAACCAATTATTGGGGTTGATTTTCTAAAATATTTTAATTCGCTTGTCGATGCTAAACATCATAGAGTTATCGACGCCAACATTAAACTTTCTTCGAACGGCCAACTTCCAAAAATTAAGTCTGTAGCATCTAACCTAGCAATATTAGTCGGCAATATTAAGTTCTATAAAGTTTTAAAACAATATCCCGAATTAATTAACCCTTCACAATCGATAAATGTTGATACTTCGAATCAAGTTTATCATCACATAGTAACTAAAGGCCCGCCAGTATTTTCAAAACCTCGTCGCCTCGCACCTACAATTTTAAAAGCTGTTAAGAAGGAGTTCGAATACCTTATGGCGCAAGGTATAATTCGACAGTCAAAGAGTCCCTGGGCAAGCCCACTGCATATCGTTAAAAAATCTAATGGAGAGTATCGACCCTGTGGTGATTACCGTAGACTTAATTTGGTTTCGTTCCCTATCACTTTCCAGTCCCTCACATTCAAGACTGCACTCAAAATCTGTATGGAAAAACTATATTCACTACTTTGGATTTGGCCCGAGCGTATCATCAAATAGCAATAAATCCTCCCGATATTCCTAAAACAGCCGTAACTACCCCATTTGGTCTATTAGAGTATACTGCTATGCCTTTTGGACTTCGAAATTCCGGTCAAACATTTCAGAGACACATGCATCAAGTCTTAGCTCATCTAGAATTTTGTATTCCATATTTTGACGACTTACTCATAGCATCTTCCTCCGAGGACGAACACCTTGACCACTTACATCAAATCTTTTCTCATTTAAGAGATTACGGTCTCAAGTTAAACCACGATAAATGTGTTTTAGGCAAAACATCTGTAAAATTTCTGGGATGTCTTATCACAGCTGAGGGTGTTAAACCACTTCTCCCGATAAAGTCGAAGCCATTACAAATTTTCCTAAGCCAGATACTATTTCACAACTAAGGCGTTTTTTGGCCATGTTAAATTTTTATAGACGTTTTTTACCCCATGCAGCCGAAGCACAAGCACCTCTTAACAGGTTTCTTACTAATTGTAAAAAAAAACGATAAACGTCCCGTTCTTTGGAACGAGGAAACAGAGACCTCATTTATGCAATGCAAATCCCTAACGTTGAAACCTTGAATTATCCTACCCCCGATCAACAGCTCTATTTACTGGTTGACGCGTTCAACTCCGCAGTTGGAGGTGCATTAAATTGCTTGACGGAAAATGGTCCTCAACCTATCGCATTTTTCTCACGTAAACTGAGTGCAACAGAAACAAAATACAGCACGTATGACAGGGAGCTTCTTGCTATATACTTAGCAATAAAACATTTTAGACACCAGCTAGAAGGACATAATTTTATAATATTCACAGATCATCGCCCTTTAACTTTTGCATTTCATAAAATCTAGGACTCGTGTTCTCCCCGTCAACTCAGGCATCTTGATTTCATATCGCTGTTCAGCACAGATATCAGACATGTTTCAGGACCTGATAACTCCGTGGCAGATGCTCTCTCAAGAATTAATGCCCTTAATCTTTCAACCACTGATCTCCAACACTTAGACGATAGTCAAACCAAAGATGAAGAACTTAAAACCTTAATTTCTTCCAATGACTTATTCATTAAGTTAAAACCTTTTAAAATGGGAAACGCTCTTGAAATCTTCTGTGATGTCAGTAGAGAAAAAAGTACGACCTTATGTGCCAGAGGAAATCGCTTTGAAGTATTTCGCTCTCTCCATAATCTCTCCCATCCAGGCATTCGCGCCACGAAGCGCCTCATCCAAGACCACTTCGTCTGGCCGTCCATGCTGAAGGACATTGCTAAATGGACACGATGCTGCATTCCATGCCAACGATCCAAGGTCCAGAGGCATACCGTGAGCCCCATACAACCTTTTTCTCCAACCTTTGAGAGATTTCAGCACGTCCATATAGATCTAGTTGGACCATTCCCACCATCTGATGGATTCACCGTCCTGTTGGCATGCATTGATCGCTACACCCGATGGCCGGAGGTCATTCCTGTTAGTGATATCTCTGCTGAAGCCATGGCAAAAAGCTTCTTTGCTAACTGGATATCGCGTTTCGGTGTACCTGCCATCATAACCACAGACGAAGGCAGCCAGTTCCAGTCTCGTCTTCTCTACAGCCTGAAGCAAATGTTAGGAATACAACGAATTCAAACCCCTCCATACCACCCTTCTTCTAATGGTATGGTTGAACGTCTTCATCGTACCCTCAAGCAAGCTATTCTGTGTCACGACACAAAATGGACAGAGTCGCTACCAGTAGTCCTGCTGGGTCTGCGAGCGTGCATCAAGGAGGACCTCAATGTATCCTGCGCTGAAATGGTATTTGGAAAAACCATTGTGCTTCTAGAAGAAATCTTTGAACCTTCAAGCCAGACCCCAACTGATCCCTCTGAGTTTCCCTTAAGGCTGAGAGAAACATTCCGGACTCTTAAGTCAACTCCTGCCTCCTGTCATTCATCTATCTCATGTTTCGTGCACACAGCCCTCAAAACCTGCTCCCATGTCTTTGTTAGGTCTAAGGATTAAAATCATCGTTGACAGCACCCTATCAGGGATCATTTGAAGTTTTGAGTAGGACCGACAAGCACTTTACAATCAAAATAAATGACAGGACATCCACGATCAGCATTGATCGGCTTAAGCCAGCTTTTCTGTTAAATGACACAGACTCGACAAAAAAGCCCTTCCCAGTGCAGAAAAGTATCCATCCGGTTGTACTTCCTCCTAGTCTTGATCAAAATGTGCTCATACCAGCCACGACTCGCTCTGGTAGAAGGGTCAGATTCAACCCGAAGTACTTGTGAACTTTCATTGACTGTGAATCAAAGGACTTTTCATCATATGAAAAACTCTAAGACTTTCGTACCTTCGGTACTTCGGGGGAGTACTGTGGCGTGCCTCGGCACCCACCTAATTTCTCTTAACTGGAAACAACTTGCGAGCAGAGAGAAGTGAACTGATATGAACGGACACTCAAAAAACCTGTCTTCGTTCGGACGTTCGCTCCCCACTTCTCTCTCTGACTCGCATGAAGAAAGACGCATTTTCCCTTTATTTAATTTCTATGTTTCAACCTAAGTAATTAGTAATTCTTATAATATTCTATAATGCTGTAAATTAAAAATATGTTTAACCTTAATTATCAATCATTTTTACTATTTATATGGCGTGGAAGAAATCTTTAATAGATTCTCACTTCACGCCATAATTGGTGACCTGATCACGCCATATAGGTCAGCGAGAGTGACAAAACTGACTCACGTCCTGTATAATACAACAAGACTATTCATTTTACGGATAATGGTCATCTAGAGACTTAATGTACGCCAGGCACCTTGTAGTCTGCCTCTATTTGAAAGTGAACCACAAAAAAGGACCATGAAGCATAGTGCATGGTGTTTCGGATGATTGGGGGTGGGTACTCTTTAATGATGAGCCGCAATTCTGGCTCAAGGCGTGTTCTTATATGCAAAATATCATCGAAATAGTCGATTCTAACATTGTTGACGTGATCTGATGGTCTGGGCAGCCATAATTGCAGACTGGTTTTCCGACCTTCATGTGTTTGAGAGAGGTACTTGGACAGGTAAGTGATACAGGGACGAGATCCTTGCACGCAATGTCAGACTTATCAGTGGAGTATATGAACCAAATTTTATCTTTATGGATGATAACCCAAGCAAACACAGGGCTCAATTGGTGGACGAATATCTGCAATTGGAGGATATTCAACGAGTGGAGTAGCCTGCGATCTTTCCTGATCTTAATTTCATTGGAAAAGTATGTGGCGTCTTTAGACGTTCAATGGATCATTCCTAAGAACCGTCGGTGAGCTCAAGAGTACCTTGATGCAAGAGTGGATGTGGTTGACACAGGGATTGATGTCCCCTAGTAAACAGCATGAAGCACCTATGTGAGAGTTGGGAAGCTGTTAGAGGCTATTATACACCTTATTAGATATGTTTTTCTCTGATTTACAAGGTGTCGGTCAGCTGCTATTCAGGACAAGTGACCAGTTTCCTAACTTAGGTTGCATGTTGTGTCCATTTTTGTTTTCCTGTATTTTGGTCTTACATTGAACGCTAATTTGGCCAAGTTCAGTTTTATTTTCTATTTTTCTATTTATTGCAAAAAATCTCTTTGTCACTTTAATTATTTTCACCAGTGTAAGAAAAAATATAATTTGAAACAATACTAAAAAGAAAAAATCTTCCAAATGGATTTGAAAAAAGAAATCGATATTGTTTAATATTTCTATCAAACAAACCAGCATATCAGTCAAATATAACCAATACGTTGCAATTAAAATATGCTTGACGATGAAGGATACATTTGAAGCTTCTAGTGGAATAAAGTACTATTTGTTTGGAAAAAAAGTTTGAAATTTCCAATTCCTTTCAAATTAAAAGATATATGTACGATACCACTAAAAATTTTAAAATTCTAACAGTCCAATAAATTTCTAGCACTTTATACCCCACGTTTGGAAATTGTAAAAGTATTTTTATTTGCTAGAGCTTATATGAATAAATATTTAAAGCATGATTTGAACTGGAAGTAGTGGCTAAAATTTAAAACCTCTAAAAATAGAAGTAATGATGCATTCGTTAACTTAAGTGGTCTTGTTCACGTCTTTTATATTTGATGCACCATATGTTGTTGAAATAAAATAGCTTTAAAATTTCTCGTGCAAGAAATTTCCACTTAAATAAATGATGTTTCAGAAATGAACGAAGTATTTTTAATGTTTTAAAGACGAAATAATGCTTAAATGTAAAACTTAAAAGCTGTATAGAGCGCAGACTATTAACTACTACTTTCGTTAGTGGTAATATCTGCGATAAAGTTATAAAGAAACATAATGCACTTACACAATAAAGCTCAAGATGTTTCGTGCGTAGAAAAAAAATGTTTAAAAAATAAACTTAATTAAAAAAGTTAAAATTGATAGATTTTTATGTATTTCATTAAATATCCCTCTTTGGATCTATCACTGATCTGATTCAATATGCAATGTGTTCTTTAAAAAAGTAAAATAATCTGGACGTCAAAATAATAAGCTTGAACAATGAATATGATATACCTTCATAAAGTTGTTAGTTAATGAATATCAGCAATAGCATTCACCACATTTATAATACAGCATAAATGTATACAATAACCTTTAAAATACAATGAATTTATAACTGTATAATGTAATATGAATCATATTAAATCCAATTCTAAATTTTTGCCCGATCCGTTGTGCTTAAAATCATACATAGTACAACGAAATCTCCATTAGCAAAAAATAAGGTAAATATATATCAAATAAAATTCAGCTTTAAAAAATGATAGAGCAGTATTTTTCATACATTCTATGGATATATGTATTTTTTTTAAAAAAAAATTAATAGCCAGCGACCGAAAAAAAAGACATTTTTATTTTGAAAGGACGACTTAGTGGGATTTTTAGATACCAGGATTACGGTATTCTTCTATTCTCTACACTTCTGTTGTGCGTTTCAGTTTTTTCCACTCCTTTTTTCAAAAAAAGAGCACTCTGTTTACAAAAAAATGTAAGCAAAGAGAGAGAGAGAACTACCTGACCGATCAATAATGACATTCCATTTTAAGCTCCGTTCTTTGCGTACTTTCCTGTCACCACACATCAATGGCTTTAATCAAAATTAACAACAAAAAGTCAACTAAAGCTTGGTGATTTTTCGCTGTGTTTTATGCTTTTTCTGTTAGAAGCTCTTTTATTTTCGGAAAAGATTAAAAAAAACACACCAGAAAGAGAGAGTAATCACTCATCTTCATCGAAAATATTTTCTAACTCTTTCATAAATCACAGAATGTTTATGTATACATATATATCGTTGTCTCCAAAATATTTTTTTGTTCTTTCACACACAGAATATATATCAAATATTCAGTTAACTCAAAATGACGCAATCCTAGAGAAATACAGTCTAAAAAAGTTCTATTCCATTAAAAATCGACTCTTTTTCTTCTAACTGCTTTAGATATTGGGTTTTTCAGAAAGTTTAGGAATCCCTTTTTTTTTGTTTATTTTTCGGGTGGAAAGAGGATAAAGGGTTTGAATCTTGTATGAGCAAACAACATAAACATATGCTGAAAGTTCATTTTAGTAAAAGGTTGACACGCAGCTTTATTTTCAGTGTTTAAGCAGTCTGCATCTTAAATATACCACAATGTTTCTGTAAAAGCTTTAATATCGAAATATTATTGATAAAAGTTCAGAGCATTATTAATTTATTAAAAAAAAACTACTTCCCATTTATGTATGTTTGTTCATTTACTTAAATTACGAAAAAAGTTTCAAGAAATTTCAAGTATTTTTTAAATAAAAATGATTTGTAAAATCTTAAGTTATAAATTTAGGATAAAAAAACTGAAGACGATTACAAATGCTTTCCGAGTATTTTAATATCAAAATAATTGTCAAAGTGATCTTTTTAACATTTCAGCTGAATTCAATTGAAGAGACTGTTAATGAAACGTTTTAAATTAATTGACACATAACATATTAAGTCTTGTGAAAACTATAGATAACTATTACACATTGTTTTTTTCTAGTTTCTTATTCCATCCTTTACTCACGTGAATAAAGTTTCATTATTTTATTTCTCTGAGAAAATTAAATATATTAACATATATTTTTCCTAATAGACTTGATAAATTTATAACATTAGCAGTATTACATTTTCTTGGAAATAATTTTGATAGATTTTACAAACAAAACAATATCTGTGGGAAGTTAATAACGAGTTGTAAAGCAATTTTATGAAGCCAACAGTTATTCGAAACAGGAGGTTGAAATCCTTTCATCGCCGATCAGTCATAGTTATTGTAATAACATCCGATGTTGACTTTTCATATTTAATACCTAGTAGATCCTATTATTCATGCTTGTGATTCGCTCTTAATATGGTAACTGATGTATGTAACATTGAGGAATGGAAATCATGTCGACCTACGATACAGAGAAACCTGGGCTTAAAATATATGTTCATTGATTTGACCCAGATGAGATATTATAGAGTGAAATTATGGTCTGCGTTATTCAGAATTGTATAATCATAGGGTAAAACAACACCACTGTCAAGGTTAATTCAATCGAATGAAACAGAATGATTCAATTGATTAATCGAGTAATGCTTTTCATCTATCATGAGTCAGTTGAGATCAATTGGAGTGTTTTTAACTCATCTCTGAAATTCCGTTCAAGACCATCAGACGAAATGATATATAATATTTGAGGTTTTTGTCTTTCGAGAGGTATAGTGTGAAAACTAGAAGAAGGAAGTATGAGTTCAAGTGTCGTCTTAGTTATAGAGAGGACAGGGATATTTAAAAATAAGAAATCTATTAGTGGTAACCTTAATAGAAAGCAACAAACCAAGCGGTGACGATAAGGAGAAAGTTTTCCAGGCTAATCCTCACAAATACGTTTTCATATTAAAACTATTTTTTAAAAATCTTCCTTTAGAAATATTATTTTATTTTATTTTGAAAAGAAAACATTTATCCATGTTAACTTTGGCTTATTTCATCAAATATTGTGCAATTTTTTTTCTCTAGATGTGTAGATACTTGCATGGTTCTTATTATGCACATATAATTAAAACTTTAAGTAGAATTCAAATAATCCAAGGCAAAAAATGTTCAACTTAAATATTGATTAATTTAATTAATTTTCCGTGGCCATGTAGCTTATGATTTTGATCGCGAACTCTTGGTCAGCGTGCCATGAGTTCGAGACTAATGTTACTGAAGACCATATAGAAGGCTGATGCACATTAAATTTTTCGAGGCTCTTTCGTTGGCGTGGTGTGGTAATTTGGAGGGGAAGGGTGTCAGCTTAAATGTCGTCATTATCACTTGACCGACGTTCAAAATTCGGAGCGGAATTGCCAGTGGTCCTCGTGTTGCTGTATACAGAGATGTTTATAAAAACTCAGTCGATTTTTTTAAAATTTTGGGTTACGTAGCTAATGCTATTTGAATAATTGAATAGATCTTTTAGAACTGTATAATTTAAATAATCGTAGGTCTACTCCATAGTTTCAAAATTGACACAAAATGAAAGGAATATCTTTTTCTGAACTAAAACACAACTTAAACAAATTGTAAAAATTATAAATTAAAATGAATAAAGATTACTTAGTGTAAATTCATTAAAAGAAAAAGCTATTTAATTGAAAAATGAATAAAACATAAACAAATTGTAGAAAAAGATTTTCACTTTAATGCATGTTTCTCTCTCAGCTTCTTTATAACTTCATGCTAAGCATGTTAAGCCACGAAATAGAAATATTTTGTTCATAGAAAAGCATCTCGTTTCAGAAGGGTCTTTTTTAAAAAAAATTACTGTTCTTTTATGTTTGCTTAAGTGATTAAAGTTATTCAGATTGTAAAATATTTTCTCCCAAAATATCCTAAATTCTTCTCCAAATTTTAAATTTCTTTCTTATTAAATATCGTTTTAACTGCAAATGAAGAATTTATGAAGAAAATTAAATAATAAATGTGCTAAAATTTCTTCTAAGTTGACTCAAAATTTATTTTATAATAATTTTAACTTAAAATTTTGTTATTACTATTTAGTACAAATATCTAGTTATCAAGGAAAAAATTTAGTTAAGAGTGTATTTTAAATTAAATTTAATAAAATTTATCATTAAATGTTCAATTCTTAAAACATTTAGAATGGCAAATTATGGAAAATACAAAGTTTTTTGAGATCATCCAAATCATAACTTTTTTCCCTCAGAATTTCTTATAAATGTTTATCTGCGAGACAGTTTTATTGCAGATCTTATCACCAGGCGGAAGCTAACGAAATTCATCGCGGCGAGGGCACTACATTCAATCTGTCGTTAACCACGACTTTCAGCTCTATGCAGGGGACACTACGGTCTCGATCCGTTCCACCCGAATTTTGAGGGAGAGTACAACTGAGGAGGGTCCAAGGACCTCTCAAACCTCTTCAAACACTATCAAACTCTCAAGAGGACTCTCTGAATATTTAGAATGCCCCATGCCACTCAGGCTCAATATATTTACTGACATCCATGCCTTTTTTGGGACTCAAGCCCTACAGCAAATGAGCGGGCGTTATTAACCACTCTACCATCTGGTCGGCATTTACAGAAATGTTAGGTTCCCTTAATTGTATTATATTGTTACGTAGATCCAAGGGCTCGAGGATTTTATGCAAAAACAATCACAAAGAAAATAAGCAGTTCTTTAAGAGCGATGCGAATTTATTAACAAAAATCCAATCCTTTTAATACAGGATCCATTGGCAATATTCACAGGGTAAATATCCGAAGGTCTTCACACCTTCAACAGCAATCAAACACAATAAACAGTGTTTAAAAATACACGTAAGTAAAGATTATTCACAAGCACAGCCGAGCTAATCTCGCTAGTCAAACAATCCTCACTACTCGCTGGCTTAATCAAGACTCTCCTCGCCGTTCCGGCGAGCATCCTTTTTATATGCGCGACAGAAACTTCTAGAAATATAACTGCTCGTGTCATTGAACGTGACACTGGTGGAGAGATCTACTACTTTCTAGAAGATTACAGAGGGTTCCGAACTCGCCAACATGGTAGCCAATGACACAAAAATGGTCGCCAAACATTTTGCCGAATTGGCTCTACCGCCAAGATTTCGCCAAGTTCTCATTGAATCACCATTATAACGTAAGGGGCGACATTACTTGTGAGTAGTACAATTTTAACATGAAATAAATATAACATAGAGTAATATAAATGCATTCAACACTCAAATATAAATTATTTACACTATTTATACAAAATTCGTAACACTGCCCCCTCCTCAAAGACTGCACATCCCGGGCAGTACAATCCTTCAGTAAGAGGCATATATTTTCAGGCAAACTACTCACATAATAATCACATATAAAGTAACAAATGTATTCCACAGCATATACAATACAAATAAATTAAAAGCACATGAAGAGATGTAAACATAAATTCCAATTTTAAAATATGACTTAGAAATTAGAAAAGAAAGAAATAATTTACATTATTTACAAAATAATTAATGGCCATGGTCTGAACTTAAGTATCTTTTTCATCTTGACCAAGATAAGGGGCTAGCATATTGTAATGTATTACCTTTGATTTTGAGTGTGGTGATTTTAGTATCCGCACCACAACGTCATTATGTCTTTTTAGGACTGTCTAAGGACCTTCCCAGTTGTTCTGCAGCTTTGGAGAGAGTCCTTTGCGACGTTTCGGATTCCATAACCACACTTTGTCACCTTCGTGAAAGTCGTGTCCGGTTGCTCTCTTGCGTCATATCGGGTCTTCCTCTTCTCGGAAGCCATGCCGATTCTTTCCCTAGCCAGATGATGCATTTCCTCCTTCCGTGCCTGGAGTTTCTCAATATACTCCTCAGGCGCCAAGGGTGCATCTGGTGGCGGGCTGAACAGAAGATCTGCAGGCAGACGAAGATCTCGTCCGAAGAGCATCTGGGATGGGGAATAACGAGTGGTCTCATGAACGGCATTCCTGTAGACAAGCAGGAAAAATGGCAATTTCTTGTCCCAGTCCTGTTGATTACCGGATACCAGGAGAGAGAGGTTGTTCAGGATGGTTCGACTGAACCTCTCTACCATGCCGTCAGGCTGAGGATGCAAAGTTGTTGTCCTGGTTTTGTCGATGGCGAGTATTTCACACAGTCTCTTGCAAACTGCAGAATCGAAGTTTCTCCCTTGATCGGAATGCAGTTGTAGAGGGACCCCGAATCGTGAGATCCAGTGTTGAACTAAAACCTCTGCAACAGTTGAGGCCTCTTGGTCGGGAATAGGATAGGCTTCAGGCCACTTAGTGAAGTAATCCATGACAACCAGGATGTTGTTGATGCCATCTGACGATCTCGGAAGGGGACCTAGGATGTCAAAAGCTATTCGTTCGAAAGACGCTCCCACATTATACAGCTGCAGTCTTCCTCTAGTGCGTTTCCTGGGACCTTTGCGTGCAGCACAGGGATCACATATGCGACAACACTTTTCCACGTCACTACGCACATTGTTCCAGTAGAAGCGCTGACGAACTTTTTGTAAGGTCTTCATAACACCAAAATGACCTCCAGTAGGACCGCCATGGAGCTCCTTAAGGACTGTTGAAACTCTTGACTTTGGGAGTATTAATTGCCACCTGAAAGTTTTTCCATCGTCAAACTCCCATTTTCGATATAAAACACCATTTCTCAGATAGAGAGAATCCCAAAGAGCCCAATAACGCTTTGTTGTAGGATGGAAAGAGGCGATTTCTTGCCAGCTGGGCTTTTCATCAGGCGACTCTTTGAATTCTATGATTGGTTTTATTTCAGGATCATCCAGTTGATCTTTTCGGACGCTCTAATCACTCCACGGGTCCAATGCCGATGTTGATGGTACTGTAACTTGGCGGGCAATTGAATCTTTCACGCCAAATTTCTTTTCAATTCTCGAGCACTATTTGCAGCTCTCAGGACAGGGTCTTCTCGAAAGGGCGTCTGCATTTCCATGTGTTGATCCTTTTCTGTGGAGAATTTCCACGTCATACTCCTGCAGTCTCTGTATCCACCTAGCTATTTGGCCTTCAGAATTTTTAAAATTGAGGAGCCAGGTCAATGAGGCATGATCTGTTCGCAGCAGGAACCTACGCCCGTAGAGGTAAGGGTGGAAGTGCGCCACGTCTTTTACGATAGCAAGCAGTTCCTTCCTGGTAACACAATAATTTCTTTCTGGTTTGCACAGGTACTTGCTAAAATAGGCGATGACACGCTCCTGACCATCTATCTCTTGAGACAATACAGCCCCAGTACTCTCATGACTTGCATCCTTATCCAGAATGAATTGTTTCCCAATTTCAAGGTATGCCAGAACTGGAGAAGACGTTAGTGCGTCCTTAAGCTTGTTAAAGGCGTTGATACAATCAACCGTCCAAATGAATTTCTGTTTTGCCTCGGTCAGCTTATGGAGTAGTCTGACAATCGTTGAAAAATTTTTCACGAATTTCCGGTAATACGTGCATAAGCCCAAGAAACTCCGGAGCTGGTGAACATCCGTCGGGCAGTTCCAGTCTTTCACAGCCGAGATCTTATCCGAATCTGTTCGTACACCTTTTGCCGAACTGATGTGCCCGAGATAGGTGACTTCACGCCGGAATAAGTGGCACTTGGTTGGACTTAATTTTGGGTTAGCTCCTTTCAGCTTTTGTAGCATACGCCTGATATATTTCAGATGTTCTTCGAAGGAGCTCCTCATGATGATAATGTCATTGAGATAAACTACGCAGGCCTCGTACGAAAGTCCTCCGAGGACTGTTTCCATAAGGCGTTCGAAAGTTTCAGGTGCATTACACAAGCCTAAAGGCATAACCTTAAATTGCCACAGTCCTTGTCCCGTGGTGAAGGCAGTTTTCTCTTTATCGTCAGGGTGGAGTTCTACCTGCCAATACCCGCTTTTGAGATCGAGGGTAGAAAACCAGGTATTGCCGGCAAGTGTGTCCAGCGTGTCATCTATCCTTGGCAGAGGATAGCTGTCCTTTTTGGTGACGTCATTCAACCGACGATAGTCCCCACAGAATCTGGTTGAGCCATCTTTCTTCCTGACCAAGACGATGGGAGATGCCCAAGGACTTGACGATGGCTCAATAACATCATTATTTTTCATGTGCTTAATGATTTTTTGGACTTCATCCTGTTTAGCGAATGGTAGTCGTCGGGGGTGCTGCTTAACATGTGGATGCTCTCCCGTATCGATTCGATGTTTCGTTAGTCTTGTTCTTCCAAAGTCCTCAGATGTTCTTGAAAATAGGCTCTGGAATTCTTTAATCAACCCTCCTGCAGCACATCTTTGTTTCTCGTCCAAGTTCGTGTTTTGTAGTAAATCCTTGACTAGATCCTCTGAAGAAAGGTCCTGGCTACGCAGGTTCGGTCTACGAAGTGACGGTCTGGAAAGGTTCGGTCTACGCAAGTGACAGGAGCACACGCTGCTATTACCTCTCCTTCCTGTATAGTCTTCTTCTTGTCACTGATGTTAGCTATTCTCACTGGTATGACTGAATTCGAGAGGTCTACTACCAACGAGGCTATCAGTACTCCTACTTTTAAACTATAAGGGTCAGGATAATCAATTAGGCCGAATCGAATTTTCTGTTTTCTGCTACTAAACCGGGTATTATACTTTCAGTTCTTGGTGATAATGAGATGTAGGTTTTTGCAATAATTTTCTGGTTGGATTCAAATTGAGTTTGTAAGCCAAAAAGAGTGATATGTTCAAATTTTGAATGCATATTGCTATTTTCAAAGTCCAATTTAAAGTTATTTTTCTTCAGAAAATCCAGTTCAAGAATACAGGGGTCGGTGATATCTGCTATATATGCCTTATGGGGATAGTCAATGTTTCCAAGCCTTAGAGTGATGTTAGCTTTTCCATGAACCTGAATCTTGTCACCCGTCACTGTTTGCAAGGAAACGCAGGGTGGCGTCCAGATAATACTAACTTGAGAGTTTTGAGCCAAATCTTTTCTAATTATAGACACATTAGCTCCAGTATCAACAACCATACGGCACGAGATGTTATTAATTTGTTCTATTACGTAAAGTCCCTTGTCGCTATCATTTACTCCCGTAATCTGAAGAATTTTGTGATGGAGCTTTTCATTATCTGGCAACCTCCGCCCCGCGAGATGGCCATATATTAGTTTTCCTGTTTGGAAGAAGAGACATTGTTTTCTTCCTTCCTTGCTCGAGGAGAGTTTCTTTTCAGGTATCCCCAGCACTTGAAGTTGGGTTTCTCTTGGTTAGAAATTCCAGCCTTTATGGTTTGCATTTCCTCTTTCAATTTCTCCATCTTCTTAAGCAATCGAGATTCACACGCCTCATCTGCAGTCACCCTAGCTCCTCGGATAGATTGGCGGTCTCGGCGGCTGGCTTGAGTTGGCGGCCTCCAATTTCGGGGCATATAACAGGGCAGATTTAAGATCTTGGACATCTACCATTCTCACAGCCTTCTGAATTTCCCCTTCCTTCAGGCCGTCCACGAAATATTGCAAAGAAATTACTTCTCGCACAGTTGCTGGGTGGTCGGAGAAAGCCAAGTTGGCAAGCCTTTCTACTTCAGAGGCATACTCCTGCAAGCTTTCTCCGGTTTCTGGAGTCTTGTTTTCATTTGCAGACGTGCGTATTCCCTGGAGTATTTCTGGCCGAACCGAAGATCCAGAGCGTTACGCAGGGATTTCAAATTCAGTCGCTCTGTGTCGAGAAGAACCTGCAGTACTTCAACAGCTTCTCCTCTAAGGGATGCTGCTAGCTGACATGCTTTTGCCCCTTCAGTCCATCCATTGTCTTCAGAAATTATGGAAAATTGTGTCTTGAATACTTCCCAGTTCATTTTTCGCCATAGATCAACAATTTCACTGGTCCTGTACAAGCAGTTACAGACACTGGAGAAGCAAGCACAGGCGCACTCTTGCTTTTGTCCTCATTTCCACCAGCTAAAAGTTTCTTCTAAAGATCTTCCATGCGCTGTGATATAAGGCTAAAATTTTCAGCCACTCCTTCAATTCTTTCCTCAACTTGCTGTTTATTCTTTTCTATCTCCGTTCCCACTTTTTCAACTACTGCGATCTGTTCTTTCATTCTTCCAGCTATTCTGTCTTCCACACTGTTTATTTTCTCTTCCTGAGAATTCTTCATTTCTTCTTGACATTTCTGCACATTTTCTAGACCTTTCTTCATTTCTTGTTGGCCTTTCTGCATATCTTCCAGACCTTTCTCCATTCTCTCCTTAGTCTCCTTTACCGCTTTTCAAGGCATTTATGCCTTCCAACAGAGCCTTTAGTTGCTCATCCATCGCTCTTGTTAATGACATAAAATCCCGCTTCTGACATCAAACTGTTACGTAGATCCGAGGGTTCGAGGATTTTACGCAAAAACAATCATAAAGAAAATAAGCAGTTCTTTAAGAGCGATGCGAATTTATTAACAAAAATCCAATCCTTTTAATACAGTATCCATCGGCAATATTCACAGGGTAAATATCCGAAGGTCTTCAACACCTTCAACATCAATCAAACACAATAAACAGTGTTTAAAAATACACGTAAGTAAAGATTATTCACAAGCACAGCCGAGCTAATCGCTAGTCAAACAATCCTCACTACTCCCTGGCTTAATCAAGACTCTCCTCGCCGTTCCGACGAGCATCCTTTTTATATGCGCGACAGAAACTTCTAGGAATATAACTGCTCGTGTCATTGAACGTGACACTGGTGGAGAGATCTACTACTTTCTAGAAGATTCCAGAGGGTTCTGAACTCGCCAACATGGTAGCCAATGATGCCAAAAGGGTAACCAAAGTCGCCAAATTGGTTCTACTGCCAAGATTTCGTTAAGTTCTCATTGAATCACCATTATAACGTAAGGGGCGGCATTGCTTGTGAATAGTTCAATTTTAACATGAAATAAATATAACATAGAGTTATATAAATGCATTCAACATTCAAATATAAATCATTTACACTATTTACACAAAATTTGTAACAACATTCTATTTTTAAAACGTCTTTAAATTACAAAGTAAGAAAATGTTAAAAACTGAAAGTCTGCAACTTCAAATATGCATATGAATGCATGAAAAAGATCAAACTTTTGACCATGGTGAATTGAACCAAATGTTCAAAAACATTGTTGATTTTATCGTTCTACTCAATTTTTCTTCCGTTTTAAATAATTTAAGTGGGACGAAATAAATTTTATTATCTTCTAGCTAGCTTAATATTGGTACGTAGATCGGAGTTCGTGGATTTTATGCTATCAGTTTAAAGATTAAAACAGTTTTTTATAAGCGATGAAAATTTATTTCCGAAAAGCAATCTTTAAAAATGCAAGATACAGTCATACAATTCACACAATACGTCCCAGAAGACTCCCACACCTTCTACAGCACTCAAGCACAATGATAAATGTCTCAAAGTACAATTACGTAAAGTTTATTTGCAAGCAACCCATCTCTAGTGTACTCTTCAAGAGCCAAAACAACACTGACTCCGCCACACAGAATATAAGTAGCAGCCGTTCGCTGAAACTACCTTCAAGCACTTTATCAAAAGATCCACTTACATCATCGATCTTGATGTCAGTAGATATCTCCAGTAATTTCCAGAAGCATCCATAGGACCACCAAGCCACCAAAATAGTCGCCCAAAATGATGCCAACTTGGCTGTATCATCAAGTTTCCATTCAAATGCCATTATAATATTAAGGGACGGCATTGAGATTGCAAACTGTACAATTTTTATCATAAAATTAATACAACAGAAGAAGGTAATATTAACGTATTAAACATTTAGATATAAATTATTTACACTACTTTAAGTATTAATTACACAAAATTCGTAACAATACGAAACAGCAGTAACGTTACACTTCATACAATTGTCGTAATAAAATCTTTATTCATTCAAATTTATATGCAATTAAATTTTTGGTTTCTCTTTAAATAATAGAAGTAACTTGAAGCTGTGATTTCTAACCTGGATTCACTGTAGTTAAATTCATATAAAATGCAATAAAATAAAAATCATGTAGTTAATGTTCAGTGATATTTCGGTACAAAAGAAATAAATTTGTTATATTACATAACATAACGCAGCTAATTAGTTCAACACAAAACATCTTATGGAGAAATAAATGATTTTACTTAGAAAACAAATGCACACGCAAATCAAAGTTTTGATGATGTCAATAGAAAATAAGACTTATTTGATTGAGGATATTTTAAATTTAAATTTAAAAGATTTACATTGAATTTGTAATGTTTAATCTATGTATGATTTCTTACAACAGTTAAAGTAAAGAAAGTATAAGGGTTATATAAAATAAAGTTAAAATTTACGAAACCAAATATATTGTTTTGTATATATACACAACAAATCTTATGTTCTATCAGAATAAAATGTAAACAATGTGATTCAGTATTTGACGGAAATTGTAAACAACTGGATTAAATGAGTTCTGTCAGCAAATATTTTATCAAAAGATATTTCTTTGATGATGAATTCTTTTTGACGGGATTATGTAAGCATTTATCTGAGCATTTAGTGTTCAGAAATAGTAATATGTTTAGAGATAGACTCTTTCGTCTGTAACGGTTCTCTATCTTTCTGCAGATAAGATAGAGAAATTTTGTTTAATGTAATTCTCAACATCAGACAATTTTGGTGTGAATATACACAAATTTAAAAGGGCCAAACTCCAGCCATAGGATGAAACATGTTAATTTCGAATATATTGTGAGATTTCCATAACAATTTGTTGCATTTTTATTTGTTGGTGGGGGTACCAGATCCAAATTGATACTCTTTTATATAATCACATGACATGGGTGCCTACGATTTTCGCATCCAGAAAATCTATCGAGTCTATGGGTATCGAACCCACAACCTTGAACTTACAAGTCGGGTGCGCTATCGCTAAGCCATTGAGCCGACGGGAAATTAAAGTAGATCTTATTCTTTATATTACAGAAGAAATTTCTTAGAGTAGTATTCTTTCAATGTGTCACAAAACTATCATGAGCTTTAAGAAAATTTTTTATATTTTTTATAATTGTAAATATAAATATTACACATTTATTCACTTTTAAACAAACTGTCTGCACACATTCTAAAGTTTATAGCATGTACATTTGATGCTTTATTGAATCTTTTTCCAGGTAAAAATGCACATTTTAAAAATCACATGCGTCTATACAATAACAATGTATTAAATGCAATAATAATTTGCTCTGACGCCAAAGCTACAATGCGGCTTTAATTATAAATCGTACAAATTATCAAGATACGAAGTAAATTTTACTTATAATTTTGCATATGACAATCTCATGGGAGTCAATAGTAATTATTAAACTTGCTCTTAACTTAGTATTGATAAATTAATTATCGAATACATTGAACTATGCTGATACATTTATAAGTATATTATATCAGAACGAACGTGTATTATACTTTTTATTATGTCAGAATGTATTTTACTTCCTTTCGATTTTTTGATATTCTTGTCCCTCCCCAACTAGGGTTAACACGCGCCTCTATGGGGCGTGCCCCACAGTTTCAGAAATGTTGATATACTGTATAAGAAAAAGTCGCATGAAAAACGACCGCACTCAAAAACAGGTTCCAATGTACATTGAATTAAACAGCTATCTATATATATAGATAGAGAAGAAAGACTTATCACGAGATCTCTGGAATTATTAGACCCACGGACTAAATCAGCCAAGATTAGTTTTTTGGTGAGTAGCGATTAACTAAAAATGAGTTTTGTGGAAATTGATTCCCGAGAGAGTTACGGAGGCATTATACACTGGTGTGCAAAAATTAAGGACGAAGTCGAAAAATTAGCATATCAGCTGAACGAAGAGGCAGAGCGGACAGAAAGACCAATCAGGAGATGAAGTAAGGTGATGTACGCTAGCACATAGGCAGATATGCAGGTAGACGTAATGGGGGAGTGTCTGAGTAGTATAAAGCATGTTGTCGGTGTAAGATCAGTATTTCTGGCAAAGAGATTGCACGCCGTATAGCAGTTAAAATCACACCGAGTTGCTGCCTCAGCGAGAAATGGCGAATAATCAATCTGTTAGACGACATCTGGATTCTTTTACCCGAGGTCGAATCATTGGGGTTGGAGGAAGGCCGCAGTGTGACAAGTGTGGCTGCAGAGTTCGGAATTGCTCACAGATTCGTTTCACGACTTTGGAGACAATTTCAAACTACAGGAACAACTATCCGGGGGTTCAGTTGTGGTCGTCCACGAGGAACCACACCCGCAGATGACCGGTACATTGTCTTACAGGCCAGAAGAAACAGGCGGCAGACAGCGGGAGAAATCGCTAGACACACGACACAGGCGACTGGACGACCAATATCGCGTTTTACCGTGGCCAGAAGACTGCACGGTGGTGGTCTGTTTGCACGACGCCCTGTACGGTGTGTACCTTTAACGCCTGCCCATCGGAGAAGGCGTTCTCTGTGGTGCCGGGAACACCGGAATTGCAGAGACAATGAATGGGGACGAGTACTCTTTACAGATGAGAGCAGATTCAGTTTGAGTAGCGATTCTCATCGCATACTCATCTGGAGAGAGCGGGAAAGCCGCAATCATCCCTCGAACATCATTGAAAGGGACAGATATGGAGGTCGCGGTGTTCTCGTTTGGGGGGCATCATGCTTGGTAGTCGTACAGACCTTCACATCTTCGACGCAGGTTCAGTCAACGGGATCCATTATTGTAACGAGATTCTTCTTCCATATGTGCGTCTTTTTAGAGGCGCTATTGGTCTGCAGTCCCTTTTCATGGACGACAATGCACCATGTCATCGCACAGTAGCTGCCGAACAGCTCTTAGAGAGTGAGGATATTGAACGTATGGATTGGCCGGCACGATCTCCGGATCTCATACTCATCGAGCATGTATGGGATTTTCTAGGCAGACGCTTGGCAGCTCGTACCTTACCACCAGTAACGATTCGGGAGCTTCGATTCGCGCTGCAAAACGAATGGGCAGCAATGCCTCAACAACTCATTGACACCCTCATTCTCAGCATGGGCAGACGCTGTGAAACCTGCCTAGCAGTCAGGGGAGATCATATCCCCTACTAAAGACCGGATGTTTCTTGCTGGACACCCATCACAGGGATGTTTCGGCCTTCAGTCGCATTGCGCTCCATGCTACTTTTTCAATCAAGCTTCTTTTTATCCCTCTGATTTCTCTTTTAGTAAGTGTTACTTACATATTACACATGTCCTTACGTATTGGGGATCTTACGGTATTAAATGTGTTGATTTGGAAAGCTTTTGTACAAAGTTATATTGAAAAAACCGTCTCGTCCTTAATTTTAGCACACCAGTGTAGATCCCCCCTGTTTTTGATTAGATGTACATACCTGAAATTTGGCAAGCAAGTTTCTCTGTTGAGTAGAGGTGCGCGAAGTACGATTTCTTGCGGAAATTGATTCTGAAATGAGGTTGCGAGAGTTAGGCGGCTGTTATGGATAAAAAATCTCCACGTTTCATTTATTCGGGACAGGCTTGAAATTTGGTAATCACGATTCTTTTGTTGAGATGATGTCTACTAAAAATGTTGTTTTTTTTAAAATTGACTCTTAAAAGAAGAGGGTATGGGTGAATAAAAGATAAATAAACGTCTGAATTAATATAAAATCAGAAATTCGACTCATGTCCTTTTTAAATCAAAATGCGAGGGAAATAATGTTCTTAATGCTAGAAAGATACTCATAGCTTAAAAAACATTTTATGTACTCGTAGAACATCATGAAATACTCAGCAAAGTGGGCGGTAAACGGATATTGCAATGCATTTTCAAAGGAATATTCTGTGTAATATTAAAAAAGAAAAGAAAACTGAAAACTAAGCAGTAATTTTTTACAAAAAAAAATTGGTTTAATTTAAATATTCCGCTAATTACCGTAAAATTCGGGGTATCACGCGCACTTTTAACACAAAATTAAGATCGAAATTTACGGGTGACGCAGGGGATAAAAATAATAGCTTTAAAAAGAAAAAAAAAGTGATGAACATAGAAAAAAATTATATTTCTATCTGTATCGAGGTACTATTTATTTAAAAGAAACGATATTCCCAATTAACTTAAAGAGAAGGGATTCAAGAAGTAAACTATTTTTTTTTCTACAGTTTTTGTAATAATATCTCGAATAAATGTCTTCAAAACATGTTGCATTTGGACAGGAGCGCACACAGGAATTTTTCAAGGGGGTCGAAAGCTCACCATTCTTGTATCATGCTCCTTTTGATTTTGCCGATTTTCGGGAACAAAACACAGTAAAAACTAATTATTGAATAAATAATTAGCATTAATTAATAAAATTAATCATTAATAACAAATACTTAATTACATTTTTTTCGTACTATATACTTAGAGTTATAATCAATCGGAAAAAAATCAAGGGCTTTTGGTGGGTCCGGACCCCCAGGACACCCCTCCCCCTTGTGTGCGCCACTGCAACACATGTATACTTCAGGTTTCTTCGTAAAAACAGGGGGAGGCGTGTTATATGGCGAATATTTCTAAAAATGAAAAATGCAGCAGGAAAGTATAAGTGTGCGTTATACGCTGGATTTTGTGATAACTGAAAACTCAATATTTGTACTAACAGCTTAATTTTGTTTGAATTTTGATGGTAATCCAACGTCATGTGTAACATGGAAGAATGTGAAACGTCAATCTACAGCAACACGTAAAAAGTCATTCTAAAGAAACATTTGGCTTATTAGTATACTTCATCATTTTGTTGAAGAATGTGACGAGGACTGAACGTTAACTGACGTCTCACTTTCCAAACTATCTAAACATGCCATCTGGGGACTCTTAAAATCTTATTGCAGAAAACCTGGTATTCTTTTGAGGGTCTCCGATGGATCAGCATTGTCAGCCTTATATTCTCAGAAGTACACTGAACTTTGCTTTAACAGCCGATGTACTTCAAAAGGGGATTTTATAACTGAAACTAAGACGGCAGATTGAAAGAATGCAACAAAATTACAGAATTGACAAATTATCCCCTTTCATTTATAAATTTAAAGTGTTAGGATAGGTCAAAGCATCAACATTGATTCATCAACAAATCTTGTAAATTCAGATTGATTGATTGAATATTAACGTCGCACTGTTCAGCTACACGAGGGCTTTTGGCGACGGACCACGTAATTTTGAACCATGGTCAAGTGACGTGGACGACACCTCAGCTGGCACCCCCCTCTCCTAACTACCACACCAACGGGAGGACATTTCAGCTCTCAGCATCGCTGCCCTACGCGGCGGGTCTTTAGTGGTACTGGGCTCGAACTCGTAACAAGGCAAGCCACGATCCGATACCTATACCACTCGGCTACCGCGGCCACCTTGTAAATTCAGAAGACAACTCTATTACTCATTCAAATATTTCGAGTTTGAGTGTGTTACGGGAAACAATACGTTTTACATGAATTCAGGAGCTATTAGATTAAAATTACGTAATCAAATATTTTTTTTAATATGTCGTTTTGGTAGAATCTTAAACACTTTTTAAGTTTCTGTAATAATTCTTCCTTTTCTTGAGAGATTTTTATCCCTAGAATATACTGATAAAAATAAAATAAAATTAGAAAAAAAAAGAAATCCAAGTAAATGTATGTACAGGATGGCCATAATTAAACTGCAATTGTTCAAGAAGTGCTGGAGAGAAAACTACTGGGAATATTCCAGTGGAATTTGGCATCTACACATTTCAGAACATGCGTAAGTCAAATATACAAAAAAATGCCATTTTTACCCGATAGATGGTGCTGTGCCGTGTTTCAATGCTTATCGACGGCATCTATGCCAATTTTAAGCCAATGGAACAAACACTATGAAAATAACACGACATTGAATAGCTATGTTGAGAATAATTGATTCTAGTATTGTAAGAGATGCACTGTTTACTTTATCCAATCTGGAGCCCCCCTCCCATCGATTAATAAATTGATAAATTTTTGGTGCGCATAAGCAGAGATTTCGAACGTTCATCTGACCTGAATCCACGTAATTTTGATCTGTGAGGACATCTGAAAGATATGCTTTATAGATAATGACATGTTTCTGTTGCTGAATTGAAATCTAGCATAACGTGAGGTCGGGTGAAAATGGCCATTTGCCTTTTTTTGCATATTTGATTTGTGCATGTTCTGAAACGTGTAGATACCAAATTTCGCTACAATATTCCCAGTGGTTTTCTCTCCAGCACCCCTTGAACACTTGCAGTTGAATTATGGCCACCCTGTATTTTTACTTCTAACTAAATACCAATCCATATTCTTTTATTATGTGTATCTTTCTAAATGCTTCAAAAGGTTTCAAAATAAGAATGTCCGAGTCTTTAAAATTATTTCAACCTGGAGAAAATTTTTCCCTCTCTTCTGATTTTGTCACTGAATAACTATCGTTTGTTTCAGTTATTTTTATCATGATATAAAAGTAATAAATTATAAGTGGATGGCGTGGCCTAGGGCTCAAGGTCACGGACTTGTGCCGGCGTGTCATGAGTTCGAGCCTAATACCGCTGAAGACGTGCCGTGTAGGAGTACGATGCACGTTAAATCTGTCGAGAGCTCAAACGTCCTCTCGTTTGTTTGGTTTGGTAGTTAGGAGGAGGGGTGGCAGCTCAGGTGTCGTCCTCGTCACTTGACCATGGTTCAAAATTACGAGGTCTTTTGCCAAAAGTCCTCAAGTAGCTGAACAGTGCGGCGTAAATATTCACTTACTCAATAAATTATAAATTCTCAGGCTGCTTAGATGTAACGTTCCCTTCTCGTAAGCCCAAGGTTGTGAGTTCGATTCTGGCTGGAGTCGATAGATTTCCTGGGCGTAAAAATCGTAGGCAAGTATGTCATGTGATTATGTGGCATGTAAATATCCCTTGAGTATCAATTTGGCTCTGGTATTATCGGCAAAATTAAATCATGGCAATATTTAGCATCTGACAAGAGCTTGAATTAAAAATTTTGCAGCGAGAGCCGCCACTAGATGATGGTACTACTGAAATGGTTCTAACTTTTGGTTGATTTGCAGTGTATGCAAAGCTTGAGTGCCAAAAATGAATCCCATTTGGAAAAAAAATTCTCAGACAATTTCTCGGGTTACTTTCATATGTTCATAATAAATTTATAATTTCTTTTATTTCTAATGGCAGATTATGAACAGTTATTAACAGAGTTCGTCAATCTACCTAGTAGCTGGTATCTCATTTTAGTGCGGTGCCATATTGGCGAATACCAATCGCTGCAGTTAATTTTGACCCCCAGCACTAGGATTTAAGTTCACCTACTGCACCCCTAAGAATCTTTTGCATGCCGTATAATCATACGAAATGGCCGCCGTCGATTTTCTGCATCATGAAAATCCATCGACTTGGGCCGGGGTCGACCCCACAACCTTGGGTACAGAAGGCCAGTGACAAACCAACCAAGCCACCCAGCCGACAATTTATAATTATAATTATATATCACTGAAGAAAAATATTTCTCTATATAATTACCCATTCCAGATTGTTATTAATCTATATTCGATTCTTGCGTATTTTTATATATTGTAAACTGTTTCAACATTCTATTTAAATTTAAAAACAGAATTTTTAAAAAATTATTTTTACGATCTGACAATGTTCCTGTGGATTAGAAACTCCATCCAAAAAGTTTGGGCTTATAAAATATTATGTTCGCATCCGGTAATCTTGGCGCAGCATCGTTACCCTATAAAATTGATCTAACAACTAACATTAGTTTGCATTTCTATCGAGCTTCTAACCCAGGGGATTAGACTGAGCGATGACGATACGCTGTGGATCACTGGGATACTAACCAAGCATAATCCTCTCGTATCAATGTATACAACGAGTTATTACGACAAGTCGAAGATATTTCTAACGCGTATTGTCGCACATTTAATGCTGAAATGGACAAAGTGAGTCTATTTATAACGGTAGCCTTATTCCTAGGGAAATTAATAGCGTAGATATATGACGTTGATTTTAGGGTATTCTATTGGATACTTATCGAAAAGAAGAGATGTTCACGGAAAAGTACTCAATAAAGGGATTCTTTTGTCCTCTTGAGTATTTCTGAATGAAAAATGCGTTACATATTTGTTTTAGGAATGTTATCAGTAAAGATTAAAATAATTTCATTTCTCACATACGACACATGAATATGATCTAAATCTAATGAAATGAATTTTAAATTTATAGCTGATTGGTGATTGTGTGTAAGCTTTGGAGAGATATTAGGAACAAAATATTTCCGTTTTGCCATCCATCACCGTAATATTAATTTGGATATGTGAATGTAACTCAGGAAAAATAAATTTATTTATTAAATACATGAAACAAACAATATAATTGGTTACTTCCCCAAAAATTTCCAAGGGAATAGAAGGCGACGAACAGCAAATGTATTGTGTTCTTATAAATATTTTATTAGAAATGGGTCGCTCGGTAGCTTAGATACAGCCCACCCGTCTCGTAATCGGAAGGTTGCGGGTTCGATCCTGGCTCTAGTCGATAGATTTTCTGGAGGAGGAAATCGTAGGCACGCATGTCATATGATTATGCGGCATGTAAAAGAACCTTTGAGTACCAATTTAGTGGTTCTGGTAGTTTTTGAAAAATTAAATCACGGATATAGCATCTGACGTAAGTTTGAACTGAAGAAATTAAAGTGTGAAAACATTTGATAGCGGGAGCTGCCACAAGCTGGCACCACTCATGAAAAGGCTCTCCTACTGAGGGACTTGCATGTCTGCAAAAGGCCTGACTGCCGAAATTTAGCCCAGTTTTTTTTAAAAAAATTATTACTGTGAATATGCTATTTCTCCGAAAATCAGGATCACGTATTGCTAAGGTTTCTCTCTTAAAATCACGTTATTTTCTAACGAAACACTTTATAAAGCGAAAATTTATTTCCTACACTTTGGGTCATTTCTACTTAGGAATTGAATAATAATGTTTAATATTAACGGGATGAAATTATACTTTTATGGTCTTTACATGCGATTTTGCTGTTTTTATGAAACCGAATTCAAAACATATTTTAGTTGAATTTACGAACACATTTGAAAAGATTTTTCTCTACTGAGGTGAAAGTTTTCGATTGAAAGATTTTCTATTAGGTTGGAGAAAGTTAAAATGTCTGCTATTCCATATCTCAAATAAACAATTTAAAACTCCTAAATGTATTTTTGAAAAGGATTGAAATGTCTGCCCTCCAGAGTGGTAGATTTATTCTTAGGAAATGAATACTTACATCGACTTTGATGCCCTGAAGAGGAAAGAATTGGCCAGGGGGTCGATCGGTGGGGACGTATCGGAAAAACTCGACATCGTCTCTATACCATTTGATGGAGTACAGTGTGTCACCTTCTAGGTCATAACCGCACGTTAATCGGGTGCCTTGACCGCGGGCTACTTTATCCGGGACTTCGAGGGATACAAGACTCAGACTGGTCACACCTAGAAAACAATCCCAAGTTATACTTCCTCGAGGGAATCATTCATCTTTGAATTGTCTTAAAACTAGAACACTTGTTTTATTCAATTAATCACTACAACAGTTAATATTATATAAAGCTTCATTTTTCATAAAGAATGTAGAAGCATATATTAATCCAAAGACAATTATAATAATTCATTTAGCTTTATGACTAAAATAAAACAAATAACATAAAAAAAGAAATTTTTAAGTCAATCCCTATATAGGTTCACAAAGAAAATTTTGTTTTATAGTTACTTTTTATTATAAATAGTTACACAGTTAATGTAAATATGTCTATACATTTGACCGAACCACAATAGAAGTGACAAAATAGGAAGCGATTTTCCTTTCTGTATAGGGTGTTGGATTGTTTTTTGTTTTTCTGTGTTACTATATTTATTCATTAATTAAATTTATTTATTCTAATAAAGAAATGCCATTCTCAGAAATTAGACCACCCCAGATGGGATTCGAACCCACGACCTTTGCATTACAAGTCCAATGCGCTATCCATTGCGCTACAGGGACACAATGAACTCTTTTTCTTTATATATATGCTGTTGGACTATTATTTTTGTCTGTTACTGTTTATTCCTTTTTTAATTTAATTAATAAATTAATGTTTGAAAAAATTGTATCAACATCAAGTGTCATCCACTACAAGTTTAAAAAAATGTATTTTAACTTGAATAGATGAATAGAAAGTATATTTTATTAACGATTGAAAATTTGAACAAGATAGAAATGAATATATTTCTCTATATAAGGAGAGGGTGAACTAATAGTATCAGAATTGAAAAAAAACATGGTTTCGACATCATGCCAACATTTGCAACTATCACCAGTGACATTTTGTTTTTCTGTATCATTAACAAAAATATTTTAATATGAGTAATAAAAGAATAGAGGTTTTTATTGTAAAAAAAGTAATTGCAGAAAAATAAATATTAGTGAAAGAGATAAACAGAAATGTGCAAAAGTAAACCAGATTTTTGGTTTGTATAGTCTATTTAAAACATGAAAAATATTTATCACCTTGATTGTTACCTTTCAAAATATTTACGCTTGTTTTAATCATAATTATTTTTGAAAAATCTTTGCTTTAAAAAGGAATTGAACACTGTAAAATTCAAATAGCTAATCTGAAAAAAAGGCTATAATTTTTTGTTGGATATATCACTCTTAGTGAACATTATTTTGCAGTTGACATTAAAGCGTACTGTTTGTAAGATATCCTTAGGTAGATGTAATTATATTTAAATTAATAAATAAATTAGGAATAAAAACAATTCTATATTACAGACTTTATCTTATTATCCTTAAAAGGGAGAATGCTGTAGGTTGCAAATTGAACTTAAGAATCTTGCGAGGCTTTTAAAGAAAGCTGTAAAGGTTAAAACTGGTGGATATGCAATCCTGAAACTCTTCATGCACATGATATATTACAACATCTACTACCAATTTTTAACCTGTCTCATATGGGTGAAATATGGATATATTTGTCATGTTAAAGCTCAGTCGTACGTACCAAATTTGAACATATGGTTTAAAGGAATCTATCATTATCAACCCAGACTTGCCAAATTCTCCACATTTTAATGTAATCCGACAATAGTTTTGGAACATTTATCCAGTGCTTTCAGTTTTAATTTCAGTATTTTATCAATTATTCTTCCAGCAGGAAATTCCGATTTTTCTTTGCATCAACAACAGGAAAAAGAAGAAAAAATCCTATAGAATATAAAATATCGTAAGTCTCGTAGGGGTTTCGAATTTTGACACTCAAACCTAAACTATTACTTAACTTAAGAGAGCATAAAGTTTTATTGCGTTATTCACTGAGTAGCTAAAGAAACTATCATAAACAATATAAAAAAAGGTGGAGACTTCCAGATGGTTATATGAAGTGCTTACATTCCCTGTTGAGGTGGGGTACATATTTTATCTCTCTCTGACCTATTTTTTTTTTATCAATTTCATTGTAGATGAATTTTTTAAAAGAAATCAGAGCTATATGTTTTTTTTATTTTGTCCTTTACCGACTAAAATATTATTCAGTATTCAAAAATAAGATAAAATATCCTTGTATTGAACTTGAAAATGTTTTTTTTGTTGTTGTTTATATTAGCTTTTACTGATATCCCTACGTATTGTATGGTCTATATATCCGAAACATTTCTCACTGAACTCACAGTAAACTGTTATTTACAATCGATACACAAAAAAAATAACATACGTCACTGCCACTTGTTTAAAATGCAGAATTTTGGAATTTATGCACCAATTACCTCTTGATTTAATTTTTCTGAGAAAGAGCTAACACTAAGAGAAGCTTTGATAAAACTCAAACAAAATATAGTACTGACAAAAATATTATTTTAAATGAAGAAAATGAACGAAACAAGTAGAACATGCATAGTTGTGGAACTCAGAGTAAAGAAGAAAGAAAAAATCCGGAGAAAAAGCGTCCTAATCTGAAAGATTGACTTTTTCAAGCAGAAAGTGTGTGTGTGAAGACTTCCCAAGACGACCAAACATCCTCCACGGGAAGGAAAAGAAAAGATTTGTGTTCCACTTTCAAACATAGGGTGACGCCTTCCACCTCCTTTACTCCCGCCACAACAGGTGACACTTTCATGTTCACGTATATTTTTGCCCAAGTATATCACTGTACAAGGGATTTTTGACTCCTTTTAAATATTTAGAAATATTTTAAGGTATTCGAACACGTTCGGAACCGTGATTTTCAAAAGCGTAAAAATGGATAATATTTAGGATGTTTAGTGTCACTTAGATTAGAAAACGTACATAAAATTGTTTTAAGAATATTATTAGAATAACAAATTATATTTAAGTACAATATTTTGACAAAAAATGAACATAGAATGACCAATATTCAAAACATTCTCCTTTTATGAAAAATCATTCTATTATACTAATATTTTGCTTGTATATAGCTCAGACCTCTGTACAGAGGCTCAACTAGAATTTTTGAAATATATAACTTAGAAATGGATTTATCCATATTTTACTACAACAGAGGGGAGAAATTTTAAGAAAAAAAACGCCGATAATTATTTCAATGGGTAGTAACTCTGAAAATAATGTGATTTTTCAAAAATCCTAGTTCAGACTCTCTGGAGAGAAGTTTTTACTTTATGTAATCAAAATATTATTATTATAGAAGCATTTTTTATAAAAGAAGAACGTTTTGAAAAAAGGTTGTTCCAAGTTAATTTTTTGCAAAATATTGTATTTAAATAATTTTTTTGGTCATAATGTCCTTAAAATAATTTTATACATGTATTCTAATCTAAATGAAACTAAATATCACGAAAATTATCCATTTATGCGCTTTTTTAAAATCACGGTTCCGAACGTAGCCGGATACCTTAAAGAACAATAAATTTAACTATCTGAAAACACTTATTGTTAGTTTAATTTGTTATTATTAATTTATCGAAGAATGTGAAACGCTTTTTACTGTAATATATTTGTATCCTTTTCAATGTATTCGTCCCTTATTTTTGAACACACATTTTTAGTTCGATTTTATTACAATTTAGAAATATAAATATTTGAAGGACTATTGGAGATGGACCCCACTCTTGAACCTTCCACACCAACGCAAGGACCTTGAGGCTCAGCAGATATAACGCGTATCAGCCTCTTCATAGGGTGGGTGCATCTTCGGAATATGACAGAAAAATCTCCGTCACTAGTTCGCCGTCAGGACCACTCGCGCTCGATCCCGTCAACCTTTGGAAAGCTTTATCGAAGCCTATTTTATCAAGTCTAAGCCGCACTTTTTTTCCAGTGTTAATGCTACCGAACATTGGGTGCGCCTTAGAATCGAAGGACAATTACAGGTTCATGCATGTATTGAAAAGTTTCTAATATATATTGGTAAAATAACCAATTATTCACTCCTTAGTTATCATTTTAAATTGAGTTGAATGTTGTAAAACTCGATAAACCATTTGACACTCTTTTTCATTTGTTACAAAAAATTATTGAGCTTCGAATCGATGACGGCTTAGATTCGAGTCAATACGGTCCATGAAATCCAACAAATCAATATAAAATATCATTGAGGAGAACATAATAAGCATAGATAAAATGCATAAATTGTTTCTCATTCCATAGCAGAAAACATTGAATCTATAATTATGAAAAAAAAAAGATTGTTCAAATAGCCCTTGAGCACTTTTTAATTTGCCTAGACTACAGTTGACTTTGTAAAAAATACAAGATATTTAATAGGTATCGTATGGATATTATTTTACTTTATTCTGAAGCAACTAATACAACTCATGAATCTTGATCCAGTGATGAAAAACAACTCAAACTACTTTTCTCAAGCGGAAATAATACTCTTCTCTGTCCTGTTTTGTTTTAAGAAACTTACTAAGCTTTTAGCTAAATTATGGAACTTTACAGTATTTGCCATTTCCCATTCGAACTAACGAATGGTTCAATAATTCTCAAACTGTACACCTTTCTTACGTTTAGCATAACAATTGCCAATAATTCTAATAAAAGAGATGCTAGAGAAGGTAAAAAATGAGCGACGCCCACTGTTTTAGAAATGAGCTGCTGTGTGAAATATTCATTCGCGTCGCTATTTTCCTCTGCTATTGAACTGGCGTTAGTTTTAGAATTTCAAGTGGAAATCCATGAATCCTTCAGCAGAGAAAAGGTTTGTTGCTTCAATTTCTAATGAAATGTCACGGGCTGCACTAATGAGTCGCTAATCTCAGCTCTTTTGCACCTGGAAAGGTCTCTGTGGTTTTCGAAAATTTTAGCTTCCATTTGAAATGAAAATCTTCCGTAATCACTAGGATTGAAGGACTTCATTTTTTAGTAATTCAAGTGAGAGAGATTATATATCTGAAGAAAAATTTTCAAGCCCTTGCACTAAATTACAAATAATTTATTTTGATTCCTTATTTAATGCTCTTCACAGATTAATATTTTTGAAAAGCTGTCAAATTGATATTTAAAAGTAGGATGAATAAATTATTTCCACCTTTCCAATTATTTATTTAAGAAATTTTAGTGTTAAGGTTTTAAAGCAACTATTTTAAATTTGAAAAACTATTAAATGAAAAAAATTAAAAACTTGTAATCAATGCTATTGACTTAAAACTTTAGAAGTAAGTTTTACTGGAAGATTATTTTGTATTCCTCAAAACAGCCGACTTAAACGAGAATTATTTATACAAAAGAAACATTTTAATTAAAAGAAAAAAAATGAAGAATTTTTTTTAAAAACCCAATGGAAAAAAGTTCATTTTGAATTTCTAAGCATAGTTAAAAACATAAGTATCTTTGAAAAAATGATTTTTTTATAACGTTTTACTCAAAAGTGTGGAGTATTTATCAAAATTTAAGGAAAAGCTATGTAAAATGGTACTTTTCTTAAGAATTGTTTTGATAGAAATGGTGTATAAAATAACGGCTCAAATTTAAATTTTAAATAAAACTTCTAGGCAAAATTTTTCCTGAAACAAAAAATATACGAAATCAGATCAATTTGTCAACACATTTTGAGACTCATCTGTTTTCTTTGTATATATAAAACCCCCCTAAAATAACGAAAGATTCTGTTTCGCTACAGAAAACGACTTTTTTATTATTTGCTTAGCTCAATGTCATCATGAATAGACTCACGCCTGAACATCGCTTTCAAATTGTGCAATTTTATTTCGAAAATAATGGACGATTTTCATAAGCGAATTTTGTTTAGCGATGAAGCGCACTTCTGGTTGAATGGCTACGTCAACAAACAAAACTACCACATTTGGAGTGAAGCTAATCCACAAGTGTATGTCGAAACACCGTTACATCCAGAAAAACTGACTGTTTGGTGCGCTTTATGGGCTGGTGGAATCCTTCTTCAAAAACGATGAAGGCCACAACGTTACAGTCAATGGTGATCGGTATAGAGCCATGATTACTAACTTTTTCATTCCTGAATTGAACAATCATGATGTCCAGGAGCTGTGGTTCCAACAAGACGGCGCAACATGTCACACAGCTCGTGCCACAATCGATTTATTGAAAGACACGTTGGGTGACCGCCTAATTTCACGTTTTGGACCTGTGAATTGGCCTCCAAGATCTTGTGATTTAACACCGCTAGACTTTTTTTTGTGGGTCTATGTAAAGTCATTGGTCTATGCGGATAAGCCACAAACGCTGGACCATTTGGAAGACAACATTCGCCGTGTTACTGCCGATATACGGCCACAAATGTTGGAAAAAGTCATCGAAAATCGGACGTCCAGATTGGACTACATCCGAGCCAGCCGTGGCAGTCCTATGCCAGAAATCATATTTAAAATGTAATGCCACAAGATTATCTTTCGAATAAAAAAAATTTATGTCAATCGAATACTACATCGTTGTTTGATTGCAATTGAAAGTTCTCTACCTCTCAAAAAAACACCCCTTAGTTGACGAAATGAGAGTGATGAAAAATCATCAAGCTTTAATTTCACATTAAATGTATTTATAAGTAATTTGTAATTAATTACTCAATAAACATTTTGTTGTTGCCGCACATATTTTTTTTATTTAACATTGAAATTATTATCATAAACTGTTTTACCTAGTGTATTACAGATAAATAAAATTATTATAAAACTATTTTATTGTTAGAATGCGTCAATTTTTGAAATTGTTAAAAGTGTACCGCAGCAAAAAAAGGTTGAGAATCACAGATTCAGATAATGTCCTGGGCTGTCAAGTAAAAGTTTACATATTCTTCGATAAAAAAGTAAGGCATTAAAAGAAATGCATATTGTTTGAATTCTTTTCTTTATAAATGGTACACTTTAAATTTGTTTTTTAAGGTATGAAATAGTACATTGGTGCACATTAGATTTGCGGAGGCTTTAAGTTCTCAGTTTGCAGAGTGTGAGTGATTAGGTCAAATGTTCCCATCACTCGATCGTAGTTTAAAACGATAAAATGTTGCTTTCTTGTTGAGCATCATGCAGGATTACGCAAAAACTTACGTGTCATATTTATAAATGAATTAAACTTAAACAATAGGATTTAAATAAATCATGACTTTTTATGAAATAAGATTAGATTTCTTCCATCCAACAAACCAATGTTAAAAACAGAAATATTAATATCTCTGCTGAGAAACACGTCAAAGAAAAGCAGAGGACCCGAATGAAAGCGGGTAGTGTAGAGGACAAATGCGATTTTATTATCCCTTCTTAAATGGTCATGACATAGAAAAAAGGAAAAGGAATAAATCACTTTGCCATTTTCTGTCGGATAAGGACATGTTCAGCTGGAGAACTTCTTCCACCTCCCTGGAAGAAGAAAAAACTATCCAGGCCAAGGAAGACGGAGGAGGTGTTTAAACGGGAACTCTTGCACCTCTTTCTCTTCACAATCACCCCACAAGCTCATTTTTTGCTTTAATAATAAATTTATACTTAAAAATAAATTACCTAAATTTTCATTTTTACTGGGCTGGGATATTTAAAAAAGGCATAAGAAGTCTTTAACAATCAAAAATTCTGAAAATTTAGTACTTCAGGTATGATATAGACTACTTATTTACAAAAATTTATTATATAATACGTATACATTAAAGGAGAAAAGTGTGACTCACTCACTCATCACGATATCTCCGGAACTATTAGAAATACTGATTTGAAATTTGGCAGACGTGTTCCTGTTATGGAGTACTTCTAAAAGAGCTTACGAGGAGTTAAGGGTGTGATAAATAAAAATTCCAGTTTTTGAACTGTTAAACTCATATATTTGAAATTTGATAAGCAAGTTTGTTCTGTTGAATAAAGAACAGATTTTACGGAGTGAGTGAGTGAATATTAACGTCGCACTATTAAGCTGCACGAGGGCTTTTGGCGACGGACCGCGTAATTTTGAATTATGGTCAAGTGACGTGGACGACACCCGAGCTGGCACCCCCTCTCCTAACTACCACATCACACCACTGGGAGGACGTTTGAACTCTTGACAGATTTAAATTGCATCGCTGCCCCACGCGGCGGGTCTTTAGTGGTACTGGGCTCGAACTCGTGAAAAGGCCAGCCACGATCCAATACCTTGACATCTCGGCTACCGTGGCCACACAGATTTTAGGGAAATTGACTCCTATGAAAAGAAGCGGGGAATTACTGGGGTGTATTGATTTAAAAATTCCCATTTTTGAACAACTAGACGTACAGTAACGAAATTTGATATGCATGTCTCTTTTGTTGAAGTCTACTCTGAACGGGTTTTACAGAAACTGCCTCTCAAAGGGGATTACGAGGCAAATAAAAAAAATTATGTTTTTTAACTTGAAATTTTTGGCAAACATGTTTATTTTATTGAATAGAGATCCATCAAAATGGGTTTTGTGGAAATCCACTTTTTTCACTGGAGCGTAAAAGATAATTCTATTCAATTTTAGAAGTTATTATTTAAAAGTCCTTTCCTTTTTAAATTAAGAAGTGAGAGTTATAAGAGGATGTTTTTGATACAATCAACTTTATGAAATATATCAACTTTATGAAATACCCATCGAAGTGGATGGGTAAAGGTTATTACCGTATTGACTCGAATCTAAGCCACACTATTTTTCCAATGTTAATGCTAATGAAAATCGGGTGCGGTTTAGAATCTTTGTTGGATGGGGGAAATTCAGTTTCCACCCTTTGTATATGGGGTGGAAACGAAGCATCGATGATGACTTATCCCATTCCGCAGTTTGTCTCCAGTATTCAGTGTATCCTAAACATCATTGTCTGCTCGTATTTGGGAAATTTTTACAATGTATACATTTTCTCTTTGAATCACCTAAACATCAAATATATAGATAATAGCATCAAGACGAGTTCACTGTTATGCAATTAGGAAAAGGGAGGCAATTTTATCGTCAGAAATAAAACATTAAATAGGGCAGCAACATCTGAAAATTTGACACGGATGAAACAAATATATGTTGATGATGTAAGCAAAATGACATCATTTTTCAATATAAATGTTCAGTAGTCTTTAATATAATTCTTTTATATTCCTCCATAAGAAACTCTTTTAAAAAAGCGTTTCATAACAAATGCATTAGAACACACGTAAGACGACTCCGTGTGTTAAAATGGCGACGCCGGCACCAATTTTGAAGCCAGTTGTGACAGTGGGAGTGACGAATCTATTTGGAAACATGATACTGACGTTTAGACTAATTATAGGTTAAAAGTATGCATTTTTGAAAGTTTGTAATACTTGTAAAATAAAAATTAGCTATTTTAATCTATTATTACTTCTCATTATTTTTTTAAAAAAAATCTTTATGCATCAGATATTAATGAACCTTTTACATATTTTTTTATTTCTTCTAAAAATGTGTTAAGAATTGGAGATGCGAGTAAAATCGATGGTGCCTTAGATTCGAGTAAATACGGTTTATATATTTACATCGATCAGAGGTAATTCCCATTTGAATCAAATGGTGAGGGAGAGAGAGGCAGTTATATTAACGTTGCAATGTAGATGAAAAGGAGAATTATTGTCGAGGGAGCTCGAAATTTGGAACCTTGATCAAGTGATGAGGATGACAACTGAGTTGACATCCCCACTAAGCTACCACACCACGCCAACAGGAGAATGTTGCGGAAAAGTATTAACTAAAATGAATCTAAAATGGAAATAAATGAGATTTTTTAAGTATTATCTTTTATTGGTTTCTATTAAGATACATTTCAATTGGTACCCTCATCCGCTGAACGTAGTTTTAAGAATGAGATTCGTCGCAAAGCTCATTGGGCAACCCTAGTATAATGATCATCAAACAAAAACAAATAATATGCTTGTATTGAATTAAATGATTGCTATAAATTCATGCATTGAAAAAGAAAGAACAAAATATACAAGTAATATGCAAAACAAATGTTAAATGTCTCTTTACAAAACATCATTGAAATACAAAAAGTGAGACTGAGAAATTTTAACTGCTGTAAAGTAGTAAAAAATATCCTATTAATTGAAATAGAAAATGTTTGTGCTCATTTTTAGGTTTGAAATTTATTCAGTATTGATAAAACAAATTTTTTTAAATGGATATTTCATTTAAGTATAATTAATTACATTGTTTCCTGAAGGATGCTTTTTTGCTTCGTTTCCTTACTAAAAGCTTTTTGTGCTGCCTCATTTACTAGGCAGGATTTGATTAAGTGTCAGAGGAGCAAATAAAAAAAAATATTACATTTATTTAATCCAGACATTTAAGTTCAGTTCATCAGTTTTTGGCACAAAAGCTTTAGTTTGTAAATTTAATTTTTAATTTCTCTAACTCTAAATCGAAAAAAGGAGTTTATTGATTAATAAAGCAGGGAAATGACTGTTAGTAAGTTTTAAGCATATGAAATGCATAAATATATTTAATAATTAATTCTTTTCAATGTGTATTGATGAAGTCAAACAATTACACGCATACTTCATCATGTAAGACATACGAGAAAGAAAATAAATGCGTGAAGAAAGTAATGAAAAAAAAGATAACAATAATGAAAGTAAATTTGCTTAAGAAATAATGTTAACACATTTAGATAATAAAACTAATTAAAAATACACGTTTTTAATTTTTGCTCTCGGTAGAGTTTTTAAATTCCCATATAATACTTAGAAATTTTTAATTTTCGTTTCTTTTCTTTATAAATGTCCATTAACTTCTACTCGTTATAAAGTAATTTCCTGAGAAACATAGTTTGCTCATAAGACATTCAAGTCACTTTATTTCAACACAAGTTTTACAATTCATTTATTTTCCATTTTTATAAAAAAGGAGAATAGAGTAAGGTTATCTGAGATGACTCTATTGTAAAATTTTATATTTTTGATTGATAAAAAATTCAATCTAATTACGTCAGTATGTATTACTGTCACTAAACATTTTAAATACATATTCTCGTTTTATGCGTTTAAGAAAGTTAAAGAATATTAAAAAAAGAAATAAACACACAAAAAATGAAGCTTCGCAGAGTTTGTAGCGCGTCAATATATAAACACTTACTTTAAGAGAAATATACCTTTCTTTTCAATTTCAATAAATTATAATAAACCAAAAAGTTTAAAATAGTAAATTTTGGTTTTTCATTTTTGGATTCAATTTAAAATATTTCATCATTGATAATATCTTTTACCTAGTTCTTTTCATTTCGGTTCTTTTTTTTCGCTACAAATTTTTTTCTAAAATTTTAATTGGTAATAACTTATCTTAAAAAGTTGTTGTAATTCTCATATTTGAATTGTGTATTAAAACCTATAAATATTTTAGACCGAAATCTTTATTATACATATAAGCACTCGTTCAAAATGTGTAATGCTTTTTTTTCTATCATCGAGAACGCAAGCTAATAGTCTAAATCTAATATTTTCTTATAGAAATTGTAATAATTCATTTATCATTATAAATAGGTAGAATTATATATATATATATATATATATATATATATATATATATATATATATATATATATATATGTATATTAAAACGCCTGAAAAAAAAAGAAGTTCCAAATTTTCCCTGGTGGTGAAAAATGGTACTAATTTTATGCGTTTAAGGTTTTTATTTAATATCTTTTTAACTAATTGCGATATCGGACCGAATTGTGAATCTAAGCCATTCTCGAATTTACTTGAAACCACACAAAAAATTTCATCGAAATCGGTCCAGCCGTTTAGGAGGAGTTTAGTGACATACACACGCACAGAAGATTTTTGTATATAAAGATATATTGACAAAAAATTTAAATGGTTCCTTTTTTAGCAGGACAAAATGTTAAGTTGAAAGGGAGAAAAATAGTCAAACAGTCTTCTTTTCTGAACACTATTCTCAGACACATTAATATAACTTTATATTAATAAATGAAATTAAAGTTTATTTATGTACGTGAAATAAAAAAATATTTATGCATAAAAATTTATATAATGTAATATGTGATGTGAAGGGTAAAATGAAAGAAATCTATATTGAATCTTATTACATCATGATACAGTATGTATCATGATGTAATAAGATTCACACACAGAAAAATTTTAGTGAATTCTTCCTTCATAGCAAAAACTCTTGGTGCGCCTTCTTAAATGAATAAGAAATAACTAAAAGAAACAGGAAGAGGGAGAGAATAAAATAAATCTTTTTCTGTATAATAAAAAAAATTAATTAAAAAAATTAGGAGAATATGATTAGAGAACCGCGTATAGGAAAAAAGACCCAGATATCAAATGGTAAATATTTTGTTTCATATTAGGATATATTAAGCTTAAGGGTATATTAAGCTTTTGAGATTAATATTTTTCTATTCATGCATTATGAAGAATATAATTGAAATTGTACGTATACTGTTTAATATTTCTTTAAGAGTAAACTTGTGATATACAATTTACAAATTAAAAAAAAAACGCATCGAATAAGTTTTTAAAGGACTTGTTTCATTTGTGTTACTTTTTAATTAGATAAATAATCAAATAACTCACATTCTAAGTATACGAACATGCGAGGGATAGGTCAACACAGTACCCCATGTAACAAATGAAATCATCTATTTAATGATAAAATTTGATCTAAATATTTTATATTGTGAACACTTTGTACTTATATATAACATTAAAATATAGAAAATATTAAACTTTTTTGGAATTATTTCCTTTTCTTTTTTATTTTTAGACACAATTATAAATACATGACTGATTTCAAGTGCATTGAACCACAAAGAGAGCACATATTTAAAGCATTGAAATTACTTCATTAAATAATACCCTTTCAGTATGGAAGTTTGGATAAATATGATTCTCTTAATTCTACTTTTATTTGTTTCTTAAGTATACAGTGCGCAACACAAAGATTTAACCCCCAGGAAGTTTATTTGAAATATAAATTGAGCTGACAAGTGCCTCAAAAGAGTGTGTATCTGAATCCTTAAACGAATTAATATCAAGGTAGCATTCTCATAGATGCTAGTTAATTAATACGAGCTCGCTTTCATTATCTAAAACGGGAAGAAAAAGAAATAAGTTTTCGGAAGAGGGGAGACAATGTGATTTTTTCCCCCACCTTCTTCAAATCCTAGGGAGTTAGGCTTCATTGATTATGCATTTGCTTCAGTTTCCCAGTTATCTTTCTTGTAAAACAGGCTTGATTAATGATCCAAATGTTGCAGTACATTATTGGCAAACATTTTGATTGCTTCTCAAAGAAAGAGGCTTGTGTTTTTTTCCCCTTTTTACTTTATTATTTCGGAGAAGAAAATGAGATAAAACGTGGTATTAACTCAAGTGTCAGGCGACTAAAAAAGATTCCCTCTTCAGAAGATGATGATGGGGAAAAAATTCCCCACTCGTAGACATTAAAAAAAGGAGGGAGGAGGGAGGAAGGAAACCTCGCCGTATTGCGGTCATTTTTCCAACAACTGATAACTTCTGAAAGATTTTTTTATTATATTACTTCAGGAGAGTCAAAATAATTCTTTTTTCATTGATTTGTTTTTTCTTCTCTCCTCACTATTTTTTCCCTCCCTTTCCCGACTACTTTTCTCTTTTCAATTTTTTTTTCATCTTTTCTCCATTTGAAGAATGTAAAGAAGTAATCAAAGTACCAGAGAAGAAAAAAAACGGGAGAAACACACACACGTATACACGCTGCTCCGTAATTCATTTTAAACCGGATCCTTGTTTACATTCATAATTTGCACCTCAATGACGCATGCGGTGGACGTAATTAGTTAGTAGATGAAATGTTGAAAACAGAAGGCGCCGATTGTGACCGTACAAAAAACCAACGCTTGCATAAATAGTGAAAAGCATTTTAACGAGATTTTTTTTATTAGAAAAAGTAAGAGGACAGAAAGAGATAAAGGCCATTGAGGACTTAATTATTGGTGCGGGATAAATTGAAAAAAAATAATTAAAAATGAGAAAAAAGGGATAGAAGTGTATATAACAAAATTTAGTTTACAACTGGGAAATAAAAGCCCTTCTAAAATGATACAGAAACTTTGAATACTGTAGAGTTCATTCTACTTTACAAAGACTATCTTTAGAACTTCTAAGTAATTAGAAGAAAAACCCTGAGTCTAATAAGAAAGTAATGTCGTTTTATGACTTGATCCTTTTTATGTAAACTTTATAAATAGTTTTAAAAAGAGTTAATTCATCTAGAATTTTCCATGTATAATACACATGTTACGCAGAAGCCATTAAATCTTTTTGCTATGAAAAAAGGTGATTTCAAACAACACTGACACTTCTAAAAAAGCTTTAACACATACTTTAAATATATTTTCAAAAGTAACAAAAGTGTAGGAAATTTTGAATAAAAGAAAACAATTTTCAGTGTTTTTCGGAATTTTACATAATTTTTTGTATGAATTTTTTCGAAGGATTAAAAAGAAATCAGCAAAGATTCATGACGTGATGTTTAACGTAATAAACTTCTTAAATAAATGCATTTTTTGATTAGTTTTATAATTAGGATGAAGTTTAATCTCTTTTTTCTTAGGAATAAAAGGAAATGTTACCTTGTTTCAGAGATGTATTTTCGTTTTTCTGAACTGTTAATTTCTTCTGAAAATCATTCTTAATTACTTTTTGTTTGATGAAAGATTTTCGATGACAATGTCGTCATGAGTTTAAAAAATAGTATTCATTTACGATCCGAATGAATGTATACGAATTAAAAGACAACGTTATCTCCCTGAAAATTTATATTTCCAAGAAGCATTTGATTTCTACTTAAAAAGTTATTTGGCAGATAAGTCTAATTGAAGTAATTATAAAATTTTGATACTAATAAAAGCAATTATATTCGTCAATAGTTTTATTATGTATGACAGATATATATATATATATATATATAGTTATATAAAAGTAAAGAGATTTAACTTTCGATTAAAGTTGATGGAAGAGATCCTCAATGGATAAAAACTCGTCTCTAAAGTTTAAAAAAAAATTAAAAATTATTTTCTAAAATTTGAGTAATTCAACAAATTAAAAGTTGAAGTAGTTAAGCTTAGCTTTGATCAGAGTTTAGTTTAAGAAAACATTGATACTATCTAAAAATGGACCTTTAATATTTCCTGGAGTATTGTTTTACTATACAAGATAGAATAATGAAATGAAAATAATGTGCTTTTTATTATATTTATTATCTAATGATGAATATACTTAATTGCAATGTGCTCATATCTCTGCACTGTACAAAGAATTCTTTATTTCATACTTTACTCAAAAACTGACTAATTTGTAAAGACGTGTAGTGTGCCACTGAGAATTTCACCGTTTGCCAACTTTGGCACGTATTCTATAAGTTGCCGACCCCTGATATACGTATAGTATTAGTCTGAAGATCTTTCTAGAAAATATTTTCATTTAACAGATATTCGTTGGTTAGATGCAACCTGTTTAGATCAGTTGCAAATCATAGAAGTGGTCCAAATGAAAACGAACATAGGGCTCAAACATTTCCTATCTACTCCTCAGTCTCTGTCCAAATCCCGTTGAATTTGATGCATGCTCAAATCATAAAAAACTTGTTTGCTCTGTCAGACGACCTTAGCCAGACCCATTCTCCTCTACAAATTCGGTCTCCCTAGAAGCTACACACAACACGTAGGGGGATACGTAAGTCTTAAGAAATTTCCAATTGAAATTTCACTTGTCTAGTCTCTTCATTCTATTCATATTGAGACGATTAGATACATAATTCCATTATTAAAACCTTTGTGTAGTTATTCTTCTTAATCTGCTGCCCATTTGTATAGATTTGTAATTGATTCTAGAAATGTACTTCTTGAAAATATTCTTCTTCAGAGCTTTCCAAGCAATTCTCTTATTTGTAGAAGTCAGTGTCTTGAATAGAAGCAAACTTTTCACAGAGTTCTTGATAGATATTAAACTGTTTGATATAACTTCTATGAATAGTTTATTTTAATTCCCCTATATGAATATTTAATTTTTCTGGGGGAATCAGCATCCTATTCAATTAGTATTACATATTCCTATTTTAAATATTCATTTCTAGTACGTACAATAACAGACAAACTGATAGAAGTTGATCTGCAATAAGGACCTTCAATATGAAGTAAAAAAAAATCAATACAAATACACTAAAACAAGGAATCAACATAAATGGTATACAACATTAAGCCTTCCTCTGTAGGAAGGGAAAATAAAGTACGAAAATGCTCGTAGTAATTCGGTTTGAAGGCGAAACTTCTGAGCCATTTCACAATAACATGTGCGATTTATTAATCAGTGTTTATTTATGTTATCATTAAATAAGTGACTTTAAATTTTAAACAAGCATTGCAATAAACTCTCTCGAATTCACGGCTTTTAATGAACTTTTTAAATATTTACTCTCATGTTGATAAATATATCAAATGCTAGCTCTAGTTATGATGATAATTTCTGGCAGGGATATTAGTTAAATATTTAATGAATGGAAATGAAATGACATAGTCATTTCAATTTATGTATTCTTAGATTATTAGTATTAAATTTTTGGTGACAGATCTTAATACATTTCATTGTTTGCCATGCTCGTAATCCAACAAAGACGACAATTAATAGATGCTAAGCGGAAGAAAATTTTCAGTGAATACACACATAAACTTATTCAGATAACACACACACACAAGTTGTTTATCTTAGTTTAAAATCCATCGTTAGTTCTTAATTGGCTTACACCAGGAAGATTTTAAGGTGTTCGACTACAAGCGAAATACATTTTATTAAAAGAATTGAGAAATGAGGATTTTTTTTAAAGTATTCATATTTGTACAGTAAATATATGGGGAAAAATGGGAATATCAAAAGGGGAAAATCTAGCAAATTACATAAACGCGGTCCACTCTCTGAACGAAATGTTTCTGAGTGAATTTTCAATTTTTAAAGAATTATATGCTACAATAATATCGTTTTTAAAATGACCTAAGACTAAGAGTTGTTTAAATTTTTACAAAATATAGAACATTTTATCTTAGTCAATATTTGAAATAGCTTTAAAAATACTTGTTATAATTATAAAAGTTGTAGGTTTGGTAATAAGTTCCGTGATTTTTTTTGTAAAGCAAGTCAAAATAACTCTAAACCTTACGTAAGACATACACACGAAATTCTAATTAGTTATTTTCATATCGTTTCAATTTTCTCAAACAACGCATTTTGCGTAACGCCTGTTTTAAAGTAGGTAACTGCATTTTGAAAATGGCATCCACTCTCACGAAAATAATTTTGTACAGTAAATAGTATGTAAAAAAATAACCATTTTTGTAATCCAAACTAATTGACTTGGAAAATTAAATCATAAAACTTGTCATTTTTTGATGAAATACACGATTTTAAGTGCATTCTCTTTAAAATTTAGCAATGCGCTTAAAATATGTATTACAACTTTCATTTTGATACAAAAAAATGTAAATCGTCTTTCTTAATATGATTTATAAAAGAAAGTATTACGCACATGCTTCCATTTAAACAAAAAACATCCATTCTACAAAATGTTCGTGTAATTAGAAACGTAGCGTTATGATTTTTTCTCATACCACTCTACCATAAAAACAGCCCATAAGCTAAAGAACTCCGAAGTCAAACGCAGATTCTTAAAGAATTTTGCCATGCAATTTCGCGTGGTTTGATAGGTTGTCAATGGCATCAGATTCTTTCTGGATCATTTTTCCATATGCTAATTTTTGTTTGATGTTAGCTCTTCCAATGTGTGCATGAAGATGAAGCAATGTTTGATTCGAACGTTTTGATGGCATTTCGTTCCTTGGAAAAGATTTCGTTCATCTTTCGAATTTCAAGCAGGTATGCATGTACGTATGAGGGGAAAGCACGTATTGCTTTATAGGAAGCAATAAAGCGTTCTTTCAAGAGAGTTTAAAAACAAAATAGAACGAACCTTTTCTTCCTACACTAGGACGTCAAAGTTCGTGAAAACGATCACCATGTGACAGCACATAAAAATAGAAAAATGTTAAAAATATTGCTTCTGGAGATCATAGTTTGACAACAAAAACACAATGGATCGATTTCCCTGCTAAAATAAAACCTTAGAGAAATTAAAATATATTGTCGAATCTCTATATAACGAACCTCTATATTGCCAATTTGTCTTTATAGCGAACTTTTAGCATGGAATATTTCAGGATTGTCTTCGTAAAATAACCTCTCTGGAGCGAAGTGCATTTTCTATAGAACCAACTTTTTCTCTTGTGATTCAATTTTTGTTCTCACTTTTTTAAAAGTATTTTTGAAAAAATTTCAAATTATTCTCTAACACATTTGATGGTGGTCATAAATCTTGAACTGGTTTTATTAGATCCTAACTCGCCGAGAGCAATAGAGTTCTGGACGTTTCATCCAAGAAGTACAACCTTTAACCCCATTGCCTAGTTCACTAGAAACATCTTCGTTATCCTCTTTCACCTTCAGTGGAGTTGTCCCGTGTCCCCATGTTTTAAGTATAAAATAATGTATGTTTAATATTATTTGTGTGCTTTAAATTATAAAATGTTCTAAAATACATTAATTTTAGTGTAAAATTATTTTCTTAATATTGAAAATGCAGTGATATCTTCGGCATTATTTTTTCTTGTTTTTCTTGCAGCTTTTCTTTCTTTCTTTCTTTTTTGATGAAAAAGATATATAAAATAAACATATATTGATTTTAAAAAAAGTGTTAACAGTTACTTTTTTAATATATAGTGTTTATGAATTTAAAATATTTGTTTTATGTGGTTTATAAAGAATAACTAAAGATGGACCTCTATGTAACAAATTTTCCATATAACGAGCTTTTTCCCGGAATTTAGCGACTTCGTTATATAGAGGTCCGACTGTAGTTCGTTTACTCTCTTAAATTATTTCCTTTCATTTTCTTGGTGTCGGTTGTTTCATAAAAACGATATTTTTTTCATATGTCTTAAAATATAAAACTATGTCCTTTTTAATCAGTTTCCATCAAAAAGTTTACCAGTTTTACTGGGAAAGTCCTCTCGGTAATTTATTTATAATCTACTTTAGGTAAGATCTATTTTAGATCTTTAAGTTATCTTTTTTTATTTATATTTATCTAAAGATCTAAGAAAAATGTTCTTGATATCTGGGAAATTTTTATTGCATTGCAAACAGAAGTGTCATGTGAAATGGAACATTGCATATCAGCAAGAAAAGAGATCAATGATCAGAAAGAATCAGTAAACTGTGTGAGTCCGCTAAGGTACTTGTTTTTATCCCAATCTAATGAGTCTCAGATGATGGGGCGCAAGTGTAAGAGCAAAGAAACGCTTTGGACGAATAGATACGGAGCCGTAAAGACAGAACTCTAGATATTGAGGCCGAAAGAAGCGGAGCTATGTGGCCCATTCTTGTTTTATTGGGACCAAGAGTACCAGCGGCACACTCGACATAGAGTGTCCCAGACAAGCACGGCCTCCATGGACTCGTCATTACTGCTGGCGGCGGAATCCTGGCTTCATGCCCGATTATTTTCCTTGAAGGTAAGGGGATCAGGGGTCATTTATCTATTACATGGAATCATCATCAAGATTGATAAATTAGGATTTAAGAGTCATTTTTCTTCTCTTTTTTTCGGATTCTCTATATTCAAGTGATGGAAAATATGAACAGATAAGTTTACAATTATATCTTAGAGTGTAAATAGCAAATATATTATAGTTTTTAGTATTTTGATAGAAAAAAAAGCAATTTGAATGAGTAATTTAGAATCCCATATACATATAGTAATTCTAAAAATTTTTTTTAAAAAATCTTATTTTTATTAAAATATAATAAACAAGAGTTTCAAGAGGGTACATTAATTTGAAACGACTAAAAAAAATCAAATTCTATTTTTATAGTTAAGATGTAAATTGCAGATAATCTTATAGGTATATATATTCTTTCTATTTGCGCAGAAAATTGGGAGATCTAGATCAGCATTACTAATTCAACTGATAAAGCACGAAATTCTGAAATTAGAGATACAATGCATAAATTTAATAGACCAAAGTATCAAGTAATATGACCCTGATAAAAAGTAAAATCTACTTCATTGCGAAACTGCATACTAGATAACTATTTCGTGCTTAACATTATTTATAACTTATGGAATGCGAATTATGCTATCGGTTTATTAACCAAACTAATTGTTAAAATTAAGAAAACATCTCGATTTTTGTACTCAAACCGTTTATTAACATCGCATGCTGAAACAACGAAGGCTATTGACAATAGACCACGGTCAAGTGACGAGCATGGCACATGAACTAGCACCTTGTCACAATGGGCTATCCTTTTGAACTCGGGTTTTTTCCATCCAGCCAAATTGGCACTTTAAGAAAGAACAACTTAACGCCGCAAATGAACCTCACAACTAAATATAATATAAATAGTCTATGAGAGGAGGGTAATATATATATATTGAGGTGCTAGTTCTGCCTGAATTTTAATAGCTTAATCCTGAATTGGAGCCCAGAATTATAGTTCTTTAGCCATTCAAAGATATTGGAAGACTTCTCGTGGGTGATTACTGAGATTGCATCTCATTTAAAAGATAAGTATGCATCGTTTATTACAAGTTTACTGTCTTGTCTACATATCGCGTCATCAGGTTTAACGTTAAATTAATAAAAGGGATTTATTGCGTATGGTTTGCATTCTTTTCGGGTTGTAATTAATGACTTCTCAACCCAACTGCATTCCGATATCTCGAGAACCTAAGCGATAAGCGAGATCTCCCCCCACCTGAGGAGGAGGTGGCAACGCTACTACCTAACTCTTGAAACTTCCACTCCAGGTAAGCCATTGAGCCACGAAAAACTTAACGTGCCAATTCTGTTTGGCATAAAATGTTCCATGAAAAAATTTGGCATAAAATTCCAACAAATCAACCTTACAATATTAGTTTTCTGGATTTCACATAAAAATAAAATCATCACCTAAGAATCTTTCATACAAGAGGAACGGTTCTTGTAGAAAGCGAAGCAAAAATATTTTACTAAAAGAAATGAAAACACAATGTTGTTCTGAGCTTCTCAAAGAAAAGAAAGACCCCAATGCATATTAGAAAAATATATAGGAACCCCATGAAATATCTTCTACTGGATCCCATCCCACAAACAAAAAAAATGAGTAATTAGTAAAAATGAGTCTGCCAACTTCTAGCAAAAAAGAACTCCATCCTTCTGAAGCCGGTCGGGTAATATATGAGCGGAAACAGGACTGGTGACGTGTACGTCTTACATTTCGATCCCCTTTTTTTTATCCGTAACCACGGGACCCGTGAAAATATATTAACGGAAACTGGACCTATTACTCTCTTATACTTCTTACATCCCAATCTCTCTTACCTACGCAGATATCTTCCGTAACCACGGGCAAGAAATATAGAGTTTTCTCCCGTTAAGAAAAAAAAGGGGATTTTTCTTCCGCCAATACCCACTCGTGTTAGTCACACAGTGAGCATTGCCTCTGAGACCTAAGTGTGAGGAAAGATCGATTAATCCAGGCCAATTGTGAAATAAGGGCGGAAGAAATGAATGATTCAGGACGATAAACATCGCTAAAAGAGATTGAACAGTAAATGCTGCATCGTTTTATGAACATCTCCCACGGTTTAGGATAAGCGCTAAGCCAATAGAAAAGAAATGGTTGGCAGGAAAGCTGTTTGTCTTCACCGAGAGACTCATTGTATTTTTATAACAATACGTAAATAAATTTATAATTTTTATTTATAGAAGGGGAGGAAGAGTAATTATTTATGTTTAAAAATAGAATTGGAGGAACTTTATTTGAATTGATTGGGGAAAATATGGTTGAAATTGTGAAAATAATCCGTAAATGTACCGATAAGATTAAAGAACTAATTTAAGTTAATGAATGTAATTTTTTGTGTGTGTTGAACTGCACATACAAAACATTTAAAAGCAAAAAAATTGTAGTGAATCCATAAGTTTATAATCTCCTTCATGCATACATACACACACACACATATAATATATGTATACAGGGTAATTCGCTACCAGACCGACCGACTTGCAGAGTGTGTAGGGGGTACAGAGACGACGCGGAATCGCGTTTGAATGCTAGTTCGCAAATGTCGTAGCTTCGAGCTAGGGTGCAAAGAAGCAGAGAAAAAGAACAGAAACAACAACACATCAAAGGAACAGAAAACATTTCATTGAGAGCTTGTACTAAACAGGTGTTTGAAAGTGCATGGACTTCTTCTGGGGTTACGTAGAGAGTTCGGTGTACAAGTAGCTCGTTCCTTCAGTTCAAGACCTTATCCCTGGAATATTTGTAGCTGCCGAGAGGATATGTAACATGCCAGGAATCTTCCACAACGTAAGAAATTCCATGCAGCACCGCTGTTTCGGCATGCCAAACGACTTCTAGTCCTATTTTCGATCACTTGTTGCAGTGAAACCTTTCAATAAAAGGTTTTCTGTCCCATTAATATGTTGCTGTCTCTGTTCTTTTTCTCTGCTTTTTTGCACCGTAGCTCACAACTACCCTGCTTTCCTATGTGATTCCGCGTCGTCTCTATACCTGCTACATATCCTGCAAGTTTGTCTGTCGGGTAGCGAATCACCCTGTATATATATGTGGCGGTATGATATCTATAGAAACTGGTACCAAACATCACGCGAAGACGATTGTTTTGGCGTGGTCGATTAAGTACTGGATACGGAACGGAAGGTATCCAGATCGAATATTTCCTCCTTCATTGGTGACCTGGCCATGCAAAGTGAACTGCACACTTGACGCGCCGCAGTCGTGGTGCCATCTATCCACTGCAAAAGTAACTAAGCTGTCAGACACAAATGACGCACGTCGTCACGCATGAATGATACAATCCACAAAGTTACGCAACTGCTCACATACTCGCCCCGAATATGGTATGGTTCGTTCGCTTATTCGCCGAATCATTGGCAGGGGGGCGGCATGTGGTGGTGTAATATCTATATAAATTTGTACCAAACATCACACGAGGACGGTCGTTTTGGTGTGGTTGATAAAGTACTTGTGTACGGAACGGAAGGTACCCAGATCGAATCTTCCCTCCTTTATATATAATTTTTCCTCAAATCATAAATAATTCTTCGCACCCACTCATCGTGTGTGTGTTTTTTTTCTGACAAAGCGTGTATATGTTTTTTGTCTTTTCTTAGTTTTTTTTTTTGAGGAGGTGATTTTAAAATAACCCAGATAAATATGTAATTCTTTTTAGGTGTTCTTAAGTCAACCGAAATACGTATTCTTTTAAAAGAAATTCTCAAATATGTTTAACATTATTTCAGTTTCATGCATTCTTTCTATTCGAGTCGTGAGTTCCGAGTCCATTCAAAAGCCGCCTTGTAGAAGGACTGATGCGCATCCAATTTTTCGAGGCTTGGAATGGTATGGAAGTTTGGAAAGCACTGTGCCAGATTAGGTATCGTCCTTGTCATTTGACCGAGGAAATAATTCTGATGCAAGGAAAAATTAAATTTTTTACTAAAACATATGTAAATTTAATTTGAGAGGAATTTATAATATCCCAAATGATGAAAGATAATACCTGTATCAAACACAATTTAAGAGAAATTTGTTAGAGTTAAATTCAGTTTTAATTTCTATAATGTGATACTAACAAATTTTTACTAGTTTTATTTGAATAAAATTTCTTTTGAAAGGGAATACAAAATACATCCACGTATTGAATCTTTTTTTAAATTAAAATTTTACTAGAACAATCTTATCAGTAAGATTATTGTTCAAATGTCAAAATATTTACTTAAACTTCGATGCATACCATTAGACTAATGAACAAACAAGTTGGAGGCAAGTCTAAAAAACTATTCCATTAAGAGACTAAATTTGTAGCAACTTCTGGATTTTTCTCTACAGTGTAGCCTTAGTTTTCGTGATGAATTGCAAATGACTATTTATTAAGTTTAATATTTATATAGATTAACGAACGTTGCAAAGGAATAAGGAATAATGGAGGTTCCCCCTCCTTTTTTCTGCATATATGGAGTTTCGGAGGACAGTAACTTGATTAATTTTCAACGTAAGCTTTTGGGACTCTTGGATGCTGGGTTAGATAATATGTTTTAATGAGAAAAAGTCGTACGTTATCTTAGTGTGAATAAGTATATATATTACAATATAGTCTATTTTTTCACATAGTCTAGTTTTAATTTGTAAGTCTGAATTTTTTTCATTTTGATTGAATTATTTTAAAGGACACAAACTTCTTCCAAGTTTTGAATTCATTTTATAATTTTTTTAAACTCAACTATCCTTCCCCTATGTTTTGGAAATACATTAGCTTCCAACAAGTTTGACATTTTAGATAGTAAATGTAGAAAATTTATTTCAACAATAGGTTTTAAATGGTAAATTTCGGAATTTTAACACAATTCCTTTCGTTTTGAAAACGTTTTGCATTATATCCCAATATATGGAGGCAAAAAAATAACTAATAGATATCAATGAAATTATATTTTTTTTATTATTTTTTCCCAAGAAGTAGATCAACTTAATTTTACTCTAAACGGTAAATATCTATTTAATTTTCAAAGTTTCAATTACTTTTTGTTCCTATTATGATTTATTTTACATTGGTCAGATCAAATCATTTGGTGCTTTAATTATTTCTTAGAACAGCCAATTCTCTTAAAGTAGTTTATAAGAAAAGTAATGAAAAAAAAAGAATGTGAATGTGTGAACTTGTGTATGCCATGGAGTTCATTTAATGCCCGATATTAAACAATTGAACACTGAAGCAATAAAAATCAACAAAAACACCCATAAAGGTTTTAAATCTTGTTAACTTTTACTTTGGTTTCAAAAATATGAAATATATATATATATATATGTCATTGGCAATTTTCACAGTGTAAGATCAGACTTAAATTATTATTTTTTCAGCGTATTAAAATTAAGAAAATGTAAATTAACTCAAAAATATGGGTTAGAAACTAAGGCAATAACAGACAAAAGACAATTTACCCAATTAATTAAATATTACGTACTTTTTACTTAAAATCTAATGTTCAAAGCCAAAATACTTTGCATTTTCTCTTATTAACTCGAGTATTTATTTTTTATATATTTGTATTAATCATCTTTGGATTTATAAATCAAAGTATATAGCTAAATAAATGGAACATGCAAGGCTTTAAGATTAACTTAAACATTTTGCTGTTATTCCTAATCAGAGTTAATACAAAAATGAAATCCAGTTAATCAAACGATGAACACGAAACGAAAAAATATTTTTTTTGCGTCAATATATAAGTGATACCATATAGAGAGAGCATTAATAAGTTGATATGCCAAATTTAATGCACTATTGTCCAATGAAGAAATCACGTGAAAGGGTATGATCATGAATGTTGTAATGATCCCAAGTGAATTAAATTATAGTTCTAGTGTCATAAGCCACTAACTAATTTTAGCTAGCTCACTCAAGGTTCAGCCAATGGACTATATTTTTAGATGGATAGGTAGAATAATATTTTTTTTATCAACCTGTATGCCTACTAAATGTTGGAATAAAAGAGAACAATTTAAGCATTGTTTTATTGATGCATGGCAAAATAAAGAACATAAACTTATTTACTAAACATTTACAGATCAAAATGATTTTGCATTATACTGTACTTCGAAACAAGGTGCAGACAATTAACAGGATTTCCATAAATTACGTTCCAGATAAACTACCTAGAAAATTATAATTGAATCAATTTAACAAGTTAGAAACTTTTACCCTCTAATAATCTTGTTTTATATTGCTCTGAATACTTTTTATCAAATTTGAAGCTTTTATTTGAAATTTCCAAGCGTATTCACCATATTATTTAACAACTAGAGAAACTTGTTGTAATGTTGAGTTCAGAAGTTCTCATAAGTGCTTTCCTGTTTTCCAAATTTGTCATAATTTCATCCAACTCTCCTCTCCTGCATTTCTAGAAAGCTAAATGGGATTACTGTTCCTCATTAATTTCGATACCTGATTTGCTGTTTGATTGGGTTGCGATGTCCGCAGATATCCTCGTGGGGTTTCGCCGATTTTCCTCAACATTTCTGAATTTACTTGGTGCGAAAGCTATTTACTTCCCCTTTCATCCATTCAAATACACTGTTGAAATTCAATTCAGGCTTGTAAAGTATTCAATAATTATTCAAGCTTATAAATTTTGCCGGAAATTATAGAAAAGGCTCGAATAGTAATCAAATTACGTTTCTTGAATTGCTTATTTGTTATGTAATAGAATTATTATCGTTAGTTATAAAATTTCTTGATTTTATTCTCTTATATAGTAATTTAAATTCATAAGACCATGGAGGAGTGTAGCGATTTCATTAAGTGACTAACTTTCCTATAATAAATGGTCAATTACCGCTGTGATTTTAATCACTGCACAATGTCAGTTATATTTTTATAACTTATATTTTTAGTGTGCGGAACATTTTAAACTACACTTTGAAATAGCATCAGAAATGTATACCGATTTAAGATTACTACATAGAAATAAATAATGCCTCTACAAATAAATGAACATTTTTCATACTATTAAGTAAGAAGCTTTTTAAAGAAACAAGAAGTGCTGTTGTATTTATGCAAATAAAATGCTTTTAATAATTCCTTTAAAATAAAGTTAGAAAAAAAAACTTTACCCTTTTTCAGTAAACTCGTATGCTTTGAAATTTTATAGGATTAGATAAACTATACAAAGAATTTAATCATCACAAAACATGAATTTAGACCTATAATAATTGTACAAGAAAAATTAAGAATCAGAAGACTCAGAGATTGTTGTTTATTTAACGCTCAATTTCTGTAGAGTTATAAATAAAACTGCTATATCATTATCGTACACAAAGAGTTAAATACTAAAAACATGCACTTGCAAAAGACAAATTCTAATTGAGTGGAAAATAAATATGTGGTATGAATAAGAAAAAAAAATCAACTTCTTAAATTAAAAAAATTCCTTGAATGATTCTTCCTGTTATAATGTTTAATTATTATTTCAATAAAGAACACTGTATAATCAATTATTGATATTCAAATAAAAAAACACCATTGGTTTAGTTTATGAAGAATTTATTTTTTATATTTTTGATTTAAAGCCAGGTAGTGGATTCGCAATTATTCACGCTTCACTGCCTTTTATCAGTGAAATATTCCTTCAAAAATCTCGTAGAAAACTAACCAAAAAAAGTTACAGATTTTAGTCTAATAAGCTTTTTTCCTCAGCTTGACTGAAATAATTCTGTTGCGTCGATAATTAGTTAAGTATAAGAAACAACTATTTTCTTTTTTTTTTACCTTCCAGCCACCCAATCTCCCATTGTGTGCGCGATATTTGATATCTTCATTCTATTAAAACTTGTTTTCTTTATTCTTTTATAATAAAAAAAATTATAAAATCACCAACATTTTTCATTAGAAAGACGTTAAAGAATGCCTTAAAATGATTACATATTTTCAACTGATAAAATTTATAATTGTTTCTGTCATACAAAGTAAACATATTACATATGTATTTAGTATCAGGAATGAATGATCTATATGTACCGGGTGTCCGAAAAGTATGACAAAACATTCAAATATAAACTACATAAATAAATATTCACTTACGTCTTTTTTTGTTCCATAAAGAAAACAAATGTTTTTTTTTTACCATACACGATTTCTTTCACAGTTTTAATCAGCGCACCGTTAGTTGCGAGCAACACTTTGAATTTTTACGAGACTTCCAGCAACTTTCTATGAAGCTCTGAAAGTGTATTCTGTAATTTGACTTTTCATTTCATCAGTGGTACTGGCAGCCTTTGGCACTGTGAGAAACCCCCTTCTCCACCCACGAGCCGGATGTAACTCGAGGATAAAGAGGTCGACCGCTACCATCTCGTGACCCTAGAGAAGGCAGAGAGCGAGTGCTTTGGAAAACTTTGAACAGGACGGATGCAGTCTCCTCTCTCACAAACAACAGAATTTGAACTAATCAATCCTTTTAATAACCTCAATGTATATACTGTAATTAATAGCTGTGACATAAATAAACCGAATATTTAAATTAAAAAATATCACGCAATCATTATTTTCCTGAACCATTATCTAATGGAATGCTGGTAAAAAAGTTTCCCACGTATTCTTTCATGAAAAAGTCCGAAGGCTTAGAGATGTGAGTCGTACGCTGTATCACGCGCTGTATTGAACTTTCTGTTTCCATTCCAAACTTCCCATTGACGCTCTCCATGTGTTGCAGATTGAAATTCGATAAACCATGCTACAACTAGTGCTCGTTCTTGCATTGGAAAACGAGAAGGTTGAAATACGGGTGCTACCTAGTTGGCACTTCATTAAACATAGTAAGTGAAAATCTTTGTTTATTTTTAATTCATTTTTATAAGTGTAGTTATACTTTTCGGACGCCCTATATATTAAAAATGAAATACTATACATTTTTTTAATCGAGAAAATATTGAAAATCATTAAAACAAGACCAACCTTAATTTTGTATAGAAACGTAAATGCTTCTTAAACATAAGCACTTTTTTAAATTTAATATTTTAAGGGAGTGTGTGGAACTATTTAATTTTAATTTAAGATTATTCTACACAAATTTTTCCATGACATCAACTTTGCTGTTTATTTAATTTCAATTATTTTTAATGTATTTATGTTTATTTCTGAAATAATTTATTTTACTTTAACTCACAATTTTATTAATAAAATATTATATTAATAAAATATTCTTTTTTTGTATTTGTATATTTTAAATAAAACATATGAATAAAAAAACTAAATTATACACATATTTTCTTAAAAATAACACACATACTTTAAATAAAGAGATCGTTTCCCTCCTAATTGTATTGAGGAACATGTTAGTCATATTGAACACTGAACTGTTTTCTTTAGTATTACTAAAATGTTAATATTTTCTACATATATTACTGAGCACGGAAGAGAGGATTAATAGTCTGTTCGATTCCGAAATAACTCTATTTGATAACTCTAATTTTATACCTGATTACTGAACCTTTAGAAGCCAGTCAAAATGATTTGATGTCTTTTATATTCTTTTTGATTCGCCAGTTTTAAGGTAAAAACAACAAACTGGGAACTAAAGACCTACTTGTGCAACTTGAGTATTTACCCTGGGAATTCTCCTCGATGCAGTGAAAAAGAAGGCTTTCAAACAAAAGATTTTGCTGCGCTTCTGCGGATACAGAAAATTCAATTCACTTCCCAATATACCATGCACTTTATGCCCAAACTTCATTTTGTATTGCGAGTAGTTTTCCTTTGTTTTCTATCGTATTCCAAATTTCAAGTCATCCACAACACCACAAAATCAGATAGATTCTCAGCGGATAGAGAAGCGTCATGAATGAGAGGGTATTTAGAATCGTTCTTCGAAGTTTTATTTTTTTTAAGGCAATGTAACTATTTCAGGCATCGTTACGTGACCACATACGCTTTTATTATAAAATTGTATTATACTTGGGCATGTTAAGAACACTTTAAGGTACACATAATGCTATAATATAGCTCGAAGGTAATTTGCATGATGAAAGCTTGACAGTAGAAAAATTGATTATATATATATATATATATATATATATATATATATATATATATATATATATATATATATATATATATATTTAAGAGGGTTCACACATGTGATGTTTTCAAACAATTTTTTTTTTCATAAATTGCTTCCTTAACATGTCTAGAGTACGGTAGTAAAGTGATTTCTTTAAAATTCGAAGTCTGTATAAAGAAGTAGGTGTTAGAAGAGCAGCTGTTCGTAGCTCTAAGTTAAGATTTTCATTGTTTTAATCGGACTTGAATCTTTTTAAATATGTTTTTCTCACAAAACTGTGTTTTTCAAACTTTCCTCCATCATATCTCGAGAACGGTTTGACCGAATGACTTCAAATTTATAGGGTAGACTCAGCACATATATATGCTCAAATATGTGTGAACTATGATCATTCCAAAATTCAAAATATTTCTATTTTTTATAACAAAAACATAACAAAGAAAACCCCCATGAAATTCGAAACTTTTCTTCAGAAGTCTACCAAAAATCCAATTTTTGATATTTTCAACGGAGTGTAGTTCATTTTGTGTATTTAAGCTTATAGATTAAAACGCCGTTGATTTTCTTTTACTTCAGGTATGCCAATCAGCTAGAATCGTGGAGGAAGTGAATGCCCATTTTCCCGAGGTGGGTGTGTTCAGTGCGCTATAACTCACGTTCTATTCGATAGTTTTGGCTAAACATTTATATACATACTCTTAAAACTCATGTAAATAAATGATAAAAAAACTTACAGCTCTATCTTTTTTTACTGGTCGTCAAAAAAATTCTCTAAGAATGCTTAAAAAACAGGCCGTCACATGGGTGAACCCCCTTAATACAAAAAAGAATTTTGTGTACCTGAATAATAGTGCTTATAAATACAGGGTCATGGGTACATAGATCCAAGAGCAAAGGTGTCAAACTCTCAGAAGCTAACTTGGGCTAAACAAACAAGGTTTTACTTAAGGAGGATCGCAAAAGAGTCAATATTCATAGAAACATTAGTTTATTTCAAATAATAAACATAAGTAAAAGGACAAGAAAAATTTAATATTAACGTCTTGACACTTGACATATTTTCTCTCCAACTGAAATTTTGATGTTTTATTATACACTAGCTGTATGGCCCGGCATTGCACGGGCTTTCTGTACTTATATAAGCAAAAGCTTCAGTAAAATATACTTTTCCGAAATTTCTTTGTGTTGCACAGGCTATTGCAGTTTTATAAGAAATAGTATATATTTTTCAGAAATAAAATATGCTAACACTCGTATGTGCATTGGTAAAATTCACGCAAAACATGATAAATAAAATTGATAAAAGTGTCTATTTTATTTTTGTTTAACATTTTAAACTATCCTTTTTTTTAAAAAAATAAAAATTATCAGTTTTATTATATTTTTCAAAAGTAATATATGGTTAATTATGTTTTGTTTATTATTTTTATATGTGTGTAAAATGAATTTCATATTCAAGAAATATTTTTATAAGTGGTATGTAAATGAAAAAAAAATATAATAGAAAATTATATTATGTTCAGCAGAACAATGAAAAAATAATTTGAAATTAAAATTAATTTTATAATTTTAGAGAACACTTGAAGTATCATAAAAGGCATAGAAAATAAGGATGACAATTAATAATGAACCATAATATATGTGGACATTGCTTTTATTTATTTTTTAACTTGTAGTGGATGACAGTGGGTAATATACAGTTTTTTCACACACACACACACAAATATATAACTTCATTCATTAAATTAAAAAATGGCAACAAACAAAACTAATAGTCCAACAGCATATACAGAAAGGAAAATCACTCATTGTGTCCCTGTAGCGCAATGAATAAAATTGAGCTTTTCTTGAAAACATAATATATTTTAAAGAGGGTAGAGCCATTGCAGAGCAGTGTATCCAAAAGCAAAAAATTATTTTTTAATGAGTGTTCTCGTTGCAATTTCGCTTCACAGAAAAGAATGATTTCATAAAAACGTATATTTGAATATAAGAGAGAAAATTAACTTGCTAAAAAGGTAAATAGAAATGAAAGGATTAAAATATAAATAAAAATTATAACAGAAAAGTAATAACAAAAGTATATGTTTCTGCTATGGGAACTATGTGTGAAATAATCTGAAATAGATAAACCAAAAGAAAAAGTTATTTCATAAACTATTTCCTTAAAATATTAATAAAAATAACATACATTAGGAAGCCTTCAACAGAAAAATAATAAAATTAGTACAAACTAAAATTGTAAAAAATGGATAAAATAAGCCTACATTGTAATAAAGCATTAAATTAAATTTTCTGTAGCATTAAATTAAGATCACATGAAGAATGGAAGTAATAATATCTAACATCTATATTACATTTAATATAAAATTCAGATAAAAATGAAAGAATGAAAATATAAATAAGAAGAATAACAGAAAAGTAACAACAGTAGTATGTTTCTTCTATGAGAACTATGAGTGAAATATAGATAAACCAAAAGAGAAAAAATTATGTCAAACTATTTCCTTAAAATTTTACCATAAATAACATACAGTAAGAAGCCTTCAACTGAAAAATAATAAAATTAGTACAAACTAAAATTGAAAAAAAATAGATAAAATAAGCCTACAATGTAATAAAGCATTAAATTAAATTTTCTGTAGCATTAAATTAATATTACACGACGAAAGGATGATATATTTTGTCTAACATCTATATTACATTAAATATAAAATTCAGATGTAATAACAAAAGCGAAAAGATTAAATTAGTAAGAACCAAAAAAAAAAAAATATATCTCAAACAGACTTATGTTGAAAAAAATCTTAGTGAACCTAATGAGATAAACAATTAACATAATTATAGTGGTAATTGAAATATACATATCATATATGAACAGTATGATATGTACAAAGTATATGATCTTCATAAAACTAAATGAGGAAAATATTCAATTATTTTTTGGCTTAAAACTAACTTTTGAGTCATGGTATCACAAAATTAAGCCTAAATTTTGATGAAATTACCATAACCAGCGCTGAACAAACAAAATACTCACGGAAAATCTTAAATATGAAAAATTGAAACATAAGTATTATGATTGGCAAGTATTTGGCATGGGTCTAAGAATACATAACGCATCAGACTTGTACTCTAGATTGTAGGAGTAGGCAGCATTTTCTTTATCTTTCCAAATAGTTATTCTTGAAGAGCGTGTGGCATTTCTGATATTTAAGTCTCCCTTCTCGATCTTCAGCAGTTTCAGAGATCTTTCCTTGCATCATTTGTAAGCAATTGGACCAATGCCAACATTCAAAATTTTGCATGTGTTGTACGTGCTAAATTGTAGCTACCATACGCTTCGTTTCATGTAATGTCGACAATAGGTTGGGATAATATGTAAGAACCAAAATGTCATAGGAAGATTTGGTACTTATGTATAGTTAGTTGCCAACTCTATTAATAACTCACCAAGTTGGCAACTGCCATTTCCTATGTGTCGTCCATGCTGAATTGCCAACAGTGTGCTTCGTTTCATGTAATGCCGCCAATAGGCTGCGATGATACACAAGTACTTATTTTTTTGACCAAATGGTCATGATATGCAGTTGGAAGTAGACAAGAAGTACTGCTGAAATGTACCAATATTCAGGTGACAACTTAGTTTTACGCTATACTTATCAATGAGCTGGATACAGATGGATTGCAGCCTAAGTACGCTAATACATAAGTACCACATAATCTAATAATCTCATAGGGTAGAGCCATTGCAGAATAGTATACTCAAAATTTTTAATGGATGTTCACATTGAAACTTCGCTTCGCAGAAAATAATGCTTTCATAAAAACATATGCTTGAATGTAAGAGAGAAAATTAAGATGCTAAAAAGGTAAATAGAAATGAAAGAATGAAAATATAAATAAAAATTATAACAGAAAAGTAATAGCAGTAATATGTTTCTGCTATGGGAAATGACACTCCTTATGAACTTAAAGCGTTGTAATTTTATATTGAAGTATACTATTTTTATCTATACCTTGGAATAATACCTCATATAAATTACTTCAAAACATGAGAGCATTGCATATGTACATTTCAGGTCTCTTCGTACAAAAGAGGGTGTGCGTTATATGGTGAGCATAACAAACATTAAAAAATGCAGCTAAAAAGTATAGGTGAGCATTATACGCCCGATTTTATCGTAATCTGGTACTTTTCTTTGCATCGCTTTTTTAGCGTCAGATTGCTCAATATCGTCCTTTTTTTATTCATTTCACCATTGGAATGCGAGTCTAAATAACTATGCATATCTTTCATGATATTCAACATTGGTCAGAATCTGCTGATGAAGGAAGAAAAACAATAATCTTTTTTTTTTCAACCAAAGAAAATGTCATAGAAATGTACATTCATAAAATCTTTAAAAATATATATGAAGAACAGATTGTGAAGGAAAGTTAAATCATAATGCAACACGACCAAAATTGCATTAACTCTGAATTTCAACGTGCAAAAAAGAATTACTTTTTTGAGCATTCAATCCAATCCATAGTCTGATTTTGATGCAATTACCATAAACAGCTCAGAAAATTTTAGACATAAATAAAAATTCGCATTAGCATTTGTATTCTTACCAATAGCATCACTGCATTTAAATTGGCACCAGGCGAACACTGTGCTATTTCCCACCAAAATCTTACACATCTTTTTTGTTTCATAAAAAAATGGTTGTTGTTTTGATATCAAGGAAGGATTCGTGTGGCGCCAATTTTGTTGTACTGACACTAATAGGTTAATACCTAAAAAACTAACTTAAATCACGATATCTGAAATCGTATAATCCCAATAAGTTTTCCATTTGAGTTCCATTTTCTTTTTGTTATCCAAATATTATAATTGCAAAAGTTTGTATGCATGGATGTTTGTTACTCTTCCATGCAAAAACAACTGAACGGATTTTAATGAAACTTTACAATAATATAGCTTATACAATACTATAATTTTTCTTGCTTATTGTAGTTTTAATTATATGATACCGTGACTCAAGTTTTTAAGTCAAAAATGATTTGTGAAGCTTTTTGTAAACAGAAACTTAGATAATGTGGTACTTATGTATTAGCATCACCACAGCAAAATTGGTGCCATGTGAATCACACCTTGATACCAAAGCAATAACGATTCTAACATATTTTATATAAAATCAGTCAGAATTTGGCGGAAAATGTCGCAATTTGGCTGTGGTGACGATTATACTAAGTACTGATAATAATTACTTATTCTTTAACACAAATATCAGTGGATTATTTTAGACAATGAAATTCACGTCTTACCTGCTTTTATTCTTATGTTCTAAAATAATAATAATTTGTTACAAAAAACTTTATTACTTTTCTTTGTTCAACGACAAATTCTAAATCTTGATTATTGTAACAATAAAGTTGAAAATCCTAGCTAGCAATATAACAAAAAGAGAATATAGTAACAAATAAATTTTCCTACGCACATTTTTTAATGGTTTTATTATGTACATTTGGTAGTAACAAATTGATCCTTATATCAAAATAAATACTTTTATCACTTCTGGACCATAATAATAAAATTTAGTTTGCATGTTTCTTTTGTTGAATTGAAATCCACCAAATTGAAATCCAGAGGAATTGATGTTAAAAATTCTGTTTGGGCTCTATTAGATTTAGACTTGAAATTTAGCCCATATATTTATTTTACGTAGTAGAGATCCATTTAAAGTTGCTTTTGCGGAAATTTACTTGATTATTGGGTTAAGCGAGTGCAAAAAATCTTTCTACTTCTATTTTAGATAAAATTAGAAATTCTTAATTCTGACCTTTTTATATCAAGAGGTGAGATTTACAGCAATACATTTTTTTTTCAATACAATCAAATTCTTAATGCTAGAATAAAAAAATTATGAATATGTAAACAATATTTATTTATACAACATCGTGAAATACACAATGAAGCGGGTGGATAATGGCTAGTCAGGTATAATTTTGTACTATTTTGCAACTGATGAAACATGGAATTAGCCAATAAAAGAACAAAAGCTTTTCCAGATCAAATTGTCACGCTATTAGGTTGGAAGTAGGTAAGATGTAACGCTAAAGTGTACCGATATTCAGGCAATGATTTAATTTCAAGTTTTACTTACTTTGGGGCCTACTACCTTGATATCAAAATCAGATAAATTGTAGCCCAAGCACAACCCTAGATTGATAATACAAAAAAAAAACATGTAAAAAAATCTTGTACGTAAAAAAAAAATTAACTTATTTCACACGATATTGGTAATCTGTTAATCCTAATTAGGTTTAATTGTCATTTCATTTAGTTACATTTTTCTACTTTTTTGTTACAATGGAATTTGACAATAGAGGAAAAGGATACTTACGTATCGGCATCAACTCAGCAAAATTTGCGATATAAAACAATAGATTCTTACGTGTTTTATATGAAAAAAAAAATCAGTCAAATTCTTGAGAAAAAAGTGCCATTTTGGCTGCGGTGATAAAAATACGGATGGAAGGGAAGGAAATGTTGGTACTTGCGTTTTATCGCACCAATGTGAACATTCAAAATAACCATCCAAGTTAGCAGCTTTGATATTCGCTTAGAATAAACTTGTGTTTGCAAATGTTTTTATTAAAGTTTAAATTTTTTTAAGGGATTAACTTTTAAGTTAAAATTTCCAAATTTCACTCAACGGTAACTTTTTTTTTAAAAAAAAAGTACTGCGTTAATGAATTATTGAAAAAAGGGTTTTATTTCAGCAATAATCCGTTTTTCAATTAGTTTAATTTATCAATATATTCTCTTTTTTTTATACTGCTAGCTTTGGATTTTCAACTTTTTTGTTACAATAAGCAAGATTTAGAATTTGTCGTTGAACAAAGAAAAGCAATAAAGTTTTTTGTAACAGATTATTATTATTTTTGAACATAAGAATAAAATCAAGTAAGAAGTGAATTTTATTGTCTAAAATAATCCACTGATATTTGTGTTAAAAAATAAGTGATTATTATCAGTACTTACGAATAATCATAACCGCTGCCAAATGGTATCAATGTGTGATTCGCATGGCACCAATTTTACTGTAGTGACGCTAATACATTAGTACCACATTATCTAAGCTTCTGTTTACAAAAAGCTTCACAAATGATTTTTTTACTTAAAAACTTGAGTCACAGTATCATATAATTTAAACTACAATAAGCAAAAAAAAATTACAGTTTAGAAAACAAACAAACAAAAACTGTGTGACACTAAAATAGAAATTAGAGTATTAATTTAATACAAAACAATTCATATCCTAAGACATCGGAAATCTAATGTAATACAATCAGGGACATTGAAAATAGCGACCCAAGAAGAAAACATCGGATTGAAATGAAATTTAATACACATAATGACACACAGGAGAGATTCACTTGATCGCAAAAACAAGACAATTAAACGAATACAGGGTGTGCAATGACACAAATACTGGACAACTTCAATTGCGCGTTGGACCACCAGTAACTGCAATACATGCCGCCACACGGTCTGGCATTGAGTTGATTAGACACCTTATGCTGTCTTGAGGAAGATGGGCCCAAAAATCTTGAACAGCCAACTCTAAATCATGTACAGAGTGACACGATGGCATATGCAATTTTAGCAGATCCCACACGTGCACTACAGGGGACAAATCGGGGGAGTGGGTTGGCCATGGAAGAGTCTGAAAATGACGTAGGAAGTCTTGAGCAACTCTTGCTGTATGCGGACGAGCATTATCTTGCTGGAAAATTGCCCCTGGGAGACCATTTAGGAAAGGTCCTACATGGGGTCGAAGAATATCATCAACGTAACGTTGGCCCGTTAAGGTTTCACGCATCACAATTAAAGTGGACCGGCTATCATAGGCTATGGCCCCTCAGACCATTACACCAGCTGAGCGGGCAGTGTGACGTAGAACAGTGTAGGGGGATTGCACCGCTCACCAGGGTGCCTCCACACCCGTACACGGTTACCATCTGTCCCCAAAACAAACCGGGATTCATCACTAAACACAACCTTATGCCAATCTGTACATTCCATATTGATCTGGCTTGGTAGCACTGTAGACGCAGTGTTCGATGTTCCGGTGTTAAAGGGAGTGCACGGAAAGGACGCTTGGATTTAAGATTTGCTTCTGCAAGGTGTCTGGAAATTGTTTGTGGAACAATTGCTACGCCTACGTCTGCTCGTATCGTTGAACGAGACACTGTGGGGTCCACAAGTGTTTACCGCACGATCCTTCGATCCTCTCTCATCGTTGTCTTCCTGGTCACTCCAGACCCGGTTTTCCGCGCGTGGGTACCATCTCGTGTCCACTACTCCCAACAATTTCTAACGGCACACTCAGAACGACCCACCTGGCCAGCAACACGGTGCGTCGAGCAGCCTTCAGTTTTAATCCCGATTATAAGGCGTCTCTCAAACTTGCTTAACTGTGAGAAATGTCTTCTATCACGTTTACCTGGCATGTTTCGCTTACCAAAGTCTTTCTACAATCGTTGGGTAATCGTCACGTTTATGAATCTTGGAATTTGCGCTGGCTTATATAGCACCCTCTTCCTGATTGTAACGCCACATCGGTGTGTATGAGCATGCGTATTGGCACAAAACTTGGATTATTTGCATATCACATTACGCTGTACTTATTTGCAAAGTTTCGCGATTGTACTTAGCTTCCTTCTTGGGTCCCTATTTTCAATGTGCCTGAGTATATATATATTATATATATATATATATATATATATATATATATATATGTATATATATAAATATATATTATATATATTATATATATATATATGTATATATATAAAATATATATATATTATATATAATATATATATATATTTATATATATATAATATATATATACATATATATGTAATATATAATATATATATATATACTATATATATATTATATATTACATATATATGTATGTATATATATATATGTAATATAAAATAGATATTTATATTTTCATGTAACTAAAACTTACATGATGCAAAGTGAATGCAATCTTTCGTCTCATCTTTTCCCTCTAGATATATTCTGTGTAGTATTACAGAACCCCCATTAATCATGGCTTTTGGGAAATTCTCTATATTCGCTTTTCCCTATTTAAATATCCTATTCCCCGTAAGTCGGAGTCTATTTGCCTGTCACCAAGCATTGTGTCATGTTGTCCCAGTGTTCTCCCTTTAAAGAAAGTCCCGTTCCTTCAATAAAGACTTGGAATTCCATAGTTCTGATTACTGGGTCACTGCATTATTAGATATGCACAGATTGACCCCAATTTAACGAATTTATGGGTCCTAGCATTTTAATTGTTAAATCGGGGTTATTCGTTATATCGGGGTCCAAACAAAATACAATTTTTTTTTTTTGAATTTACCTTTTGGAAATTCTACAATAAGCAACTACAAAAAATATTCCTAGTTGTAAATTTTGTACTTTTTATTCAACAGGTACTGGTGAATTATTACATGTGAGTCATTTGGAAATTTTAAAACATTGACTGATAGATACATGGAAATCTTTCTGATTCCTGGCTGTGGAAAGAGTTCCTTTTTCGACTTTATACAGAGAAGAAAATACTGTGTTATTTATATCCTACTGTATAAGTTATGTTTTCAAACAATGTCAAGCATTAGAACATGTAACAGTTTTGATAAGAGTTTCTGCATCAGAATCGCTCTTCATTGGCACCGATAAATCAACAGTTTCCTCAAATTCAGTTGCACATGTATGTAGTCCGCCATCAAATGTAACAGAATCGTTAAAATTTTTAAATATTCCTTGCAGTATGGAGTGGTATGAGATAAAAAGGAGTACAATTCTGTACAATTCAAAACTAACACGGTAGGTTACACTTAGGACTCGTCGGCACCTGTTAAGTCTAATAACACTCTACACCCTATGCCTTCGAAAGTTACTTCTTGCAAGAAAGTCTTTTTTCTGTTCCTTACAAAAAGGATATTATTTGAAAAAAATCCATTTTCTAACATAAACTAATAATTTTTTTTTAACTGTTGAAATAATTCGTAAATTCGAGGTTTGTTATTCGTTAAATAGGGACTTTTGCCTTCATTTTTAACGAAGAAAGAGAAAAATTCGTTACATCGCTAAATTTGTTAAATCGGGGTTGGACTGTAAATTAAAATGTTTACAAAAAAAGAAAATCACACTAGAAGCTAACAAGAGGATATTGAAGATAAGATTTCATTTGTTACCGTCACATGTGAGAATCCCACTGGGTTCCACCTTGGACACTAAGATTGAATTGAGGCAAAGAACTTCCAGGCACCATTTTCAGAATAACAAATTATATTTATTCACTTAGTACAAATATCAACCTTCTAATTACAAATATTCAACTATAAGTCTACGTCAAAGGGTATTAAACTAAATTACGAAATTTGTAATTAATTAAGTACTAAGCTCAATATCCAACGGGTTTACCTGAATAGGAGGTCCGAGAAATACACGCAACTTGAATTATCAACATTCATTAAAGATTAACTAACTTTATTATCTATTAACGCTTGTGGTCAGATAGACTAAGTTAGAATATATCACCTGACTGTAATGTAGTTCTCTCCAGGTAGGTTAATCTCTCTAAGGCTTCTTCGCTGAATAATAACAGCAATACTACAATCTCTTAATCCACTTGAATCTTCCTAACCTCGTCACTACTGCTCCTGGCTCAATCACTTTCTCAAAGCTAACTCTCAACGCTTTCCTTAAATACCCTATCCGATTTGCATATCCCATTTTCTTCTTTTAGAGCTGATTGGAAATATCCCCAAAGACGCCTAAGAGTAATAGTGGAAAAGTGCCGTAAAGATTCGTCACACATAACGAGCTGGTGCCTATTTACTCCAACTTCTATGCTACAGAAAGTTTTCGAGCGCATTTAATCCATCTCAAGTGACATCAGGATTCAAACATCGCTAATTACCACTGACATTAACATTACACTCTGAAGCAACATGAGGAAAAAGGGCCTCCTAACTTTGAACCAGGATCGAGTCCTACACCTGAGCTGGTATCCTATACGTAGGCATATCCATGTCAAGAAAAGTATTTTGAGCTTAGACTGATTTAAAGTGCGTCTGCCTTTCTACACGGAGGGTCTTTAATGTCATCAAGACTCAAATCCATGGCTTAACAGTAACAATCCTGCTACAAGTTCACAATCATGGCCACTCGGATATCGCAGACTCATCAGAAATAACTATGAGTTACAGGCCCTAACCAGTCGGCTACTTACTGACCTTGGATTATTTTATAGTAATATGAATGTAAGATATATTAACTGTCTGAGAAATGCAAACATGAACAATAAAACAAAAATGGAAAACTAATTTCGCAAGTTTTCTTTTTCTTCCCAACATTGTACATGTGTTCTAAACAGAAGAACAAATACATTTTCCCCTCAAATATTGTATTTCTTTTTTAAAATTAGGAATCAAAACAATCTAAGAAAATCGTTTTTAAAAATTATGTTTCTTTTAAATAAAGATCACCATTTTCCGGAAGCAAGATCATTTGACGAATCGATTTCCAATGCATAGAAATATTACGGAAATTTAAAAAAAAAAACGAGAAATCAAAAAAGTCCTTCTTAGTTGCAAGACAAATCAGAAAACTGAACCGTCAGATCTTCGACAACAATATAATCTAAATCTAAAAATCTGCAGACGCTTTTTGAAAAAATACTACTAAATTTATATGCATTCTCTTGTTATATAGCTTTTGAATTTTAATTGTAAATTGAAAAGGTCTAAATACCGCCTCTAAATAGCTTCTGCTGTCATTATTGTCTCCAAAGGAATGAAACTTTCACACATCGATAATCATTCTGTGTGATAAGTTATACAATTTGCTGGCTTTATAATATAAACCTAGACTTTTGCTTAAAAAATATGAATGTTTCGTTTCTATTAGTTCTCTTTTATTTTTTGCTATGGGCTGAAAAAATTTCTTTCACATGGAATAATTCTAAAAATTATCATAGATGAACTAATTTAATCAAGGCTGCAAGAGGACATTTTAATAAAATGCTAGAAGTACTTAGCAGTTTTTTTAAAAAACGTAGAATATAATATTCTCATATCTTAAAAAATTCAACATATAAATAGGATATTAAAATTATAGAAAAGTTTATTGAATAGCTTAATAATTTTTTATCTTTCATGCTAGAATCAGGATTCGAAAGAATAGCTCATATGTCAAAACTTGTCCATAAAATTTCTTCAATTACTACATAGAAATTTTTTATGCATTAATATTTCACATCGAACTCATGCAAGTTATTACAATACATTTGTAATACAGCCTCACTTTATGTGGGAAGATTTAACATAATAATATAAATTTCTTTTACAGTTTTAAAACAATCAATCGATAGAGTTTCTTAATTCCTAAAAATGTAATATTATGCTTTTTCTGAAATTTTTGCAAAAGAAAAACACCATGAATATCTTTTTATGAAAACATTTTTACAATTTTTTTCGTCCCTTAGAATTGTGTGTGCTCACAGATGTTAATTTTTAAATAATCTAAATTTTATTAATAAAAATATTTTATTGAACTCTATGTATAACACTTAGGCGTACCATAAATTGTTTATTCTTTTTAAAGGGATAATCAAAATATACAAAGTGAAATTCCTTGTTAAAAATAAAATCTGTTAAAAAAGCCCTTTCTTAAGAAAATCAGTTTCTAATGATAATTTAAATAATGGATTTAATTTTAGATTATGGAGTATGATTGATCTAAGTCAGGGGTGCCCAACCCAAATCGGTTGGTGGGCCACTTAAAAATTTATTAAACTGAGATGGGCCGCACATATCAAAATATAAAAAAATTATTCAAAATATTTTACTATCGTACAGCATCCAAAATATGATATCATCAACATTCAATTATTGATATGATCAAAAAACTCCAAGCTTACCTTTTACTGGAACAAAATCACAACAAAGTTGAAAGTCGACCGATTGCACTTGTTGGTGGAAGAATATTTCTTAACATACAAGGTTCTTATCTACAGTAGATTTATGCTGCCTTCTGAGGTTACGTAGTATAACAACTATGGGCGCGTAACATCTTCACGTTTTATAAAGGGTGTTTTTTTAGAGGTATAAAACTTTAAATTGCAATAAAACAACGATGTACTATTCGATTGACATGAATTTTTTTATTCGAAAGATAATCTTGTGGCATTACATTTTAAATATGATTTCTGGCATATGACTGCCAAGGCTGGCTCAGATGTAGCCCAATCTGGACGTCCAATTTTCGATGACTTTTTCCAACATTTGTGGCCGTATATCGGCAATAACACGGTGAATGTTGTCTTCCAAATGGTCAAGCGTTTGTGGCTTATCCGCATAGACCAATGACTTTACATAGCCCCACAGAAAATAGTCTAGCGGTGTTAAATCACAAGATCTTGGAGACCAATTCACAGGTCCAAAACGTGAAATTAGGCGGTCACCAAACGTGTCTTTCAATTAATCGATTGTGGCACGAGCTGTGTGACATGTTGCGCCGTCTTGTTGGAACCACAGCTCCTGGACATCATGATTGTTCAATTCAGGAATGAAAAAGTTAGTAATCATGGCTGTATACCGATCACCATTGACTGTAACGTTGTGGCCTTCATCGTTTTTGAAGTACGGACCAATGATTCCACCAGCCCATAAAGCGCACCAAACAGTCAGTTTTTCTGGATGTAACGGTGTTTCGACATACACTTGTGGATTAGCTTCACTCCAAATGCGGCAGTTTTCTTTGTTGACGTAGCCATTCAACCAGAAGTGCGCTTCATCGCTAAACAAAATTCGCTTATGAAAATCAGGAACAACGGCAATCTCGTTTTGGGCCCATTCGACGAATCTACGCCTTGCTTGATGATCGTTTTGATGAATTGCCAAACCAAATTGAGAATAAATCACTTGACAGCTGTTAAATCGGTCGCTATCTTGGAAAGTAATGCCAACTTAAACTTCTATACCTGGAAAAAAACACTCTTTACTTGTGTTACAGTATGTTTGCATAAAATTGATTTAGATTTTCAAAATTTTTATTTCAAATGCAAGAAAGCAATTAAGTAAAGAAGAACAGCTTTGTAATTATTACACTGTCAAAAAGTTTTTTTTTTGCCCGATAGCCAAATGTTTGGTCTCTTATTGAATGATATTAAATATGGCACTGTGATTAAATATATATCATAAAATGAAAAGTTATATAATTTCAGAAGGTTAAAATATTAAACATTTTTATTTTGCTGCCGTAATTATCTTACATTTCTACTAGCTGGTCTGACAGTCCTGAGTTAACTCATTAAATCCATCATCGGATTCTTTCTTTGCCAAATAAAACAAGAAAAAGATTACTAATCTGAACTTAAAAATATAGACATAAATTATTTTTCTGACAAATAGAACTAAATACACTACTCATTCTCAACGAAGTTCTCGTTGAAAGAGGAATAACACACCGAAGCTCATCTGCTTTCCTTCATCCATCAACACCTGTTATTACAATTGCTTGGAAGTCAAACGAAGGAAAAAAAATTATTTCGGTAAAAACTGCACGGGGAGAGTTGGGGTTGGGTCAAAACACGATATTTCCGATTCATCCGTCTGTAGTCCAAATGTCTAAAATAATATAAACAGAAACTTCAATTGGGCCGCAAAAATTCTCCAAATAGGCCGCGGGTTGGGCATGCCTGATCTAAGTCATCAGTTTTTAATGTAGAATAAACTTCTAACGAAGCAACACTCTTTTAAATTACTTCATAATGAAACTGAAAAAAAAATTATCTTATGAATTATTTTACTTCTTTAGACAGCAACTATAAAAATATTTGCAGATATGATAGATTAATTTTTAAAAATTGCAAATAATATCAATAAATACTTGATCAAGTATATACACTCTGTCGCAAAAAAATATATGCACCCAGAAGAAATCAAGCTACAATCACGAAACTCGGCAAGAATGTAGTCTGGTAAGAGATATGCAAATGATTAAAATTTCGAAGCCAATGAGACAAGGCTAAGTGTGCTATGCGCATATTAGTTGCGCAACTGGGAGAGTTTAAAAGCATGAGTACGAGCGCCGTACGGCTATCCAAGCGAATCTGATGACTTTGATAGACGATATTGAGACTTAGGATGCCTCTAAGACGTAACCGGCGGCAGTACGAGCAGCTGACGGACTTTGATAGGGGCCGTATAATAGGCCTCAGAGAAGCAGGTTGGTCGAATAGACGTATCGGCCGCCACCTCGGTCGGAGTGATATGGTAGTTGCTCGGTGTTGGCAACAGTGGATCACAGAAGGTAGAGTGTACCGTCGCGGAGGGTCAGGACGTCCCAGGAACACAAATGATCGCGAGGATCGTGCAATCAGAAGAGTGGCCACTTCGGCACCAACAACGTCGCTAGCATCGATTCAACGCCACTTACCCCTTCCAGACATCCAGTGCCATCAAGAGAAACCATAATGAGACGACTGACCGAAGTTGGCTTGAGGAGCCGACGTCCGCTAAGACGCTTACCACTGACCCCACATCATAGGCAGTGTCGACTGGATTTTGCCGACCTCGGGCAACTTGGAGTGTGACAGACTGGAGACGTGTCATCTTCAGTGATGAATCCCGATTCAGTCTCAGTGCTGATGACCACCGCACACGTGTCTGGAGGCGCACCGGCCAGCGGTCCGATCCGGCATTTATTGTCGAGCGGCATACAGCAATTTCACAAGGTGTGACAGTATGGGGAGCAATTTCTTGGGACACACGATCATCTTTAGTGGTCCTTCAAGGCACTTTGACAGCTCGCAGATACGTGGACGATATTTTAACGCAGATTGTGCTACCCATGCTATCAAGTCGCCCAGGTGCCATTTATCAACAGGATAATGCTCGTCCACATACTGCGCGACTCTCCCAACAATGTCTTCAAGGATATGACGTCCTACCATGGCCTGCCAGGTCACCAGATCTTTCGCCAATAGAGCATGTCTGGAAGCGCTGGGAAGGCAACTGCAGCCGTCCCGAGATACAGGAGAATTAACTGCGCAGATGCAAAGACTATGGCAGGATCTTCCACAGGGGGTCATAAGTGATCTAATTGAATCGATGCCACGCCGAATTTCGGCTTGTATAGCTGCCAGAGGTGGCTTTACTACTTACTGATTTTTAACCTTTTGCAAGCTGTAACCGCTTAATAAAATGATATTTTGTTCTGAATTTTTAATCATTTGTTTATTTTCATATACACTACATGCATACCAAATTTCGTGAATGTAGCTCAATTTCTTCTGGGTGCATATATTTTTTTGCGACAGAGTGTATTTTAAAATATGTATTAAATTTCAATGGTGCAATTAAATTTTGAAGATTACTATGCATAGCAAGAAATTATTCATGGGAGATATATAGACGAAAGGAATCGTAATTAAAACTTGCTTTGTAAAGACTGTTTAATGTTTAATTATAAATTATTTAACTGTGGAAAGAAAACTGATCTGATTCTGTAGATTTTGAGCATTTTATTAGCTTTCTACTGCACAATTCAAATATACACCTGAAAACGCGCGTTCAACAAACAAATCCTGAAATCTACAGCACAATCTCGTTTCAATAAATAAATAATTGAATACATTTTTGCAGTTCTCTAAAAGATTAATTTTAAGGAAATACATTAACTCAATTATCGCAGTCAATGAGGTTTCTTAAGTTTTTAATTTTAGCACAATGTTATCTGAACTTGAAAATAATCGTAATGTTTATTTTAATTACATATATAGTAGTTAAGTTTCAAGGGTTTCAAAATTCCCTTCAAAGATAAACGAAGAAATAAATTGCATTCATATGAAAAAAAGGATGGAAGGTTCAAAGCCAAATCCTTTGTTAAAGACCGTAATTAATTTTGAAAAAGGAAATTCTTATTATCACGTGTAAAATAAGATTCTATTCATGTTATAGGAAGATTTTATGAATATCCAAATCACAGCCTGGAGGAGAATATTTTTGTGTACACGAAGAAGTCTTTGTATTTTAATAACAATTATTGAAACAACATAAAATTTAAAAAAAAGCTATATATATACACATATGTAAGAGAAAGGAAATTTAAAATTCTTATCCGTTCAATGATTTTCATATTAAATTAAAATTGCTAATAGAGTGCGCTTTTGTATTAAGATTGAGACACAAAGCGCTCTCGTTCTCGCGTTTAAAATAATACGTCAGATACAGCATGCACAATTTTTCTCTCTCCGTGGCACCCATGTCATAGTAATTAGATAATTCCTTTAAGAGCATATATGAGAGGTAGTTTCTTTATCCTTTATTATTTGAACCATTAACTTTTTTTGAGACCTAATTTATCCCATTATGCGTATTTTTACTTATACAAATTAATTTGTGTTGTGTTAAACATTTCTCGCGTGGTTTGATTTTTCACTCTATAGAACTCCAGATTATTTATTTATTTTCTGTACTTAATTAAATTGCGTCTCATTCCTTATTCAACGTGAGTAAGATATTTCTATAGAAACTTTTGTATTAGATAGAATTTTGCGTTATTTCTTCCTATTACCAAAACAATTAATTTAATCTGAACGTAAATCCTACCAAGAATCTATTTTTAGAAGTCAAGAAAAATTTCATTGAAAATCAACAGGATTGATTCATTAAGGGGGAAATCATACGGCAATGCGGTCTACATCACTTTACAGAAATAATTATTTTTTTTATTAATCTTTAATTTTATTAATTAAAAACTTTATTGAAAATCAACAGGATTGATTCACTAAGAGGGAAACCATGCGACAATGCGGTCTACAGAAATAAATATTTTTTATTAATCTTTCCATAACTATACTGTTACTTATTGCAATTTAAATTTGGAATGTAGTATTCCTTTCATCAAATTTTATCATGCTCTAAAGTAAGAATTGAAGCAAATATGCATTGTCTTAATTAATAAAAATATAAAGAGTAATATCTTAAGTGTTTGAAAATTTGGTTCACACACTAAAAATTTGGATATAAGAATAATTATGGAAAATTAAGCCAAGTGAATATTACATTGACTTGAATTTAAGTAAAACACATGTATATATATATATAGAAACTTCATTACATTTCAAAATAAATATATCAATATTTCCACTTTTCCTGTCATTTAAATGTTGATTAGTTAATTCTTTAAGTAGAAATATTGAATTACATTATTTTCTTTTAAGTAACGCATGTGTCAGCACTAGTAATTAATACTCAAAAGGTAATACGTAGTAAACAATGTTAGCTGATAATTAACAATAAACAAGACGTGTTTTAACAGAATCCAAGAAATAAAATCCATTGATTCAAAAGTTTTAAAATAATTTTTTTACATATATAGAGTGCAACGATATAAAATTCTAAAAAAAGTTTCCTTTTTTTTTCTTTTTTTAGACTAGAGAATAAGTTTAAAAATTTAAAAATATATTTATTTTCTTAATTAAAGAATCGAAACTTTAAGATTCAAATGTAAGGATTTCTATTTAAAAGTATTGGTGAGCAAGTTTTGATTGCAAGTAGCTCTGATATTTTGGAAGTTACTATTAAAACATTTAAAAAACGTCCGAACCAACAATTACGAAATTATTTTTATTTCGCTTAACTCTGTACTTACAATAATAAACAAAACATTTTAAAAATTGTATACAAATTTAAATTCAAAAAGTAATAAAAAAATAAGTCAATTCCTACTTAGATCAACAAAGACATTTTTTATTTTAGATACTTTTTATTAAATAGTTGCAAATAGTATAAATATGTATATATGTCACAGGAAAATGATGAAATTAGGACTTTCGTCGAATCCCTAAGGGAGATGATCAATTCACGCAAGCTGATAAAATAACGTCCCTTATGTCATTTGATCAAATTCCCCAACTTTTTTAGTGAAATGATGAAATGAACAAGTCAGCCATTTTTTTTAAAAAAAGATATGGAATTGCTATTTAAGGGATCGATAGTACTACATGTATGGTTAGGAAGTACAAGGATTCGCCCCCCAAGGTGTCTTCCCCTGGACAGCATTTTTCCAATGCAAATCCTGACTAGTTCATTTCATCATTTCACTGAAACAGGTCAGGGTTTCATAAAATCACTTTCATCATGGAACTAACCTTGAAGAGACGTTATTTTAACATCTCCCTTCAATTGATCCTATCCCTTAGGGATGATGTGAAATCCCTAAGGGATGGGGAGGGTCACCTGGGGGCCGAGTCCTTGTACTTCCTAACCATATAAGTAGTACCTATCGATCCCCTAAATATCAACTCTGTATCTTTAAAAAAGGGCTGACACTTGTTCATTTCATCATTTCACTAAAACAGTTCGTGGATTTGATCACAAATCACTTACTTACATCAGGGAAATGACCTCAAAGAGACGTTATTTTAATATCTTGCGTGAATCGATCATCTCCTTTAGGGATTCGACGAAAGTCCTAATTTCATCATTTTCCTGTGACATATACATATGACAGAATCACAATATTAAGTAACAAAATAGAAAATGATTTTCCCTTTTCTTTTCTATATAGGGTGATGGACTAATTTTATTTGTTACTATTTATTCATTAATTAAATTTAGTTATCCTAATAAAATAGTATAGTAAAAAAGAAATCACACATCCTCAGAAATTAGGCCATCCAAGGTGGGATTCGAATCCACTATCTTTGGATTAGAAGCCCAACGAGATATCCACCGCTTTATAGGAACGCAACGAAAGCTTTTCCTTTCTATATATGCTGTTGGACTATTATTTTTTTATTACTATTTATTCATTTTTTAATTTGATTGATGAATTAATATTTGAAAAAACTGTTTTAACACCAAGTGTCATCCATTACAAGTTTTAAAAAATGTATTTATACTTGAATGGATGAATAGAGAAAATATTTTATCAACGTGATTGAAAATTTCAACAATGGGTTTATGTGGGATTCGTGTTCTTTTAGTGAAAGTTTGATAATGAATGTTTATTTTGTAAGCTGAAAGGTTAACCCCTTCTAAGTTCTTGTTTGCCCCTGAAGGTACTATATTTTCAGATTCATTGCAAATTTGGAATATTTTATTATCATACCTTTGACTAAATTTAAGTTTTCAAAATAGATATTAAATATTGGGATATTTTGCATTTATGTGATTAAATTCTATTAATTTAAAGATATATATAATTCAGACACACACACAACATAATTTCTGGCACTGCGACACTGCTTGTATGTACATTATTTGGATTGAAAGTATGTCTGAAACATTTGTATTACTGTTATAAATTAAACTATCATAATTTATTATTTACCTATCATTAACTTACAGACCAACTAGAAAAATTAAGATAAGGTAATTCAAGGGACATTTCCATTAAGAGCATGAAGATCTATGCATATAGATCTATGATCTATAACATTTTAACCTTTGGACGCTTTAAAATAGTGACCGAGAAGGCACAAATGGGAGAATAAACTCCAGAAGGGCTAGGTTTTATAGAATATTCTTTTTCTCGATTTCCCTATGGTGAGTCAGGGGGAATGCATTAAAATACAAATATCAGTCAAATTTATATATAGACGCTGGAAACTTTCAGTTAAGCTAATAAGGAATCTTTGAAAAAAGACAAATGTTTTATTTCAAAAGCTTCATACAATTCTTTCATCAGTTTTGAATATAATAATAATAAAAATAATTAAATAAAAACAAAGGGAATATATATATTTTTTCAAAAATAACGCCTCCTTATTTTGAAGTGTTTAATACAAAAATATTAATAAGTTGTTTGATCGAATACTTGATTGATTAAAGTCAAAATACACCTTTCAAAAGATGGAAAAATTGACTGAATTTGTGTTAAAGTTCGAAAAAGGTACCTATAAAAATCACGTAAATAAATATAGATTAAACTACCTTCCTACTCAAATTCTTCGATGTAATAATAATTGGATGTGAAAGATAATATTTACAAAACATGTCATTGAATAAGTAACTAAAACTTGCATCAGTAAACTGAATGTTTGAGCATATTTTATCTTTCGGAAAGAATTGAGATATTTTGATTGCTTTCGTTATGGAAAAATATTTTTCATTTCATTATTTTGATCTAAAAAATAACTGCTTTCAGTAAATTTTAGAGCTTTTAAAATACTACGGCATGAAGAAAATCCATTGAACAAAAGTAACTTTAGTATAAAAGTTCCTTTTGAAATGATTCTTTTCTTAAGCACGAAAACTTTAAAAATTTAACTATTATCAAAAAACCCCATGAATGAATTTCTTATTGCGAAAATTATCAAAGATATAAAATTTTATCGGATGTAAAATAATTTACCTGTTGTTATTTTCCCGGTCTTTTTAAGATGTGTAATTATGTTCTTTGAGATAGTAAAATTGAAGAAATGCTTCTTGAACCCAAATACAATGATAACTCATCATGTAATTTATGTTTAACCTTAGAACAGAATGATTTTCATTGAAATTATTTGTACTCAATATTTAAGAAAAAGTCAAACCATCAAACTTAAAAATAGATGTTTCAAAATCATGCAAACATTGCATTTCAATGTAGTATCTGTTTATAATATTTTATTCTTTTACATGCATTATTTATCGTAAATCTTAAATTTGATGCATATAATTATTTTACTTCTGAACTGCCCTTTTTATTTTCTATTTCATCGATTATTACAATTTTAGCACTCGTTTCATTTCTGTTTAATGAAGTTCTCCCAGGATAATTGTAGTATCCATACGCTTCTAGTTTCGATTTGTATTAGATGCTTGTTGGATTTTAAAGTATCTTTGAAAGACATAACCTTTTTTGTTTTGATAAGTAGTAAAAGTTTTACTCGTCACAAAGTGCTCGTTTAGTTATTTATTAGCTCAAAATGTTTTTTTTTCAAACACTCACTCATAAAATTTCATTTGATCATCTTCAATGAATTTAAGCTCTATTGTATTTTCATTCACTTTTCTTAATTCCATAAGCTATAAATTCTAAGTTTTATTTAAAAAAAAATTCAAATAAAACACGCCCAGAAACATTTAAATGTTGCTACATCAATTTGAGTTTCGATATTTTTTTAAAATTGTTCTGCAATACATTTCTAAATCTCACAACTGTATTCTTTTCGGAATATCTTCAAACTTCACGTTCGACTTGACACTTTAGAAAGTAAGAGCCACATTGTACTGGAAAACTTTAAAAAAAAATATTTTGCAGAAAAAAAAATGTGAAAAATTCTCGGCGTTGATTTCCTTCCTTCCAAAAATCTAGTAGTTCCACACTTTTGACAAACAAGTGTTAAAGTATCAAGATCTATCCAAGTTCTTTTTCTCAGTGGTATCGACTGAAAAAAAAAGTGATGGAATCTTAGGTTTGTTTTGGAGAAAAGAAAGCTCACAGCAACAATAAGCAAACACGCCCCTCTCTGGTGAGATGGAAAATTATTCCTTTATAGAATGATTTTATCGAACTAGCGTTCGCTGTGGAAATGTGACCTCAAACCTTCCAAGAAAAAGTACTCTCAATGAAACCGATCGAGAAGACGGGGATCTCAAAGAAATACCGGCTACTTAGTGAGGCCAAAGGCTTCATCAACTACTAGTCCAATATGAAGCTGGACAGGGAATTTTTTTCTTTTCAGACAATACATTTTACTTTGATTCTGTACTAAGTATGATTTTACTGTATTTCTTATTTGAATATGAGAAGTTAAAAAAAGGCATTTCTATAGTTTTTCCTTCGTCACTTCTTTGAATAGTTTTTCTTTGGTTTTGATAGAACTATAAATCAGTGTTTCTCAAACTGTGGGGCACGCCCCCTAGGGGGCATGATACACCAACGAGGGGGCGCAAACATATCGAATATAAAAGATTAAAAAATTTATTTACTGGAATGAATTAAAAAATACTTTCTGACATGATAAAAAATATACATTTACACTGATATAATTTATATATATCATCTGCGATATTACGTCATCAAAAATAAAAGCTTCTACTTCAAAACCTCATTAGCTATTTTGATACTATAACCAAATAAAAAACATTTTATTTTATTTGCTCTAATCCCATGATGAGAGATTTTTTATTACGTTTTCTTTTATTACGTCTTTCTTTTTCAGAGAAAAAAACAAAACCCAGACCCGTAATCAAAAAAAAAAAAAAAAATTAGGAAGATAAACAATTCATTACTCTCATATTATTGCCATCAGCTGTAGGCAGCAGAATATATTTGCTGCGGTTTGACCTTCGAACTTACTTGTACGGTTAGTTACGTCCCTGCTCTTATGTACTTGTTTTTCATTTAGGGAAGGCTGCTGCTGCACTTTTTTCCTTGTAAAATATTTTTAAGATTTTTGGAAAAGCACAAAGAGCACTTTGAAGGATTACTTCAAAGGCCAATATTTATTTTTAAGAGTATTCCCAAACATATAAAGCATGATGAAAAACGTTTCCACAATTTTTTAGAACATCAGTATTGTAATAAATACACTTTTAATCCGGGAGCGGTCACGCCGAGCACAGAGTGCACGAAATCGGTAATTCTGGCAAAACTTTTTAATTGTTACCAATGGCCCTGACACTATCCAACTGTTTGACAGCCATAACGTGAACTAAAATATATTTGTCACATATCTCCCTCTTTTTTGGGAGTGACAGACGTTTTTTTACGATCTTAAGGTACTTGTTTTGTCTGAGTTCCCGGTGTAATAACTTTTTCTCCGAAATATTTTCTGTATCCTTGAAAGAAGGTGAGTATATTTTCTCTTATTTAAATTAGTCGCTGGAATTACGATTTTTATTGTGCACTATAAAGATAATTATAAAAAAAAGGATTGGGGTGACTCAATAACCCCGCTCAACCATTAGTATCGAGTGCGAGCCTGCTCCAGGGTTAAAACATGTTGAAGTCTTTCGCTTTAAATATTAAAAATAAAACAATTATTCTTCATCAGAATTTTTTTTATTGTTCATTATTCAACATCAATTCTAAATGCTAATTCTTTGAGGCTTAAAATTTCAGTTCGCTTATAACTAATTATAATTTTAGCAATCATTTAAAAAAAATCATTTTACATTTTTGTAAACATTGTCGCACACTTGGGTTTACTCTCCTTACAATTAAGCGATTATATCAATAATGTTTTATTTTCTTATAAATGAACTTGTGCAAAGAGCGGGTTCTTCAGCCGGTATGCTTTTAATGTATCAGTGCTGCACAGAGTATTTTATAACTAATTAATTAATACTAAATTAAGAACAAGTTTAATAAGTATTAGTGACTTCCACGGGCTTGTCTTGCAGAGGAAAGTTTTTCAAAGGAAGGTATACGATTAGAAATTGACACTCTGAGTACTTTTTCTATATTTAGCTGATATCTATATTTTGTCTTCTAAGCAGCCACCGCATTTTGCAATGTGTTCCAATTAAAAAATTAGAGAAAGGAAAATAACATAGTAATTATCTTATTACCTAATTTATTTATTTATTATTATTTTTATTGCTTAAAAGTAACATATACAAAATCTAATACTTATGATATTAATTTGTACGGTTTATAATGAAGATTGTAGCTTTAGCGTCAAAGTGCATTATTACTGCATTCAGTACACTATTAATGTATAAGGGGGGTGATATAAAAATTGTTATTGAAAAGGGGGCGCCAGTATTGAAAGTTTGCGAAGCACTGTTTTAAAAATGTCTGGATGAATTTAATCAAAGACAAACAATTCAAACTTGGTAGTGAGAAATAAAGATATATTTATCATGTATAAAACCAATATTTAAAAACTTATAACTAACCTTTAACTTATTTTTATTAGATTATAACCGTTAAGCAAAAAAAAAAAAAGTTGTAAGAAAATTGATTAAAATATAGTTTTTAATTCAAATAGGCCTGAAGTATATTGATGGCTTCCACTTGCGGTCTACAGTATCGTAATTCAATAAAGAAAACGTAAGGAAATTAAATAGATTTAGTAGTGAAATAAAAGTATATGCTATTATTATAAAAATAGCAATAAGTACTCTGAAGTACAATTTACATATATACCAGGTGTTCACAATTAAACGACCCTACTTCAAAATTGTCTACAGACGAAATTATTGTTCAGAAAGTTGTAAAATGTTGTGTACGACATAAAGAAGGGATGGGAATTTGTTTGAGCGAATGAAATAATTAGTTTAAAATATCACCACTAGAGGGCGTTTTAAATGGAGATCTAATTTAGCTTACATTTATAACAGTTTACAAATTTTGTTACAATAATAAATGCTCAACATGATGACCATCGTTTTCAGCTACTATTTGAAATCTTAAGATAGCATGCTCCACCGTTGACCGCATTGTGTTCTGGGAAATGTTAAGAACATGTCGTGAAATACTGTCTTTGAGATCAGGTAAAGTTTTTAGTTGATCACAACTTACCAGCTGTTTTAAATGGCCCCAAAGGCAAAAATCGCATGGATTGATGTCAGGCGATCGGGGAGGCCACAGATGACGAAATTGGCGGCTGATCACACGTTCTTCTGTGAAGTGGTGTTTGAGAACTTCCGTAACACAATGTGTAATGTGTGGAGGAGCTCCATCTTGCATAAAAATTATGCGTGAAAGGCACTGACGTGCTTGCAGATCTGGAATAATTTTATTCCGTAATAAAGATGCATATCGCTGTCCAGTGATAGAACATGTTACTGGACTTCCAGCACATAATTCCTCGAAAAAATACGGGCCAAGAATAAAAAACGCGGAAAACCCACACCACACCGTTACTTTTGGTGAGTGTAGCGGAACTCGTAACGTGGAATGCGGATTGTCTGTTTCCCAAATTTGGCAGTTGTGAGTATTCACCGAACAGTTCAAATGAAAGTGGGATTTCTCTGTCCAGAGGATATTCCAAGGCCATTCTGGATCAACTTCCAAACGAGCAAGAAACTGCAGTGAGAACAGATGCCGAGTCTCGAAATCATGTGGAAGCAATTCCTGCACAAATTGAAGCTTGTATGGATAGTAACGGAGGATGTTTCTCATGATCTTCTGGACAGTTGAACGAGGCAGATCCAATGCTTCTGCCACACGGCGAACACTTGTACTAGCCAGCACGTTGGATAATTTGTCCTCTTCCACCTGAAGTGCTACTTTCTCTATTGCTTCCGCAGAAACAGGTTTTTTTCCTCTTCCAGAACGAACATTCAACGATCCTGTTTCTTCAGATTTGGTTATCATCAATCGAAGAATTTTAGCAGTCAATTGACCTTTTCGCAACCCCTTTAATGTCCGAAATATCCATAGAGCAACTATTGCGGAATTATCGTTTTGATAGAATAACTTTACTAACAACGCTCGATCTGGTAAACATAATGACATTCTGATTAGCAATACCGAGCACAATGAAAATAAAGTAATTTTCCATGAAAGTTTATTGCTTTTATAACAGTTGCTGTGGGACGTCGAAAAAACTTGCATATTTTCGTCTTCCTTCGTGTAAATCCTTTGAAAATTAGTCATCGAAGAAGTTTAATTAAAATTTGCAGTTCATTTTAGAGATTGTGTTTTTTAATGAGTATCAGTTATTCTGTTACCGTGTCCTGTGAATGGCCTTCATTTAAAAGCGCCCTCTAGTGGCGAAATTTTGAACAAATTTCTTTTAATTCGCTCAAACAAATTCCCATCCCTTCTTTATGTCGTACACAACATTTTACAACTTTCTGAACAATAGTTTCGTCTGTAGACAATTTTGAAGTAGGGTCGTTTAATTGTGGTCATCTGGTATATATATATACACTCAAGAACATTGAAAATAGCGACCCAAGAAGAAAGCATCGGATTGAAATGAAATTTAATACACATAATGACACAGATGAGAGATTCACTTGATCTCAAAAACAAGACAATTAAACAAATACAGGTTGGGCAAACCACACAAATACTGGACAACTTCAATAGCACGTTGGACCAACTCCAGCTGCAGTACATGCCGCCACACGGTCCGACATTGAGTTGATTAGACACCTTATGTTGTCCAGAGGCAGATGGGCCCACAAATCTTGAACAACCAACTCTAAATCATGTACAGAGTGACACGATGGCATCTGCCGTCTTAGCTAATCCCACACGTGCTCTACAGGAGACAAATCGGGGGAGTGGGCCGGCCATGGAAGAGTTTAAAAATGACGTAGGAAGTCTTGAACAACTCTTGCTGTATGCGGACGAGCATTATCTTGCTGGAAAATTGCCCCTGGGCGACCATTTAGGATAGGTCCTACATGGGGTCGAAGAATATCATCAACATAATGTTGGCTCGTTAAGGTTCCACGCATCACAATTAAAGTGGACCGGCTATCATAGGCTATGGACCCCTAGACCATTACACCAGCTGTGCGGGCAGTGTGACTCAGAACATTGTGGGGGGGGACAAACCGGGATTCATCACTAAACACAATCTTTTGCCAATATGTGACATTCCACATTGATCTGGCTTGGCACCACTGTAGACACAGTTGCTGATGTTCCCGTGTTAAAGAGAGTGCACCGAAAGGGCGCTTGGATTTAAGATTTGCTTCTGCAAGGTGTCTGGAAATTGTTTGTGAAACAATTGCTACGCCTCCGTCTGCTCGTATCGTGAAACGATTCACTGTGCGTCCACAAGTGTTTACCGCACGATCCTTCGATCCTCACTCCTCGTTGTCTTCCTGGTCGCTCCAGACCCGTTTTTCCGCTCGTGGGTACCATCTCGTGTCCACTGCTCCCAACAATTTCTAACGGCACACTCCGAACGATCCACCTGTCCAGCAACACGGCGCGTCGAGCAGCCTTCAGTTTTCATCCCGATGATGAGGCCTCTCTCAAACTCGCTTAACTGTGAGAAATGTCTTCTAGCACGTTTACCTGGCATGTTTCGCTTACCAAAGTCTTCCTACTATCAGTGGGTAATAGCCACGTTTATGAATCTTGGAATTTGCGCTGGCTTATATAGCACCCTCTTCCTGATTGGTGCGTCACCTCGGCCCGTATGAGCATGCGTATTGGCACAAAACTTGGATCATTTGCATTTTACATTACGCTGTATTTATTTGCAAAGTTTTGTGATTGTACTTAGCTTCCTTCTTGGGACGCTATTTTCAATGTTCCTGAGTGTATATATATATATATATATATATATATATATATATATATATATATATATATATATATATATATATATATATATATATACACAATTTATATATATGTCGCAGGGAAATGGTGAAATTAGAGATTTCATCAAATCTCTAAGGGATATAATGAAATCATGGAAGATCCTAAAATAAGAACTCTTTAAGGTAATTTCTTTAAGAAATGTAAGTGATTTGATCAAATCCCTAACCTATTTCAGTGAAATGATGAAATAATATTGCCAAGAGTATAAAAGTGTTTGTTTAGCAAATATGGTACATTATTAAAAGTAGAATAAGTAATAAAACAATAATCGTTGAATTAAAATCTATTTATTCGAAATTGATTAACAAAATAATTAGATAATTAGGCTGGTATTTCTTTTAATAAAGAAAGGATATTTGTCATAAAATTTCAAACATTTTCCCCCGTTAATATCTTTATAAATAAAAATGAATGTTTGTGTGTGTGAGTATTATTCTTATGTGCCTTAGTATACTGTACATCCGATTGCGATGAAACTTTGGGGAATGGTTGGACACATACCTGCGATTTCTGAGTTAGTAAAACTATGTTCCGATAGATGCGTAAGTAGCGTTGTGGGGACTGAGTGCCATCATAGGTAAATAATCCCGTTTTTGAGCTATTAGATCTATAGACTTAAAAATTTGGCAGGTATTTTCCTTGTCTGGAATATAGATCTGCTACAAAAATGGTTTTTATGAAAACTGACCTTTAAGGGAGTCGCGAGGAGTTAAAGTGGTGTTATAGACAATTATTCCCGTTTTAGAAATATTAGACTTACATACTTGAAATTGGTAGGTATATTATCCCTTTCAGAGATGCACTAAGAACGGGTTTTGCGAAAATCGAACCCTAAGGCAGTGGTTCTCAAACTTTAACTACTGGTGACCCAATTTTCAATCACAATTTTTATCGCGCCCCACCAAATAATGTATCGGATGCAATAATAATGCATTTGGGGGGGTGCTAAAGCTACAATACGATCATAATTATAAACCGTACAAATTAACAAGATAAGTATCAAATTTTGCATATGTTACTTTTAAGTAATATATATTTTTTTTTTTTTACTTTTTAGTTCGATTCACTATAAAAGCGTGTTTTTTTAATTTGTTTTTAAACTATAATTTGTTTTATAATTATTTTTACTATACGCGATAAAAATCCCAATTCCAGTTAATAATTTAATTAAGAGAAAATATACTTACCTACTTTCAAGGACTTTTCAATTTTTCTTTGATTTTTTGAGAAAAAATCCAATAAAACTAATAAAAATGTTCGAAATCTGCGTGCCCTTAATTAAAGACATAAAGCATGTGTTCACAGAAAATATTTTTGAACAAAAGTGGTCACGCAGGGAACTCGATCAAAACAAGTAACTTGTTTTTTTAAAAAAAAACGTTTGAAACTCCCCCCCATAAACAGGGCAAAATGTGATAAATTCATTTTAGTTCCCATTAAGACTGTCTTATTGGAGGATACTCTGTCAAGGTCATTGGTAACAAATAAACAGTTTTCCTAGAAATAACGATTTCGTGAACATCAGATGACTCTGCGCATCGCGCGACCGATCCCGTGTTAAAAAAGTATTCAATAAAACATATGGATATTAGTTCTAAAAAAGAATTGCGTAAAAGGTTTTCCGTTTTGCATTGTATGTTGGCCAAATAATCCTTCAAAGCACTCAATATGCTTATCCATATATCATATAATTCCTTCACATGGAAAAAAAGAAACAGAAAAATATTATTTACAACTTTCCTAAAAGAAAGACAGTTGGAGTGAAACATACCAGTAAGTTTGAAGGTCAAATATATGATAGTCAAAAGTAGCATTTTAGGGGGTTAAAAGAAACGTAATAAAAAAAAATCTCCCATCGTGTGATTACAATAAAGCAAACAAAATGCCTTTTTTTTATTTGGTTTATTGGATGAAAGATAGCTAATGAACGTTTGAAGTGGAATGTTTTATTTTTGATGATCACCAGATGATATACAGAGTGTTTTTTTTCCAGGTATAGAAGTTTAAGTTGGCATTACTTTCCAAGACGGCGACGGATTTAACAGCTGTCAAGTGATTTATTCTCAGTTTGGTTTGGCAATTCATCATGAATAGACTCACGCCTGAACATCGCTTTCAAATTGTGCAATTTTATTTCGAAAATAATGGACGATTTTCATAAGCGAATTTTGTTTAGCGATGAAGCGCACTTTTGGTTGAATGGCTACGTCAACAAACAAAACTGCCGCATTTGGAGTGAAGCTAATCCACAAGTGTATGTCGAAACACCGTTACATCCAGAAAAACTGACTGTTTGGTGCGCTTTATGGGCTGGTGGAATCCTTCTTCTAAAACGATGAAGGCCACAACGTTACAGTCAATGGTGATCGGTATAGAGCCATGATTATTAACTTTTTCATTCCTGAATTGAACAATCATGATGTCCAGGAGCTGTGGTTCCAACAAGACGGCGCAAAATGTCACACAGCTCGTGCCACGATCGGTTTATTGAAAGACACGTTGGGTGACCGCCTAATTTCACGTTTTGGACCTGTGAATTGGCCTCCAAGATCTTGTGATTTAACACCGCTAGACTTTTTTTTGTGGGTCTATTTAAAGTCATTGGTCTATGCGGATAAGCCACAAACGCTTGACCATTTGGAAGACAACATTCGCCGTGTTATTGCTGATATACGGCCACAAATGTTGGAAAAAGTCATCGAAAATTGGACGTCCAGATTGGACTACATCTGAGCCAGCCGTGGGAGTCCTATGCCAGAAATCATATTTAAAATGTAATGCCACAAGATTATCTTTCGAATAAAAAAAATCATGTCAATCGAATAATACATCGTTGTTTTATTGCAATTTAAAGTTCTATACCTCTCAAAAAAACACCCTTTATATAAATTATATCAGTGTAAATGTGCATTTTGTATTAAGTCAGAAAGCATTTTGTTTTTCTTCATTCAAAAAAATTATTTTTTAAACCTTTTATTTTCCATGTGTTCGCGCCCTCTCGCAGGAATACCGCGCTCTCCCAGGTGGGCGCGCCTCACAGTTTGAGAAACACTACCCTAAGGGAAAGGGAGCGTTACTGGTAGATATATATTACCGTTTTTGAACTATAAGACCTGGACTTGAAATTTGACACACAGGTTCTTTTAATAAAGTTCCACTACAAAAAGGTTTTGCAAAAATCCAATCCTAAGGGGTTTGCGAGGGATTAAAAAGAGTTGGAGATAAATATATTCCTCGTTTGGATCTGTTAGACTTACAGACATGGAAATTGGCAGGCCTATCCCATTTCATGGAGAAGAAATCCACTAAGAACAGGTTTTGCGAAATCCGACACTCAAGGAGGGTGGCGAGGGGTTAAGGGGCGTTATAGATGAGTTTCATGTTTTTGAACAGTTAGACTACCGACTTTAAATTTGGTCGGTATGTTTCATTTGTTAAATATAGATCGACTGAGAACAAATTTTATGGAAATTCACTCCCTGGAAGGGAGCGGGGCGTTATTGGTGTGTTTTGATAGAAAAAACTCTTCCCGTTTTCGAGCTACTAGACCTACAATAATGAAATTTGGTATGCATGTTTCTTTTGTTGAATTGTAATCCACTAAGAACGGGTCTTATGGAAATTGACTTTCATAGGGGTTACTGGGGCGAATTGATAAAAAAATCGTTGTTAAGCTTTTTGATTTAGACTTTTAATTTTGCAAGCATGTTTATTTTTTTGAGTAAGGATCGAGTAAATATAGTTTTTGCGGAAATCTACTTTGGGATTGAGTTACGAGAGCTTAAAAGATAACTATATTTCAATTTTAGAAATTATTATTTAGAAGTTCTCTCATTTTTAAATCAACAAGCTAAAGTTAAGAGAATATTTTTTTCAATACAATCGAATTCTTAATGCTCGGACTTAGATATCAATAATTTAGAAATTAAAAGTATTTATATAATGAATTATGTATTATTTTAAATGTCGAGCAAGTAATAAATACAACAATAGACAATGAAACCGAAATTATTTATTCCAAACTAATTAACAAAAGAAATAAGTACTGACTTGGCTCCTTTTGAACATTTTTTTATGTATTTAAAAATTATATTTTATCATTTCATATAATATTTCTATTCAAGAAAATGATACGAGATGAAATTTTGTACTTATTATTCACACAATTTTAAAATCTAAAATATAAAAAAAAATTTGAAATTTTTTAAAATAATACTCTTTTTCTATTTATTAATTTTTTGACCTGAAATACTTTTGTAATATTCCTAAGAATGTTTTAAACAACTTTAGGGATCGATTTTATAATAACTTAATTATTTTTGGAGGAAAATAAATAAAATGTTGATACTTATTCTAAAATTCAACAAAAAAGCCAAAATATCTGAATTCTTTTTTTTAAAAAAAATTAAAGTATAAGTATACAGCAAAATGGATCCTTAATATTGTTACATACATTATATGCAAAACCCAGGAAAAAATGGAAGTGATTGGTAAATAATTGTAGAAGGAGAAGTATTTTCAATGCGAAAAAAAAATCAAACTGAAAAAATAACCACTGTAAAGTATATAATTCTAAAAAATAATTATTATAAGCTTAAATAAGCATAAAATACTACTTTAAAACAATAGCTAGATATTTTTTTAAGAATAATAGCATTTTCTTATTATTCCAACCCATATATTTTATAAACAATCCCTTTTTAGAGAGTATTAATTTCAAAAGAAAACTCAAAGAAAACGTTAAAAAATTTTCTTCTGCAGAAATTTTAAAGATTTTACTTCAAATAATATTGAAATATTATATTTTCATGGAAAACATATGATGAATAAGAACTGAAATTATAAAATTATTTATACAAAATGCCTTAAGAAATTTTACATGTACACATTTAAAAGAAATAAAAATTGCATTAAAATGTAATACTTCAGAAATATTCTGTTTTATTTGTAACACCTTTTTTTTTTTTAGTTATAAATTCACGTTTTAAAATTGGTTTTCTTTTATCAAAAAACTGTTTTAGATTTTTTTTTTCATCTAAGAAGGGGGCGGAGAGGAGTCGAATTCCCTAATTTGTTTGTTTACATTTATCTAATGAAGTTTCTTTCAATTTCTAATTTTCATTCATACCAAAGGGATATATCAATTGAAAGATAATAATGCACAGAATATATTTAAATAAAAATCAAAAATGATATTTAGGTCATTTTGTTTTGTGTGCGTCACGTCAGAAGCCCGGCGCTGCCTATAACGGACGAAGAGAGAGGGGAGGTAAAAGGGAGTGGTAAGAAGCAAAAACAGAGCTCTGCAAATGCTGACTTGTTCATATCACTATTTCACTAAAACAGTTAAGAGATTTGATAAAACCACTTACTTACATGAGGGAAATATTCTCAAAGAGACGTTATTTTATTATCTTCCGTAAATTGATCATCTCTTTTAGGGATTTGATGAAATCCCTAATTTCACCATCTCCCTGCGATATATATAAGTACAACTTATTATCACATAATAGGGAAAATCCTTTGTTCTTTTGAAAAAAAGTTCACTTTAGCTCATTAAATTATATGTTAATTCTACTTCAATATTTGTGTAATTTTTGTCTAAAGTTCTTTCATTAATAAGAGGGGGATACAATATTTCTTAACCAATATTTCGTGGGTTACATATAATTATTAAACACAGCTTTACTTATGATTGGGATATAAAACAAAGATAAAATGAAGCAAAAATAATCCTCCTCAAAAACAATACTTTGACTATTTACAAAAAACACCAAAATCATTTCTAGTTTTTGCTGTTTTCTTAAATCGTCGTTGTGGAGGGTCAAGATAATTTTAAACAACGGATTTAGTTAAGTGAGTTTTTTTACAAAAATTTTCGAATATATTTCTCTCAAACTGTTAGCTCTTTAAACATATTTTTATAAAATTTTCTAATTAGAATACTCGTTACTTTTGATTTAGTTTCATCTAATGGATTCCTAAATAAGAATTCCAGGTACAAATTATAAATAACAAAATCTATAATATAAACCCTTCTAGTTTTCCCCAAATATCTACTACAACTAATAATTGGTTTCGAAGGAAAGTTCTCAACCAATTTTGCAAAGTACTAGCATTCCATAACGAAAAAATATTATTTAGAAGTTAATTAACCACACACACACACACTATATATATATATATATATATATATATATATATATATATATATATATATATATATATATATATATATATATATTCAAATTAGTTAATTATTACGCTAACATCAAAATTTAATTTTTTAAATCATTAACTTTGACATAAATTTTGTTTCGTCTTGGTGAAAATGTATAAAAGTTACTAAATTTATCCCATTTTTTACCTCTGTTCGATGAACTTGTTTCACACAGTCAAAATTTAAAAGAATAATTCAATAAAGCTTAGAACTTACATGATTATAACTTTAACTACATGAAAGCCGTTATAGATAATGTGATTTCTCTCTTTTATTATATTTGCTATAAACTAAGAGAATATGTATTGTCCGCAAAACATCGTTTTTTCACAGAGTGCGTTAAAGAGAATGACTAAAAAGATTCAACCGTAATGGTCATGAAATACCACTGGAATAATGCAAGGTTAACCGGGGGATTACAGATAATAGATTACAAATGGGATAATTTCTTTGAAAGGGACATGAGAGTAACGAAATTGAACATAACCCCTATTTTATATATTCCCCTTTTTCATTTAATTTGAATCACACATTATTACATCCATGAAAAAATTAATCAAGATGTAAAATTGTCATAATCAATCAAAAAAGCGAAGTATATAAAACAAATGAAATTATTTAAATACTCAGTTCCCATTGCTTAAAATACGATAAAATGTTTTTCTCCCACGAATAATTAAACTAATAATATGCACATTATAGGTCTTATATTAATAAGAGATAAAGGATATTATAATTATCTTTTAGAAAACAATAAGCTAATACTCATTGCCAAATCTGCACAGACATAACTGCAACTCCAATAAAGGCTAATTAAAAAGACACATCAAGCGCAATTTCATTATTCAGTTCCGCTTTAAAAAATTAGCACTCTGATCAATACTAGAATGGGCCCCAGAAAGAACAGCTTAGCCGCGAGTGAGTAAATTTGTTACAAAGTCGGAATGTTAGCAGTGCGTGCCAAAATTACATAAAAAATTTGTCAAAAGCGGAAGGGAAAGTAAATTATTTGGTAAGCGGTCGTCATACTCTTGTGTTGGGTCATTACGGGAGTATGGACGGAAATCCTTTTCAATCATTACACAGAAAGGTTGCTCTGGAAAGCTGAGGTAATTACACAGCTCATGAAAGACGTTAAGGTGTTGCGATGAAAAAATAGCACAAAGAGGATATTTAATGTGACATGAATCATTACTAAACGCTCAGCGACATTTAAAGTTTTGTGTTTCAGAGTTCTTTTGTAAATATAAGAGTTTAGCTAAGCTCTTCTCTCTCTCTCTCTCTCCCTTTCCGAAAAGTCAACAATGTTGGAGATTTACTTGGTTGAAAGATAAATTAATTCGAAAGATAGATGCTTTGAAAGTGCGTTTATGGAACACAAAACACACATTAGAAATTATATATATATATATATATATATATATATATATATATATATATATATCGGTTGAGTGTGAAAGCTCTACCCGTTTTTAGATACGCAAATCTGTAATGGAATTGACACCACACATGACGTTGTAAAGACCCAAATCGTCAGCAAATCCAATGTGTGAAGGTTTAAATATATATGCATTGTGTCTCATACAGTTACTCATAAAAAGAAATAAAATGAAACTCAGAGAGTGGAAGGCGAGAAGGATCATGGAAGGCATTGTTTATTATAAGAGTTCGATAAAAAGAGTGCGGCAGCCGCAGCACGACAAGTTTATGGAGAGTATGCAGTAGACGAAAGCACTTGTCACTGACAATTACATAAATTTAGGGAAGAAAACTGAATCTGCCAAGGTCAGGCTAGGAGTGGATGGGCATCACACGTTGGAGAAGACGATATTGACCAAACCATAAGGAACAACCCGAACCCAACCAAGCAAAAAAAGCTGAGACCTTCAATAGACAACGGACAACAGTCAAGAGACGGCTGGTTAACTTGTGTTTTACAAGAAAGTTGGGGATCGTTGGATTCTACATAATCTGACAGCTAAGCAATGATATGATCGAATCGCTACCTATGTTTCCTTGCTTTCCTAGTTCAAAAATGTCCTATTCTTGACACGACTTGTGACAGAATATGATAAGTGGGTTATGTACCATAACGTAAAGGATCGTAGGACTTTGTATCACCCTTCTGATCCACCTGCATCGACTTCGAAAGTTGAACTTCATCCCAAGAAAGTGTTATTGAGTAAGTGGTGGGATGCTCAAGGAACAATTAATAGGGAGGTCCTTCCAATCAACCAAACCATCAATGTTGCCTTCTACTGTCTACAAGACAGGCTGCATTCAAATTCGGTTGCAAAGTGGGCCAGGTCTTATCAATTGTCATGGTGTTATCCTTCATCATGATAACGCTAGTCCACATGTTGCTGTCAGGCTCGCCAGTAGTTAATGATTTTAGTTAGGAAAATTTACCCCAAACTCACTATTCTCTTCACTTGGTACCAACTGACTATCGCCTATTTCGTGCAGTGAACAATCTCTTTAATCCAGTGCTTCTTAAACTTTCAATACTGGCGCCCCCCACTTTTCAATCACAATTTTTATCGCGCCCCCCTTATACATTAATAATGTACTGAATGCAATAATAATGCACTTTGACGCTAAAGCAACAATTTTTATTATAAACCGTACAAATTCATGACATAAGTATTAAATTTTGTATATGTTACTTTTAAGCAAAAAAAAAATAATAATAATAAATAAGTAATAGGATAATTATTATGTTATTTTTCCTTTCTCTAAATTTTAAATTAGAACATATTGCAAAATGCGGTGGTTGCTTAGATAGATATCAGCTAAATGTAGAAAAATAACTCAGAGGGTCAATTTCTAATCATAAGCAGTCCTTTGAAAAACTTTGCTCTGTAAGACAAGCCCATGGAAGTCGCTAATACTTACTAAACTTGTTCTTAATTTAGTATTAATTAATTAGTTATAAAATACTCTGTGGAGCACTGATACATTAAAAGTCTACCGGCTGAAGTGCCCGCTCTTTGCCCGAGTTCATTTATAAGAAAATAAAACATTATTGATATAATAGCTGAATTGTAAGGAGAGCAAAGCCAAGTGCGCGACAATGTTTACAAAAATGTAAAATGATATATTGCTCAAATTATAATTAGTTTTAAAAGAACTGTAATTTTAAGCCTCAAAGAATTAGCATTTAGAATTGATGTTGAATAATGAACAATAAAAAAAAATTCTGATGAAGAATAATTGTATTATTTTTAATATTTAAAGCGAAAGACTTCAACATGTTTTAACCCTGGAGCAGGCTCGCACCTGATACTAATGGTCGAGCGGGGTTATTGAGTCACCCCAATCCTTTTTTTATAATTATATTTATAGTGCACAATAAAAATCGTAATTCCAGTGACTAATTTAAATAAGAGAAAATATACTCACCTTCTTTCAAGGATACAGAAAATATTTCGGAGAAAAAGTTATTACACCGGGAACTCAGACAAAACAAGTACCTTAAGATCGTAAAAAAACGTCTGTCACTCCCAAAAAAGAGGGAGATATGTGACAAATATATTTTAGTTCACGTTAAGATTGTCAAACAGGAGGATAGTGCCAGAGCCATTGGTAACAATTTTAACAGTTTTGCCAGAATTGCCGATTTCGTGCACTCTGTGCTCGGCGTGACCGCTCCCGGATTAAAAGTGTATTTATTACAATTTGGGTGTTTAAAAAAATTATGTAAAACGTTTTTCATTATGCTTGGCTTAGTAATCCTTCAAACTTTCTTAAATGAAAAAACAAATACATAAGAGCACGGATGGAACCAACCGTACAAGTAAGCTCGAAGGTCATACCGCAGCAAATACATTTTGCTGCCCACTGCTGATGGCAGTATTATGTAATAGTGATGAACTTTTCATCTTCCTAAAATTTTTTTTGATTATAAGTCCGGGTTTTGTTTTTCCTCTGAAAGAGTAGCATTTTCGCTTTGAAAGGAAAACGCAATAAAAAAATCTCTCATCATGGTATTACAGCAAATCGTATAAAACGTTTTTTATTTGGTTATAGTATCAAAGATAGCTAAAAAATGAGGTTTTGAAGTAGAAGCTTTTATTTTTGATGATGTAAAATCGCAGATATATATATATATATATATATATATATATATATATATATATATATATATATATATATATATATATTATTTCAGTGTAAATGTGCATATTTTTTATTATGCCAGAAAGTATTTTGTTTTACTTCATTCTAGTAAATAAATATTTTTAAATCTTTTATTTTCGATATGCTCGCGCCCCCCTCCTTGTAGGTTTATCTCGCTCCCAGGGGGCACGCCCCACAGTTTGAGAAACACTGCTTTAATAAAAATCTTTGTTGATCTTGATGTTGCGAAAACTGCTATCGAAGACTTTTTTGACTTGAAACCGACAGAATTTTACCACGGTGGGATATATATGATACTGTTAGAGTGTATAGTTCAGTTATTTCATAGAATAGCAATGTATTTCGTAAAATAAGCAGACAAGTCAGTTAAAGTATATAACAAATGAACAATTCCATACTTTACCTAATTATTCTCTGAAATAACTAGGCATTCCACGAAATAACTAAGGATAGATCGTTAAAGTGAAAAATAAACAATTCCAAGGATGATTAATTGATCATAAATGGCTAAAATTTCTCAAAAAAATACATTTTATCCCTTTTGCAGATGAATAATTAATAAATAATAAGGGAAAGCACACATGATATAATTTACTATATTGATTATATTGATCTTAGTTAAACAGAGAAAAAGGGAAAAAGAATATGTGTGTGTTGCAAAAATAGATAGTATTTAAATATTATCAACAAAATACATGCTGGGAAGAAAAATTTTTGCTTCATAAAAACATAGTGTAAACTTTTTAAAATAAAAATGAAAGATAATATTAATTAAAATTTCATGAGATATCTTTATTTTACTTTTCCTTATTTATAAGAGCAAGGATTGCTGTGATGACACTTCGGATTGAACTGCTTATTATTTTTGAAACAAGCACACTGTGATTAGTATTACACAGTTTTTTTTTATGCGAGCACTTTTTAAATCCTTGTCCAGTATCGCTACTTTGAGCTGTTGCAACAGATGGAAACGTTGTGTCAATATTTGTAACTTTTTCAATGGAGTTCGCTGACATATACTGAACATATCTAGAGTACAATTGTTTTATCCTGCCTAATCGGAAAAATTCTTCCCAAAGCAGCTAGAACCGGTTCAAAGAGCTTTCGAGTGTCATATTCCATACTTTAACGAAAAAGTAATCATTATTCTATAGAATACCTAGTTATATCTTATAATTCAATAATTTTACATACTTTAACTGACTGATCTAGTTATTTCATGAAATTCTTAGTTTTTCTGGGAAATAACGGATTTCACGCTTTAACGGTAACACACACACACACATATATATAATACTCTCAGTTTGTTTTGTATTAGCGGAAAATATTAACATGGTGATGTGCTGATGTGGTAAATTTACTCATCTTAACAGCATTTTATGCAAATATTTTTAAATCTATATTAATAAATATATTATTTTTTCCTGTTATATTTTATTTAATTAGCATTAGTGTATTTTATTTCTAATAATTACCTATTTATATTATCCCTATAGCCCGGTAGTATAAGCAATTTACAGGTGAAGGATGGCTGGTCAAAAGGCATTGTTTAAACCTGCATTCTTGGTTCATAAAGTCAAGAGTTTGCTATTGTACTACTGTGGTTAATATTTCTTACTCCGTTCTGTCTAGTTATACGAAGGATTATAGCTGTATTTGTACCTAGTATTATACGACATTTACGAATTCTTATCTTAAATTTAATAAAACATTTGTTTTAATCTACGTCAAAGAGATGACCATTTCATAAGATTTAATACGTATGCAAATTTTATGAGATATTTATTTTTTTTATTCAAGCATGTCTCAAATTTTATAAAGCATGAAGAAGAAACCGTGATTTTAATTTTGAAAAATATCAATTATTTTAATTTCCTTCAAATAAAAATCAAATTCCTTAAACATTATTTTGCGACGGAGATTTTGCATTCAAAGTTTCTTTTTTTTTAATAATCTATAATATTTATTTTATGCACCAATGTTATGCAAGTAAAATTTTTACAAATAATAATTGAAATTAAAAAAAGTGGGAATTATACATTGCGATTTAAGGATTAATGACGCATTATTTAAGCCAAAGGTTCTCAAAGTGTTTCCAAGGGCCCCTGGATGTCATTGTGACTGCTGAGGGGTTTGTGGTAAAATCAAATTAATTTTGGGGTATGCGGATAACATTAGGGGGTTCGTGAAAGGTTTGGTATAAAGTACAATATTTTATATAGACCACTTTCCATTACTATGAAAGTTAAAATAAATTAGTCATTAGTTTTATGGGCTAAAAAAAATTTAGAACAAAGTATTATAGATAGGTACATAAAATACATGTAATGACAAGCGTCTCACGGGGAAATCGGGACAATTGCTGCAGCTGTCTATGAGGCTTAAATAGGAACGGAATCTCGACTCTAGATGAAATGTCTAAAATATGGTAATATATTAAACGAATCGAGAGAAGTGAACACAACAAATTTTCCTTATTTTTGAACCGAAAGCAGTATAATTCTTCGAATTGATAAGAATATAAGGTACGTTACGCAAACATTTTTTAACACCATAATTAATATCTTACTCATATCCAAAATTATATTTATGTTAAAGTCCACATGTATAAAATAGTCTTATTTTACAATATGTATCAATATCATTTTCAGGACATGAAAATTAAATCTGTAGTTTTTCTATTATGCGTTGAAATGGAATTATTTCACTTGAGGGGTCGTGGTTAAATTTTTGGTGTAAAAAAGGGGCTCATGGCCACAATAAGTCTGGCAGCCATTGATTTAAATTTAACATAAAAGCTAATCAAACAGGCGTTTTAAAAGTTTTTCTCAATATTAATATTAAAGTTATTTTTCCAACCTAGGTCGTCTCAAAATAACGTTATATGTATTACTAATTATTAAAGAAAATAGAAATGCGTACACTTTAAAAAATATTCTATAATTAATAAAAGCGAAGTAAAAAAAAAACTTCAATAAGTTTTTAATGCTTTGAAACTTTCATTTTTGCCATATTTATTTCACACTACGTTTTATGATATTTGATATTAGTTTAAAAGTCAAATATCGATGCAATGAGAAATACAAAAAATGGGGAAAAACTACTCGAATGTCGAACATCTATAAGTTTGCAAACATTCACGTAATTCAAAACATTTATCAAATGATTCGGAAGAAGACCGGCGACGCAACAAAAGTCAATAGATGTCCTTAAGAGATTAACTAATTGGTTCAAACCATTTAATGCAGTGCTTCTCAAACTTTCAATACTGGCGCCCCCCTTTTCGATCACAATTTTTATCGCGCCCCCCTTATACATTAATAATGTACTGAATACAATAATAATGCACTTGGACGCTAAAGCTACAATAGGCGATCTTAATTATAAACCATACAAATTAGTAACATAAGTATTAAATTTTGAATACTACTTTTAAGCAAAAAAAAATTAATTAAGTAATAGGATAATTATTATGTTATTTTTCCTTTCTCTAATTTTTAAATTGAACATATTGCAAAATGCGGTGACTGCTTAGAAGACAAAATATGGATATCTGCTAAATATAGAAAAATAACTCAGAGGGTCAATTTCTAATCATAAGCATTCCTTATAAAAACTTTGCTTTGCAAGACAAGTCCATGGAAGTCGTTAATACTTATTAAACTTGTTCTTAATTTAGTATTAATTAATTAGTTATAAAATACTCTGTGCAGCACTGATACATTAAAAGTATACCGGCTGAAGAGCCCGCTCTTTGCCCGATTTCATTTATAAGAAAATAAAACATTATTGATATAATAGCTGAATTGTAAGGAGAGCAAAGCCAACTGCTCGACAATGCTTACAAAAATGTAAAATGATTTTTTAAAAATGGTTGCTCAAATTATAATTAGTTTTAAGCGAATTGTAATTTTAAGCCTCACAGAATTAGCATTTATAACTGATGTTAAATAATGAACAATAATATAAATTTCCGATGAAGAATAATGGTATTATTTTTAATATTTAAAGCGAAAAGACTTCAACATGTTTTAACCCGGGAGCAGGCGCACTCGATACGGTCGAGCGAGGTTATTGAGTCACCCCAATCCTTTTTTTTTATAATTATTTTATTGTACACGATACAAATCGTGATTCCAGTGAATAATTTAACTAAGAGAAAGTTTACTTACCTACTTTCAAGAACTTTTCAATTTTTCTTTGGTAACAAATAAACAGTTTTGCCAGAATTAACGATTTCGTAATCTGTGTGTCCCGCGCGACCACTTCAGGGTAAAAATTGTATTCATTATGATAATATGTATGTTACTGCTAAAAAATTGTGTAAAACGTTTTTTTGCAAGGAAAAAAGTGCAACAGAGAAATACATTACTTACAACTTCCCTAAATGAGAAACAAACACGTAAGAGAGGGGTCATAACTAACTGTTCCAATAACTTAGAAGTTCATACAGATTACAGCTATAATGTGCAGTATTTCAAAAATAATGACAGTGATGAATTTTTTATGTTCCTAAATTTCTTCCATTCTGGGTCTGGGATCTGTTTTTTTCTCTGAAAGAGTTGTATGTTAAGTTCAAAAAGAAAGCGTAGTAAAAAAAATCTCTCATCATGTGATTGCAGCAAATCAAATAATAATAGTTTTTTTATTTGGTTATAGAATCAAAGATAGCTAATGAGGTATTGAAGAAGTTTTTATTTTTGATGACTTAATATCGCGTGCCTATAAATTATATCAGAGTAAAAGTGCATTTTTTATTATGTCTGAAAGTATTTTGTTTTAATTCATTCCAGTAAATTAATTATTTTTAAATCTTTTATTTTCGATATGCTCGCACCCTTCTCGTAAGGTTATCGCGCCCCCCAGGGTGCGCGCCCCACAGTTTGAGAAACACTGATTTAATGGGATGTCAATGGAATGCTTAATGCTTACTATGCGCAGTTTTATTTGTAAACTTTCCGTATATCTACTTAAACATTGAATTTACATTAAAAATATTTTAAGAATGCAGAGTCACATCAAAACTTTCAAAATAAATCAGAATTTTGACAAAAAAGTACGTTTTGTGTAAAGTGAAATATGGGTATAAAAGTGATATGTGAATAATCTCTTTTATATGAAACTATATTGGCATGATTATTTTATCTAATGCATGGTAATATGAAATATTTACAAATAAAGGATATTCCTAAATATCGAAAAGAATATTTGGATTAAATAGAAATTAACTAACAAAATATATTTTACAAAAATTATGCATCTAATAAAGAAACTGAGCAATACAAATATACAAATATATATATAAGTAAGGTAGCATAAGATTGCGATTAGGATCTCTCGACTCGACTCAGATATTCCTTTAACAAAATATGAGCCAACTAGAGAAAACTAACTCTCTGAATATAATTGGCAAAATAACTTTTAAAAGTTTAACTCTTTGCAGTGGTATTTATTATAGGACGAGATGTTTGTATATTATAATAACACATTTCACATCGGAACTGCAAGACTAGCTGTACCATTACATAATAAGTCATGTAACTGATTGATGGTCCTTAATGGAGAATTTCTGATGAGCAACATGGGCGATTGCACAAAACCAGAGCCCCGATATTGCAAATGATAGCCTCGGGTCATTGTTATTTGACTTTCGCTCTCCCAAGCTCCAACGTCCAGCTACCTAGGCAACTTTCAACTTCACTGATCGTCGATTCCCACGAACATTGATGTCATTTGGGTCTTTTATGCCTCAACTACTTCAGCTTAAGGTGCCCTGGGTCATCCATGCACTTTGTCTCTTATTTAATGCGTGGTTTATATAAAAATTAAAAGGAATTGCTAATGAATAGAGCTTTGGCAAAATTAATTGTTCTGGGAAATAGTTTGATTCTATACATTATATCATATTTTTTTAAAAATGATTTAGTGAAAAGTTGTACAGAAACATTAAAATGATTGAAAAAGTTTTGTGTTCAGTCTGGAACGTAGCCTAAATGACATTTACTTTTATATTTATTGTAACTGTCTTAGTGTTTAAAGAATTATTAGAATTTTTACAATTTTTCTCAAAACTTTATTTAAGAATTTTAAACTGATTATAATTTTCAAAATGTAACAGATAGTATAAGCAAACGAAAAAAAAAATCTAAATAATAACAGTGTTTTTCTGTTAAATAGGATTCAAACATCTATGAAATATTATTTATTTATATATTTATTATCCCTTAACTTCCCAATTTTTAAAATTTCTATGAAAAAATTAAATCAGTTAGTTCTCAAGAAAAAATAATAGGGGAAAATATGTAAAAAAAAAATTAAGCAGTTTTAAATTGAATTTTAGTCATTTTTGTTGTTGCAGAAGTGCAACATTGCGTAGTCGTGCTTTAAATTACAAAACATTTTTTATATGAGGATCTTATTATTCATCATAAAATATTTAAATTTCTTCCCTGGTAATTTATTTTGTCAATAAACAAGACGAAGCATAAAATAGAATGAATTCTTTTTAAAGCAAAAACACAGTTCTTGAGGCATCAGAGATTTTTATAATTGTTATGATTTCCGGAAAAATGTACTTCCATCTAGTGACAAAATTAACATGTATTTCGTTGCAGTAATCTTTTTTTTCTCAGATAAGTGATTTGTAAATAATTAAACAATATTGAGCCTGTTAAAATAAAATAAATCATATGTTGCAGAAATGCAACAGTGGGAAATTAACGGTTAATACAGAAATTTTAGTTTCATAGTTAATTGATGTTAACGTGTGTTAATCTAATGTTAATCCTAAAAGATATTGAAACGTAAGACTTTATTGCTTCAAAGTTTTTATTAATGCTCTTAAATAATTTCCAAAATAAATAATACGTTATTTCATTCATAAATCAGATTCTCAGTTCTCTTTCAGGTTATATATTTAGTCAAAACGACATATTTTGAATGCTCAAACTTTTTTTAATGAATTCGAATAGTAGTTCTAATTTTCTCCTATCTTTCAAATAAAAGCAAAATGCATTGAAAAATGAAGTGCTTGATTTATTTACTAGTGAATTCGATTATTTCAGCTATCAGAAGATTAAGATGTTATAGTTTCAAAGGTAAATTCAAAATGATAAGGTAATTTCAAAATGATAAAATTAAAGCATTAAGGATAAGAGAGGGAAAATAATAATATATGAATGATATTTTTATAGAAATTACTTCATATTTAAACTGTTAGACTAAAGATAGTAATATTTTTCAAACATAAATTGTCAAAAATTTGTGCTTCAAGAACTTATTTGTCTCTCTTATTTATCATAAATTTAAATTATCTTAAGGATATTTATTATTATAAAGAAATTAAATTTTTTCCTTAATGGACTATAATATAGATTTAAAAGATTTTGTCTATTTTTTGTTGAAGATACATTAACGAAACATATTTCTTCGTTAAGTATAATTTAAGGAAATATGTAGATTTATTATTAAACTAACTAAAATAGTTCTTAAAATGTTTTGCATATTCAAAAAACTGCCTTTTGATATATATTATGTATATATTGGTCTAAGAGAAAATCGAAAAAATTTGATTTACTTAAGATAAATTAAAACTAGAAACATTTCATATGAATGATTTGAAAAGTTTAACTAAAATTTTTATTACCAAACAACTCGTCTTTTCAAGACACGATAAGGAATAATGTATCTACACGAAAATCGAAAACAGGATTAAACATAAATGGGAAAATGACACAAAAGGAAACTCAAGAGAAGAGCTCACAAGAATCAACGGAAGTATCAAATATTAAAGCAGCAATCTCGAATCCCAACATATTGTTAAAATTTTAACAAGTAAATCCAAATACGAGATAAAATTCCGATTGAGATTACACACAATGACTTTTTTGTTAACGATAATTTATTAGTTCCACACTATCATATGACTTGACTTGATATTATAAGCTTTTTCTAGACAAATTATCGATTACCAGCAAAAATTTACTCCATCAAAAGTATTGATGAAATAAAAATTTTGAAATTGCCAACAAATGAAATAAAGAATAAGATATTTCTACATGGTTTCAAACATGTTGCCACTTGACACCTATTTGTACATTTAATGTGAATCCTAAGCTTGAAGGATCACGATCCGATGTTCCCTTCGTCATAAATGTAAGAACCAAAATAAAATGATTTTTATAGGCGTGTGAAGTATTCATCGCCTTGCCACTGAACTCGGTAGGACTGTAGGTAAGCAGTTACGACAAGCGATCTTGTGTGTTTGTTCTTAGTGCTTGTTAGGAGCCACCCGGAATGTCAGTAACAAAATTCAAGGTAAACTTAATCAAGTCTGGGGGGCAGCTTTATTGTCCACCTGGGAGGTAAGATAATGGCCCACCTACCCCGACCTACAATTGAGACTGAAGGCACCATCACGTGATATTTGCCTTCGGCAATCAATCGATACAGGTGCTCCAATTTTCAAGCTCCAAAAGTAGAGTTTTTCGCAAGAATTTCTTCTTTTCATTTTTGTTTTAGTGAGAAAGTTTTGAAGCTGATGTATCAGCTCGAATAAATTTCTTGGTAAGCGTCTTTTAGAATAACGCTGCGATGTAAAAAGGTCGTTCTTTTTGTCACGTTTTGCTTATACTAATTATAAAAAGTTTTTTTGTGACCAATATTATTTTAAAACTCGATTAAAAGTTATCAGTACCGAGCGTCTTCATTGACTGGAAAGTGTCTAGTGGAATAAGATACTTTGAGATCAAATTAAATCGGGATAAGTTTGGCAAAAATAAAACTGATTTCAGATTAGGTGCAATGGATTTAAGATTAGACCAAAGATAACTTGAGTTGTTTAAATGTACAGAGAATCAATTTAGGATGTATAAGATAATTGTTAAAAGATTAAAGACAACTGCGAGATGCGTAAATGTTTGCAATTTCTTAAAAACATGTTTAATATATTCTATGATAATGATAACAAGCTAAATCAGTTTTATAGAAAAGTTTTCAGTATATTTAATTTGCACAGAAAGTTTAATTCCCCATTTGAAAATTAATTTGAAGGAATAATCTATTTATAGAAATATTTTTTGACTTAGACAAAAAAGGAGATGTTAAGTAGAAATAAATCCTTGAAACTATTTATAGAAACTAAAGGTATGTTATATATTTATTGCATCATCTCTGAATGTAATATCAATATATTTAGAAAAATAACGACTATAGAAAATCTGGATTTGTTCTGACCAAAAATAATTTATTTTCGAACTATCGGCTAGAAAGGGAAAAGGGCAGCATAATATAGTGAAATTTAGCTACTCTCACTTCCAAAATCTAAGCACGGAGAGGAGAATTTTAATTTCTGTAAGCCAATCTAGATTAAAGATACTGAAATTAGCTGCCAAGGTAGAAAGGCAAATATGTTTGGGTAACGGTCACTCATGGTTTCGCTTCGAGAAATGTGCAAACCCTGCAGTCGTATAAGAAGCCGGCATTGTGAAGGGTTACAGGAGTTACATATGTAAGTGCTAATGAAAGATGTTTAGCGTATTAATACGATTTATTTTCAAGCTAGACGTGTTTCTATGGCTTTCAGAAGACGAATGGAAGACGCTGTTGGACACATTGAAGCAGGACAGTCTATCATAGATGCTTCTCGTTTCTTCGGAGTTCATCAATTCGGAAATCTTTCACAATTAAGGAAACAATTCCAAAAAAGTTGCCCGAAGACCTGTGTTCGGTTGCCTGCAAAGATAGACACATTACTTTTATAGCCAAGTGGAATCAAAGATCGAAGTAGAAACGTGGGACATCTTTTGTTGCAGAGGTGATTGGTGAGATGATATCTACCACTGTTGTACGTCGAAGGCTACACTCGGATGGTCTGTAAGCCTGAGTACCAACAATTTGTGTTACTTTATCCGTCCAATCCAGAGGAGCACGATTAAAGTGGTACTTACAGCATGTGGGTTAGATTGTGTCTGATTGGGGCAACGTTATGTTCACAGATGAATCCCAATTTGCCCTACAACACGATGATTAGTGTGTAAGGGACTGGAGGAAGCAAGGAATACGCACCGGCTCTAGAACATCACCGAACATCACGCATTCAGCGGTGGAAACATCATGGTTTGGACAGGGATTTCATAGTGATATGCACCGGCCAGCAAATCAACAAGTTGTGGGGACCCCTCTGGACACCCAGATTAATTTGAGGCAAAGAATCCCTAAGAGCCATTTTGTATAGTAATACTTGTATTTATTATAACACTTCAAATATCAGAAATTCTAATAACATAATATTTTTATGTTACGCGAAACAAAAGGGATTTACCTTTAATATTAAATTAAATTACGAATAATGAAATTAATCAATAATTATGCGCAAGATCAAATAAGGTCTACCGAAATAGGAGGTCCGAGAAATACACGTAACTCGAATTATTAGCTTTCATTAACTTTAACTAATTTTATTAAACTAACGTTTATTTTAAGCGTAAATAAATTATAGTTACCGCTTGGCATATCAGCTTTCTAGTTCTTCCGTAGAATAACAGCAAAAGGCTTCACTAACGTAATCCCATGGAATCCTCTAAATTTGAGGCTACTGCTGCTGGCACAATAGCTTTCATACTTGCTAGCTTACAACGCTCTGCTTAAATACCCTATCTACTTTGCATATCCCGTTCACTTTTTGGAGTTGATTTGAAATATATACGCGAATTTATAATCCCCAAATGAGGTCTAAGAATTTTTGTGGAAAGGTTCTGTACAGATTCGTCACAAAGTGAGGTTTCTTTGATGGCTGTACGGTATGGACACCTTGCTGTGAAACTGTACGCTACAGCAGTTGGTCTTTAGTTCGTTTTAATGGACGATAATGCACGTCCCGATCAAGCTGCCACCGTTGACTACTTTCCGGAGGGTTGGGAAATTGTGGATATGTAGTGACTGGCTTACTCACTGGACCTTAACCTGACTGAAAAATTTTGGGATGCTCTCGGCCGCGCTGTATGTAGACGTTTCCCAGCTCCAGCTACTCTCAGAGATTTAGAAATTTTCCCACGAGAGGAATGACAACTACTGGACTCTGAGGTGGTTGATCACTTTGTAACAAGCATGATCACACGCTGTACTCTTCGTATGAATGTGAAGGGTGCTTACATACCTTATTAATGTCGGTATTGTCATTTGTTTTGCATTTAAACATCATTTTGTTAATGCCGCAAATATGATGCCATCTTATAATCTTAGAAAGTTCAATTTTTTTATCTCCGTCTGTAACATTTTTGTTTCATGAATAAACAAACATAAAACTACTTACTTGCGGTATTTCGTGTCAATCAAAGCAATATTTGTCCATTTTTTTAACATTTTACTGCTCCATCCTTAACCTTTGGAAGTGAGTGTACATTAATCACTATATTAAGTATTTCCAAAGTTCCGTAAGAAGACCAACATTCATAAAAACCGAATTAAGTTTCAATGAACGAATCAAATAGTTATTTATATTTTATTAAATGATTTATAAGATCTCTACTGGACAAGTACAGCAGAAGTAAGCATCGGCTTGAGATAAACAAAATAATTAACAGAAGTGAAAAAAAGCTCTATTTAAGAAATTAAATAATTTACGTTAATTAGGGGATGGATGAAATGCATTGCCTAAATGCAAGGAATTCCGAGTTAGCTCCATTGATAACTGGTAATGTCTTTATAATTTAAAAAAGCCTTTAACAGTGTCTATAAACTCGTTTATATATTGATATAAAAATACAGTTCACTTCCGTTTTTTGAATATTTGCATAAGTAGCATCGCAAATTGAGCTCCTTGTAAGATCGATAGAAAAATGTAAAAATACAATTACAAAACTAAGTAATTAAAAATACACAAGAGTAAACCCAGCAATAATATGCATGCACATTAAATGAGTTAATATAGAAATATCAAGGGTAAAAGAAATATTTGGGTAGTTATTAAACTTCGGTACATATATATATATGCTCACTTTTTTTAAAAAAAATGGAAAACGTATTTACAAATTTTTAACCATGTGAAGCAAAACGATATAAAATGATCCTGATAATTTCATGGATAACTTGTATAATGTTTGACGGGCATTTTTCATGCACCCTTAACTACAGAATGAACAGTACTGAGTAATTAGTCAAACATAAGAACAGAACAATTTTTGAGCAGAACATTTTTAGTTTCCAATGATTACTGAAATATACATAAATCCTCATTATCTCGAGTGCAAACTAATTATTTTAACCATTTTTACTTTTTATTTCAGTTAAGTGCATAAAATGAATTAACAATTATTTTCATTCTTTTCCGATACAATAACCGATTTTTTTAATACTTTTCTTTCTTTTGCATCCAAATTCTTAGTGCTTATACTTAATTGTCTTCTGTTCCTGTTATGTTCAAGTTCCAACAAAGTGACAATTACTAATACATATTAGAAAATAGTTAATGTTTTATTTATTTAATTTGTTTTTGTTTTTATCGGAATAATGGTGAAAATTAAATGAGATAAATAGCAATCCGTTGTTTATAATTTCTATCCGAAAGTAAATTAGCCAATCAGCATGTCATAACAGAGACAAGAAAAAATAAATATATAGTGTTAAAAAAGTTTTATAAGGCTGTAACAATTTAAAATGTGGTTTAAAAAAACAAATATTCATTATTTAATATTTACCTAGCATTTGATTCACGAATTGAGTAAATTGTTTTTACACGCGTTTGAAAATTATTTCCATCCCTTACAAACCCTCAAAGACAGTTAAATATTTTTTTGTCTGTAAATTTATGTGTCCTCATTTTTACTGTGTATTGTCAAGAATTGGTGTTAAAATATTTTGATGCAAAAAATTATAAAAAGCTGTACTGAAACTTTACATTGAAAATAAATTTCAACTAATAGAACCTTATTTTTTGCTTTGGTGAAAGTATAATTGAAGATAATACTCTCTTTGAAAAATAAAATTCTTTAACAATACATTTAGTCTGAACACATTGTGTGTGTGTGTGACAAAACCTTAATTAATTCATTCTAAATATAACTGGACTCAAAAATAAAAAAAAATATTTAGAATTATTTTTTCTCACTTAGATTTCTAAGTTATTCAGTTTGAATTTCAAATTACGAATAAATTATCGGAGTAAAATGTTTTTTTGAAGATAATGAACTTGAACTGTGTTTATATGAAATGAGTGTTGAATAATTATACGAATAATTACCCGATGCGTTTTAGTATTCATAACAATAACGCATTAGGAATTAATTAATGAATAATTGAAAAGAAACGGAAAATTAAAAAAATGCCGGAAACTTTTAATTTTAAATAATCGATGTACACACTTATAAATCAATGCCATAGACTTAAAATTGGTTTACTTTTAGTATTTATTATTCTTTCTTTCCTTTTTCAGTTTTTTTTCATTTAGTTAGACTAATAATTTTCTTTTTACACTTTTCAATAGTTTAATATTTCCTCCTAATAAACAACTTCGATACTTAATTTAATATTCTCAAGCTTGTTTAATTTCTTGCAGGTTTACAGCGGCTTCATAAATATTAAAGATTAGGCTCCAAACCCCGACTCCATCTGGAACCTGTTTCAATCTTCTCACTGTATGATTCACTTTAATGCTCCTAGCAATATTGTCTCGGCAAAGAATTACTATCTATCTGACAGATAATAAATACTACCTTACACTTTGTTAGTATAATTGCAATATAAAACTATCTTTTACATCCGTTTTTCTGCAACTACTCATCAGAATATCACGTGTCTTCTGTAAGGAGATAATTGAACTTTCAATAAAACCTTAAAGGAAAAGTCTGAAGCTCAGAAAGGTTAATTCTGTGAAATAACTCATTGCAAGATAACTGAACCATATTGTGACGTTTATTTCTAATGTATTGTCAAATATCTCATCACACAAACAAAATTAATATACACATAAAACATTATGCAAAGTGTATGAAAACTTACAAGTTATAGGACGCGGATTTTAAATTTTAGCACATAGTAGTTAAAACTTTTTAATGAACGATCATAAATAACAAGATAATTTAATTTTTTTTAAAACTATTAAACAATCACAGAAGTTTTTATTCTTTTTGTACATAAAAGTCCGGAGAATTTCAGACAGTGTACAATTACTTCGATATTTCTTATCTGTAAATTATTCTGGATTGTGATAAGAGCTTTGAAATTCAGCAACTAATATTTGTGTTATTTATTTATCACAGTATAGTCCACGAGTCGAAAATACTTTCTTCATATCTCTGCCAAATAGACGGCAATTATCTGTTGAATAATCTTAGAATGAACAGTATAGGAAGTTTTTGAAGAATTTAAGAATATGGAGTCCACAAAGAGAAGAGTAGAATTCTTAATGACACATAGAATGAAATGTAAATTAACCAACAGACCATGATAACTCTTCTCTCGTTCCAGACTCTTGTATGCTGAATTATATCACACAACAATGTTAAGTGCTTTCACACATTATATCTTTACCAATTACAGTTGGTACATTTCAGCATCTTTATTCATGAGTCATTCGAGTTTCTAAAGGACTCTGAATTTAGAGGTCGAATTTTGTGGAATTTCATACATCTCTGTTTGCTGAAGATGTTCGAGAAAGATTTTATCGACTTTTCTTAAAAATTCTAATTATGTTTAATTTTAAACTTGACTGAGTGAATTCATAAGATCTTTTGAGATTGCTTCAAAGGCATTTCTTAAAAGGATTCGGAGATATTTAGCCAATTTTAAGAGAATGATAAGATATTTCTACTTCTATAAACCATATAGAAATGGACAGGCATTATAGATATATGTAGGAAGCCCAGTGGTTGAGTGGTAGCGTATCCAGCTTCCACGCTGCAGGTCCGGGATTCAACGTCGACTCAGCATTTCATCCCTTCAGTGGGGCCATAAAATGAGTACCAAGCTGGTTTGGGAACAAAACAATGGGGGGTTCACGTCAGACGGATCACATGGTCGGAACATCTGCTCATGCTCCTTAGCACCTAAGGTCACGAAAACTGATGTAAGCACAGTAGTCCTTGACCCTTTCTGGGCTGTTGCGTTATTGAGTTTAGTTTATATATATATATATATATATATATGTGTGTGTGTGTGTGTGTGTGTATAAGATAGTTTTATCTACATTACATTGATTTCCCTATTCATACAAGTTATCTATCTTATCTGATTTTAGTTACTTCTTAGTATAATATAACTCAAAAGGGCTTTCTAAATTATAGTATAAATTCAATAGATGACTTAGGGATCTATATATATTTTCTTAAAATTCATACAGTTAATATAAAAACAGGTTCAGGAAATACTGATATTCACAATTCCGCATCGAAAACTGAAACCCATTCAACGTGAATAAAGTTTTTGAAAAGCTTTGGTAAAGTTAATTGGTAGTATACAACATCAAAGAGAGGTTTTACATGGATACACATCAAGAGCCTCTTTTAATGGTTAGTATAAGTGTTACTTAGTTAAAAAGTTAATTTTGTAGCGAGCTCTGAGGCATGCTTTCCCTTAACTAACCCTTGGGATTTCTTTAAGGTGTTGTTTGAAAATGATAATCTCATCTAGTGAAGCCATTACAGTGTAAACAAATCTGAAGATATGATAAGGTATATTTGCTAAGAATACCATGAAGTGTCAGTGTTAGTTAGTAAAGCAATTTGTGAAAGCTCTGAAGTTATTAATAATCTTATAACCAGATTAATTTAAGATAAGGTCTAGAATAGACCTACTTCTTGAGAATCCTTTAAGATTAGTCGCATGGAAATTTCATTAAGGGATAAGTAACATTTATTTTCATTAATATTTGGTTTGGTGAACCGTTCCATGCGCATAAGTAGTTTTGTTATTTTGATCAATAGATTAACATTTCTTTTATGCTTGTCATTAATTTGGATTCATCCGAGTGTGTGAGTCCTAATTTGCCATAAAGTGTAATCTATTTCATTGTGCTTACTTAAGATTACTCATTATCTAGGAAATTTTTTGAGTTAATTCTAATTTTGTTTAAAAGGAATTATATATAAAGGTATAGTTAAAAAATAGATTACAAAGTACTTTATTTCTAAAAAAAGCCCCTTAGAAAGCAAATTAATTCCCATGTTACTTTATCCTGCAAGTCAATGAGATTCCAGAAATCTAAGAATTATTCCTAGATAAGCCCATTTACATACTTTTCGCCTGAAATCCTTCTTGACACATCGAGTCTAATTCACTAATTATTGATGTTGTTTCTTTAACAAGCAATTACTGTCGCTAGCTTACAAGGAAATATACGACTTTTAAAAAGTTTTTGAAACTATTTCAACTTTATTTCTTAACACAGAGTCAGAATATTTCTTGAATTCTGACATCATCCTTCATCGCAGAATTTTCTAAAAGTTACTGAATTTACTTACAGTCACATCATATTTTTATAAATTGAATAATAATCACAATGCAATGATTCATAATTATTATCAAGAAATAAAGTTTTTTTTAAAATAATGATTTTTAGGATTATCGGCAGAAGTTAACTGTTAAAATTATTAACATTGAAACTGTTAAATTATTTATTATTAAAACAAAAAAAACCAGAAACTGTCTAAGGCTTGTTCTTTTCAATAATGTAAAAGAAATGCGAATAAAACAACTCAGGTTTTTTTTTCAGCAGTGCAAATACTAAGGGAAAAAAATAATGACATTCCTTATAATATTAGGTATTCTGGCAGTTAACTTGAAAAGACGTTTTGTTATGCGGTAAAAAAAAATTCAGTTGAAAATCGTTAAGATTCGAAACACATATTGATTAATCTTATAATCTTTATATATTTCAAATTAGAAGCAACTGAACAAAATGTAACAGAAGAAAATATGGTCCTTTTAAAAAACTTTGGTTATTAAATTAAAAAATATGGGTGTACGCAAAAATTTAATTAAAAGTATTGAAAAGAAATACACCATAATAATGAAACAAATGGAAATTTTATTTTGCTTTACCCGTTTGACAGTATTATGCGTAGCTTAATCTTAAATAAAATTCCAACTCCAGAGAACAGTGATATGTGTAATTCGAGGATTCTTAAGAAGAATTTCGAACTCCAAATTTATGAAGTTTACTGAAAAAGGAAATTATTAAATATGTTAAACAATTGATTTACTAAATAAATGTTTTAATTAAGCATATTAACTAAATAGAATAAGTTTTTCAATTAATAATTTTCAAGACACGAAAAAGAAGTCCTTTAGCTGAATTATCCTTATACTTGAACGTTTAAAATCGATAATTTAGCAAATGTTTCAATAAATTGTTTTTGGATTTCTTTCAGTAGCGTGTATAACAAATACAAATAAGTTAAAATTTTACTATACAATATTTACAGCCAGATTAGATTAACTAAATGGGGTTGAATATAAATAATTATATTCAAATATGCCAAAATTATTTTTCAATCTCTTCAAAGACTTTTTAGATAGAATAGGAATACTTTCAACATTTGCAATGGATTTTTTAAATAGTGCTTGGAAAATAATATTAGATCAGTTTCAATTTTAATTGATTATTAATACCTCACTATATTAATAATAATTATTTAAGAAGTAATATTTATTTAATAATAGCTAATATTCTTAGTATAACATATTTGAGCCGACATTATTCCCTGCATTTCATGTTAGTAGAATTCATGTAACAAATAAAAAGTAAAGCGCTCATCAGAAAAGAGTGCTCAGAAATTAGAATGAGCTCGTATTTTTTTGTAAAGGTATCGTATGAAATCTATAAAATGTCACGATTAATAAAATTGACAGATTTTTTCTTTTCATTATCTGAATCTCTAAAAATAATTGCCACCGATATCGATCATTATTGGATAATTTCTTCCCTCTCTTGATGTTTCACACACACACAAAAACCGTCAACATAAAAGGTACTCTTTTGAAATGAATACTCCTTCTTTTTAATTAGAGAAAGGATATTGATGTTTGAATTTTATGGTAAAAGTAAAATCAGTCATTTAACAATATGTGAAAAAACTCTATTATTCCATATTTTTATACCTGCAAAACCTCATTCAGTATAAATATCCCAAGTCACGTTAAATAGGGGGAGGGGGTAATTTTTTTCTTTCTTTTCTTCATTTTGATGCTGTTAACCAAGTCACTTCACTGATAATTGGTTAATTTCATGCCTCAATCACTATCAAGATCATAAAATTGCTGTCATGAAGAATTTTCATTTGACTATAATACTCACAATGTGATATTTGATAACCACGATTGAGAAATAATAATGAATGCGAAAGGAAAAAAAAGTCATCTAACTTCAAAGGCATTGCAAAAGATAATCGTAAAATATATGTACATAAAAGAGGAACAATAAAAGGAAACTGCCTGAAGCTTATGTATTTTATGAGTTCCGAAAAAACGAATGGAAAGACATTTGAATTTTCTTGTTTTCGTCCAAAGCTGTTGTTAATGAATGCAAAACAATATTTTAAAAATTTTTAATGCACAAAAATGAATTTTTGTTCTTGCAAAGCAGATTAAAGAACATTTATTTTCTTTATACACAATATAATGTTTTAGTTAATTCAGCTTTTTTTTAAACCTTCATGAGAGTATTAGAGTTTGATGACATATAAAATATGATTTTCAAAATATTTGTTTCCACTTGAAATATTGTTTGCCATAAACAACGCAAAGAAAGATTTAATTTGTTTATTCTTTAACCAGTATCGTTAGTTTTTAAAAACTTTTCAAGTATGTGTTCGAAGGATAGAAAAATTAATAATTATTACTTTTAATAATATGAAATCAATAAGAATTTTGTATCTTGAGCTGATCAGTAGGAGTGATGTCACGTTTTAATTTTTTATCATTCCAGATTAATTTTTTAAGAACATTTGCAATATTTTTTAGCAGTAGGATAAGAATATGTGAAGTGATCAACTGAAAAATTATCTTCTGATCAAACTTCTGAAGCTTATATTTCAAAAAATTCATATTAGGAGTAGTTTTTAAATCATAGTAAAATGGAAATTTAGTAAGAGAAATCAGGCTTGTGATGTTAGGTAGGAGAATCAAGTATGTGACTGAACAAACATTAAAAATTTATGAGACAAATAAATAAAATATAGAAATTGTTTACGCACATACACACATCTATAAATAATTCGTATTGAATGTATCAAAACATAAAACGACATTTTTCATTTTGAGACAAATAGTCCGACTGTGATTTGCAATGACTTTTCAGTGAAAGAATATTTTTTTTTCAAATTTTAAATTACTTGTCATAATTTTAATCAAATAAAATATTTCATATTATATTACACCACATATGTACTAAAAAGGCCGAGCATTTATGTTAATTATATTGATGAGTTCAGCTTTTTATCGAGTTTGGAGACATTTTGATTCATTTTTTGCTACATTTGGAACAATAATCTGTTTCCACACACACAAGCCATATATTCCATTCTAATAATATAGAGCTTCAACCGAAAACTATCTAATATTTTACAGCTCTTCTGCACAACATTTTAAACTTACTATTTGGAACCAATTGAGAACAGACGTATCGAAATTTAAATTATTTTATGATATAAGAAAAGAAGCCATTTTTCTGATTCTCATATCATTGCAGTCATTAGGCCATGAATGTATGGTACACATTCAAGCCTTCGAGGTTCATCGGTCTCACATAAGCGAAACTAATGTCATTCTAACTGTGAACAACCCTCCCCTTGTTCAAACAGACTTATTTGTAGTTCTTTCTGTGACGGCGAAATAATCGAACCGATGACGTGGTAGCAATCAAGGGGTGTTGTCAAAACGTCGCTGGAAACACAAATCACTCTGAAACAGGAGCGAGAAACTCCGAAGTCTAAAAAGTGAAGTGCTTCAGATGCCTGAAGAGGAAGAGATAAGAACGTCGCCTGAGTTGAAGTTTAAGATTCTGAAACGCATCAGTTTTCTCATGGTAAAAACCTCCGACGCCTCTTTCTCTTTTTGACTCCATCCAAGCGTTGTTATCGCACTGTAAAGAAGTCCACCCCTCCCCCAAATCAACCCTCCCTTGTAAGAAAGGCGAGAAAAAACACAGAGAAAAGAGAAGGAAAACAAGAGAGAAATGCTCCCTCTGAAATAGAAGAAACATCAATTGGTATTCTAAGAAGAGGCTTACAAATTATTAACGTTACAGGTCGAAATCAATTTCCTTTGGTTTCTGTAGTAAGATGAGGGGTTTCAAGGTTCTGAGGACGAATATCAAAATTGAACTTGGAAGACACGCTTACCTTTTCACAAACCTGCACACTTTAACACCAGAAACATGTTGGCTTTCAGTGTTTCATGCAAAAGGATAGGTATTCGTTGAAACTATTCGAAAAAATTGACCAAGTGGATGCGCCTTACGTAAATTTGAACAAAATAGATAGGACAATAGTTTGAGATGTTTAGACAAATCTGCATCATTAAGCACAATGGGAGCAAGAATTAATTTTTCTAGAAATACTATATCAATAAACTAATGATTACTTTTGAAAATGTTCCCGAAGTTAAAAAAAATAAAATAAAAGATATACACTGAAATATCTAATATATATTATAAATGTGAAAGTTTGTGAGGATGTTTGTAGGTCTTTCACGCAAAAACAACGGAATGGATTTTAATGAAATTTTACAGTAATATAGTTTATACATCAGAATAACACATAGGCTATAATTTATAGCATAGGCTATAATTTATAAAAAATTGTAAAAAGTGTCCAAAATATAACGATATTTGTGAAGTAAGTAGGAAAAAATTCTGGCATCGGCAAGCAAATCTGGCTTGCGCAGCAAAAAAGCCCACCACAGCATATATCTATCTTTTGTTTGCGAAAAACTCTTTTTGTTTTGGTTACGCAAGGGGCTCGCTTCTAATTAGCTCCTGTGATCAGCAAAATGCCTATTTTTTTATTTCAGAATATAATTAAGTTTTGAAGGGAGAGGTTGTTATAAATCTCTCTTTATTTTAATGTTTTTTTATGATTTTATTATGAAGATTTGGTAGTAAGAAATTGATCTTTTTTTCAAAATAAATGCTTTTATCGGTTCTGGTGCTTAAAGTAAATAAACTTTCTCTTTTTCACTGCATCATTTGGACAAATTTTCAAAATTTGTTTGTGGTTAGTAGTTAGTTATAACGTTATAATTTTAATCGAATAGGCAGATATTGCGTTTTTAAGTATAAAAATAATTATAACAACTGTACTGTATTTTTTGGAGTGTGTGAGTGAGTGAATATTAACATCGCACTGTTCATCTACACGAGGGCTTTTGGCAACGGACCACGTAATATTGAACCATGGTCAAGTGACGTGGACGACACCTGAGCTGGCACGCCCTTCTCCTGACTACCACACCACACCAACTTAGAAGGAATTTTCTACCAATACTTAACAGGAATATTCTTTGAAATCCACTCTTCCAAGATATATGGCAGCACGGGTTCTATGATGAGTATTTTAGCGGGGAAGCCGAATAGTTTTGTAGCAGATATTGCGTTTTCAGCTGACGGCGTTTTCAGTGGATTGCAAAAATTATTATTTTTGTCCCGAAAAAATAGTTTATGTCAAAATTTAAGTGTCTTATCTTTTTGTATGTTAGTGAAGACCTTAGAAAATGATTTGACTACTTATTTTAAAAGAACGGCGTATATAATTAATTTTACAAAGTGGAATATCTTTAATTAATTTATTAGCTCTAAGGGATTAAATTTTCCAAAGTGGAGTATTTTGTTTATGTATATCTCTTAATTTGTAAATGTAGTGATCCAAAAAAAGTATTGTATGAAAAAAACTGCAGTAAATCATAATGCGGTTGGATAAAGTATTAACGTGCATCGTGCCCCTACACGGCGGGTCTTACAAAGCTCTAATAAAGCTCGAGCTACGAAAGTAGCTAGGCATTTGCCAACTTGACTCTATCGTTAACATTTCGCTATGTTTTTCATTGAATCACCATTATAATGTAAGAAACGGCGTTGCTTGCGAATATTACAACAGAAAGTAATATTAATATATTACACTTTCAGATATAAATTATTTACACTACTTTAAGCGTTCATTACGCAAAACTTTTAACAATGTGTTACTTTTACTGAGCAGAGATCAGCTTAGGGAGGTATTTTGAAAAATTGACCCTCAAGAGTGTTACTAGGAATTATAAATAAAAAAAGACATTTTTATCAGCTATTAGATCTACATACTTAAAATTTAACAAAGGTGTTTTTTTTCTTTCTTTTTTTTTGTTTAGCTGAGATATGCGAAAAGCTTTTTTAGTTTAATTTGCAATTCACATAAAATTAACTCATTAAAAACTTCTTTTTCCTTCAATCTATGTTGTTTAATTTTTCAGTTTACCCGTGCGAAGAACGGGTATACCAGCTAGTATATATATATATATATATATATATATATATATATATATATATATATATATATATATATATATATATATATATATATATATATATATATAAATACATGGCTTTTATATTACAACTGGGTACTAATCTCGAGTAATACATTTCTTATTGATTTGTACATTTTTTACTTTAATTTTTTGCAATATTTTATTCTGAAAAAAATGAAGCAATAAAAAAATTTATATACATTTTGCTTCATCTACTTTTCTAACAATTTGTTAAGTTATGTATGTATAGTAAATGATATATATAAAGCATTTCCACTTTTTTTCCGTTTGATATATACAGTCGGACCTCTATTTAAGGAAGTCGCTAAATCCCGATCATCTGCGCAATATTTTACTTTTTTAAATGTTAGAAAAAAATGAACGTTTCTAATTAGGAAATTAAAGACGTGAATGGCATTTAAGTTAGTAATGTCTTAGAATTATTGGGCTCGTGTGTGCGTCTCATTTCAGTGAGGTGTTCTACTTTTTTTCAAATGAACAATAAAATAAAAATAAAAATAAATAAAATCTTGAGCATTTTTAGTAGGAAAACTAGTATATATATATTGAGTCAACACTTAGTAAACTTATTTACGGGGAAGTGATGATTAACTACCGTAATAAAATTGAATTTTCTAAACAGAACTTGCTGAGCTTACAGCTGACCTATCATTCTAAAATCTGAAGCCCATAAATCCATGCATTTTGTCAACGAAATCTTCTAAATGGCACGTGCGTGTGAAATAATGCACTTACGAAAAATGTAAGCTCTTAGTTTCTTTATAAAAACATGATGTTTCAGAGAAAAGCTACTTAACGTAATAACTACAATTGAATAAGCTCGCATGTATCTCTTCATTTAAGATTAAGTGACAAGAATTTATTTTCTAATGTTAAGTTAAGTAAGAAACATAACTAGTACGCTCAGCTAGCTTTTGAAGTCGAGTTATTACAAAGTAATGGAAATTAAACTGCACCCAAAAAGAATTAGAAGTCGAATTTTAAAACAGAAATACAATGTTTTATATTTCTGTGATGGGGATTTTGTGACACTTCTTATTTTTTTTTCTTTTCCTTTTTATCTTTCGCAACACAATTAATTGCCTTGTGTTACTTCAAGCAAAAATCTTTTGAAAAAATCCTCTTACACTATTAAAATTGAAACTAAGGAAAACCCTCAAGGGGATGAATAGTAATTAAAAAAATAGAGTATCAAGTTGATGCAATGATTGAGTATCTAATAGCAGTTTAAAAAATTAAGATGTAAAATTTCTCAAACTTAAACATTTAATTGAGAGTTATCAGAATCAGAGTTTCTCTATGGATTACGCATTTAATCCAAATAAAACGTCCAGAAAATTTAATTCTTATCTCACTTTTAATTATTAATTTGTTTTATACCTTTTTATAATCACTCCATATTTCAAATATACACAAAAATACATACCTAAATGACTCATATTTGTTTATAAAATTTTTCTTAGATTTTATAAAATTTATGTTTTTCTAGTTTATTTAGTTGGTTTATCCATTATTATTAGTATAAAATAGGTTAATAAATGTTGCTTATTTTAAAAACTAAGATACATCCATTGGAACTCAACAATTACAGTATCGATAACGTGACTTTTAAAACTTGAACGTTATCTTCAAAGTGAATGGAGTTCTTTATAGTCGTGATGTTGAAAAAAAACACGTTTGAGCTACAGTTAAAAAAAAGTATTTTCAAGTACATTATCACGTCAATAATTTGTACTGTACATGTTTATGACATATTTACAAAAAATCGCGGAATTATTAATATCAATATTTCTTACAAGAATCTTGGATACTAACTATCAAATACGAGCACATCAAAAGGCAATACAGCTGAAGGACAAATAACTCGTGGGGAGTCATTGTTACGAGTCATATATTCTCTATTGCTTTCAACCCTGGCTTCTTTGATGCCCTCTTCTTTAGCACCGCTGCTAAAAATGATTGTAGGGTTCATAGATTGTATCTGAAGGAAGAAAGCAAGTTACTACGGCACAGCTGTTGTCAAATGCTTCCTTTATGTTGGTTTTGTTTATGGGCGTGAGTATGTTTCGATTTACTTCAGCAGGAGCAGAAGGATGTGAGCATCGCACATTCGAGAATCATTTCTTGCTAAGGACAAACGAACAAAGCAACAGTTTTTCTGACAAGGGATATCTATTTATTAGGGAGAATGGAATGTTTTCATAAATAAGAATTTAGAATATGAATAAACAGAAAATAGTGTGCGGATTTCAATTTTTCCGAGCAATATATCATTCACAAATCGCAAACTTTTACTCTACTGTTTCGGGTTACTCAGAGATCCAGGAAAATGTAGTTTTTAAATCAACAAAAATCACAAGTTAGTTATTTCAAAAAAAGATTGTAGTACAATAATTTTTTCCCATCTATTGGGGGTGTAAGGAAAAGTTCTGTCTTTTTTTCTAAAGTAAGAAAACATTTCTTCGCTTTTTATTCAAAATATAATGTCCTTTGCAGTTACAACTGTCTACCAGCGTTCTGACATCTTATCTAACTTTCTGGAAAAGAAATTCTCTGTTTTGGAGACAAAATATTCCTCCACTGTCATTTATGCACCCTCATTATTTATGTATTCATTTTCCTCAAGTAAATTTTACAGCGACTTGAACAGATGATAGTCAGACAGCGCAATATCAGGACTATATGCTGACACAGGTAAAGTTTCCTAACCCAACTCTGCAATTACATATGCGGTGTTCCTTGCTACGTGTAGTCTAGCATTGCTGTAATGAGGAATCACACCCTTTCCTGTTGGCCAATAAGGAACGTTTCTATTCATTTCTTGATTCCAAACATCAAGTTGCGAATGGGAACAACAATTTCATTTTCGTTCAGCAACTCATAGTGCACAACATACCCTTGCTCTCTCACCAACAACACAGCATAACCTTCTTCTAATGCTTTGGATGTGAATGGTAGTGTTTCCCCTTTGTAAACATATGCGTTCTTCTAACCACGTGCTTATACACTTTTTATCTTCAGTCACCAAGTGGTCCAAAAAGAGTTCGTTTTTGTGACGAGCAAGATTTGAAGAACATATTGAAATTATGCCCATTAAATGTTTTTCACCTAATTCGTGTGGCATTCAATCAGAGAGTTCAGATACGAATGAGTGAGTGAATAATAACGTCGCACTGTTCAGCTACACGAGGGCTTTGGGTAACGGAACACGTAATTTTGAGCCATGGCCAAGTGACGTGGATGACACCTGAGTTGGCATACCCTCTCCTAACTACCACACCACACCAACGAGAGGACATTTCAGTTCTCGACATATTTAACGGGCATCGCTGCCCTACACAGTGGGTCTTTAGTGGTACTGGGCTCGAACTCATGACATGCCTGCCACGATCCGATACCTTAAACACTGGGCTACCGCAGCCCCGTTCGGACCTAAAACCTAGCCTTTTAATATAATTCGAAGCAGTAGTCTGATGAATTCCACGATTGAAACCCACTTCTCTGATAATTAACGAGGGATTTGTCCTGGTCATTTTGCGTAGCGTAGATCTGATGCCTTTCCTCATCTGGGATTATCTCTCAAAGAAAAATCACCCAAACGAAATTTCACAAGCCATCTTTGTCAGATCCGAGCTGTTGCTGCTTTCTCTCGAATCACGCATTTCTTTTTACTTCCATCGTCTTATTCCCTTTTGGGAAGTGTACTTTTTCATGACTCATGTTGAAAGTTTAACAAGTTTAAAAAATCTAACTAAGACGCAAAAAATGTGTATAAATCCTCAATAGCAGACTACTCTACTTGTTTAAACCAGTTTCAGTCGGATCAAAATTCTTGCTAAGAATCAAAAACACATAGAGGGGCATGTGTTTAAAAACGACAGAACTTTCCCTTATACCCAATAGTTTTCAACTACATTGCTAGGCATTAAACTTACACCAGGAAGAAAACAAAGAACAAAACTTTACTTATTGAATATATACAACATAATTAGAAGAAAACAGCAATGTATTTGTAGGCAGTTAGGAAGCATACAGAGTACGAAATTAGCACTCATAGCTACCGCCTCTAATAGCTAAAACGGTTATAAACTGGTTACGCATCGATCCAAACTGTATTTGGATCCCCAATACGGTCAAGTCCTTCCAAGTTGTGATGTTTGAGAAAAATAATTGTAGAGTAATATTTATTAATTTAAATATTTGGTTTATTTATACGTCACAGCTATTAATTACGATATATACATTGAAATTATTAAAAAGATTGCTTAGTTCATTAGAGTTCAAATTCTATTGTTTGTGAGGGAGGAGATTACATCCTTTCTCAGTTTTCAAACCATATTCTCTTTCTGCCTTCTCTAGGGTTTCTAGATGGCACTGGTAGGGCTCTTTATCCACGAGTTACATCCGGTTCGTGGGTGGAGTGGGGCTTATGGGTTCACGTGTACATAGAAACGTAGTTATCTTATACACTAAAAGAAGCCGACTTTTAGCTGTGTGTCGGGAAAATGTCACAATGTTGCTTCACCCCGTGACCTAGTTCACTACTAATCATAGAGGGTGGAGAGCGGTGACACCCCAGTTTCTCAGTAACCCATGGTCAGAAGTTTTCATAGCTTGAGAGATCTGGAGAACTTGCAATTCGGGGAAAAGTTGTGTGGAGGTAGGTCAGGAAACAAAGGGCAACAAATGCGATTTATGAATGAAAAAAAAAACTCTCTGCGTAATGCTCCATCTATACAGAGTTTGAGATACCGTTTCTCCCTCTTGCGTCATTTGATTTCGCTTAAATGTTTAACATTTGTATATATTCTAGCATCTTCTTTTGAAGGGGATTTCGACATTTGTATCTTCCCTGTTTCGGTGTTTTGCAGTTCAAAGTACATTACAGTGTGTATCATTACAATTGTTACTGAAGGCATAACAGGAAAACTGATCGAGTGAATTGAAGTTTTGTAAAGGGGTATGCATTCAGTAGGAAACGACGAAAAATGTTTTGGCGCTATTAATGTATCTTTTCCAATTAACACAACTTAATTCTTATTTATATTTGAGGGAGCCATTAAACTGCGTTTTTTCTCAACACTTCAAATTAGAATCCCACTCTGTCATTATATTAAACTGTTATGCAACAACAAGTATTATTAATAGAAACTTGTTTATTAGTGTATTTCAATGTGTTTATAATTTTCATTTCATATTACGTGCTTTCTTCAAATTTTCTCAATACGTTAATAAAAAAATTCTATTAATCGAAACAATTTCATTCATTCAAACATATAAATATAATTAAAATGATACATCGCATTGCTTTTGAATACAAAAAAGAAACATAAAATTTAAATCATTCTTGCTTGACTTATGTGCATTAAATCAAAATATTTCAACCACAAATAATTCCATTTTGTAAGCTTTTTTTAAAATTTTCTATTATTTACTTTTCACAGTTTAATGGTATTTTCTTGTTGCAAAGTGGAAGAATCCAAGTTGATCCGACATATCGAAAATCTTACCGGTGTCTAAAACAGAACGCGTCTGAGAAACATCTGCGTCTTATCCCCCAAAGGAAATGTGTGGCTTTCAAGAACACAACAGGTTTTATTTTCTAGGAGTCTTAAAAGGCATAAAAATAAACCACTACGGGCTTAGAAAGACTAAAATTTCTGAAATCGAGAAAACGTTTAATAAAGATTCCATGTTCAATAAACATTAAATATACAAGTACTTGGTAATATAGAGAAATATCACGAATTTTAAAAATATATCTATAATCTTCATAAAGTTCAAGCTAGGACAGAATGATAATTCATCCATTATTTGAAAGTGATTGCTGCAGTAGTCATGGTTAGTACCATGTTACTCGGGATTTTCAAAGAGTTATAATATTGATTCTACAAAAGATCCATCATAGGAACATAGGTAAATCAAGTTATGAACGTATTTAAAATTTGTAAGCCCTTACTCTCTTGTAAATTAAAAAAATTTTAAAAAACTTGTTTTTGTGCATATATGTTTAATATATTTGGTACTGGTATGCTCTAACTTTTTTGCAAAACATATTAAACAAATTTTAACTTCCAATTTTTTTTCCAATCCCTCTTTTATTAAGGTGATATAAAGCTACATTCGTAAATAAAACCACTAAAGAATAATAATTATCCGTGTTGAATTTATAGGTTATTAAAACAGTGCTCAAAGTGATTAAACCAACCATTTTATGTAGATAATTATAGCTTAGGAAGATTTCGAATTTATTAAGTAAGTCCAAGAGTTACTCAAATTTTGCTGTAAAGCAATTTGGTTTTTGAATTGCGGAACTAAATTTAAAAAAAAATGGAAATTGGTGCATATTTTCACCTATTAAATAAGCTTTTGAGTTTTATTAGAAAATATTTAGCCATTTTAAGAAGAGAAAACGGAAAAAAATATTTCAAAACTTAAAAGGAACTTTAAAATCTTCATTAGTTCATTTACACACACACACACACACACACACACACACATATATATATATATATATATATATATATATATATATATATACATGCAAGAGACATTCGGTAAATATTCGGTGAACCCAACGTCCTCTCGTAAAATTGGTGGCAAGGGAAGAGGGGTGGAAGACCTCCCTCAGAATTGGGGTGGAACGAAGCTGCAAAGTGCTCATTAGCTAAGACCAAATGACAAACGTAATAATGTCCTTCTTGCGATGATGGGTTTCATGGGTCTCGATCTGATGTTATTGTTGATCAAAGTAACATAAGTAACAACAAACAACATAGAGATTAAAAGCACATATATCCTCCCCCTCACACATATATGGAAAAACCTGCGTTTAATTTCTATGTAAGTAAAATGCATTTTTGGAATAGCAACTTGGATATATCTATTGATAGAAATATACTACATGTTTTACTTCGCAATAATGATATAATCACACAAAAAATAGACAAATTCAACAATTTTAAGAAATTCTTCATTTATTTTATGGATCATGATTGTCAGATAATTTTCTCAAAACATATACACACCTTAGATATACTGATCAGCTTTGGAAATTTTTATTTATTTTCCAAATCTACAACACAACATTTAGATTTTCGAAGTTAGCTTGGAAGTGATCTATAGCTGTGAAGATTTACATTACTTTTCTCACAGTATAAACTTCCTGCACTCTCATTCTAAAATATTTTATCCACTTAAAACATTTAACGTTCTACACAAACAACCAATGATCAACCAGATCTTATCAACTCTCATCTTTTATGTGATGTGTTTTGTTATTTATTATTTTTTTGAGATCAACATTTGGGATAATGAACGAGTTTTGCACCCATTTTATAATTGCCTCTTTCTTGGAATTAAATTTATAAGTACAATTTTTTCACATACTATTTCTAAATTACTCTTAATTTTTTTCAAACTTTCACTTATTTTAAAATTTTACTTATTGTGCAGCTTAAAGTTTGGAGACATATTAGCCTACCGAGTCGCAAAGGAGAATGATCAGGGCCATTGACCTTGTTTAATCCCAAATTACTTGATCCATGTCCCGAAATTGCTTTTTGACTTATAATTCCTTACTTTTATATTTTGTATATTCTACTTCATTTCACATGTTTATATTTTTGTTTAAAATTCTGTATATATATATATACATATATATATATATATATATATATATATATGCATAACTATTTATATTACTATATAAATAACACAAAATAAAATAAAAAGCAAGAAAAAAATAACAAGACAGTAAAGGACAAAGTAAAATAGTCACATTAATACATTAGAAAACTCTTAGGCTCAGTGCTGGAGCTAACAAAGCAGCAACATAAGCATACATATAAAGGTAAAATGCAAATTACGGCATTTTAATGTTCTTCCATTGATCTAAAACGTGCTTAGAATTCTCAATATTTTTTTAAATAAAATTTAAAAAAAAACACACAATTATCAATAAACCAGTAGAATAATTCAACTAGTAAACATTGTATTTTTCTTATCATCGTGTATAATTCCTGTGAGCAGTCCTTTTCTACAGCTCTAATAACGACGCACAAGAAAAAGGTATTTTGACTTCCTTGAAGAAAATGGCTTTTGTAAATAGAATATTGAATGAAATCAATAAGTAAAAGACCCTCTTTGTAAAATTCAGAATACGAGAAGTTACTGTTTCTCTTACTGTAAAAGAGTCTTTTATAAAGATTAAATGAAGAGGGTTTCGTTTAGAAGAGTAAAAGAGTCTAATAATTTAGAAAAATAAAGTGATTTAAAAATACTTAAACATATTATTCAGAATTTTAATGATATTTTCATTACAGAAGAAGCAAATAGACAGACACCATTTGAATAAAAGCGAAGTATTTTAAATAAGTCAGATGCTTCTAATGGTAGAACAAAGTTTCTTCTTCGTACTTGCTTTAAGTATGGAGAGCTTTTTACGAGAATAAAAAGAAAAATATTGTTAAGTTTATTATTGTTTAAGAGTAAACGCGGCAAGTTCAAAGAAAGTATAACTAAGTTCATTTAAAATAATTTTCTAAGAACTTTTTATTATATATATATATGTATATATATATACATATAGTAATTCAACAATGCAATGTATTTTTCGAGATTTTAGATAATGGTATTTTCAAATATTCGTGGAACTGAACTTTATCATAGCTATATGCTGAGTTCCGTTTTAATTTTTCCTCAAGCGTAAATTAAATTATCGTGAGCCGAAAAAATATGTTCAAATCTCATATAAAATATTTTAAATAGTTAAATGCATTTTTAAATAAAAGATAGATGATCCATAAAAAATAGCCATTCACTAAATCAGATATGAAATCTAATCAAAATACATGTGCAACACAATTTTAACGTTAATACTCCTACAATTAACAAAAACTTTCAAAACAATACACTCGTGTTTAAAACTTAAAATGTAGAATATTATTTAAAAAGTTAGTGAAACAAATTGACATAATTTTTGGAATTTAAATCATAGACTTGATTAAAAAAAATTACATAAATTTACAATAAATATAGATGCACTAATAAAATAATTTTTTAAAAATTATATGTTTATAAAAGTTATAATCTATGACCTTTTAATACAAACATATAGTGACGTTAAAAATGTGTGTGTTTAATTTTTAATAATTTTCTAAAGGTAATGAAAATTTAAATTATTAACAAAAATGATCCTTTTAATCAAATTCATTAAATCTTTAAAGTATGACCTTAATAAAAGTACCCTTTTAAAGAATACATAAAGTATTTAAAGGGACACAGTACGGTTTAATTGACAAAAATCGGTCTCGAAATAAAATAATTTTCTTTGACTAAATTATTCGTTAAATGTTTTTCTATCATAACAGAATATTTGAGAGCTCCAAGTTAAAAAAACTTAGAGTTATGATAATTTTATGTTCGGTTTTATTCACATCCCAATGGAAAATAAAAACTTTAAATTGATTTATCTCAAAACAAGAAAATCACTGTAGTTTCCCTTCCTTTTAAAATCCTAATACTTGGACCAAATGTTTTGATATGTTTTCTAACTAATGCTATCGATACAAGTAAAAGATTGGTAAGCATTTTTGAGCAAAAGAGTACTTGATTTTTTGTCTTTATGTATTTTTCAAGGACTTTTTTAATAAGTATTAACAAAAATCTATTTTGTGAATTTTAATAATCATGTCACAAAACCAATATCATCTTTTATGGTACATAGTTTGCAATACTTGTATAAATCATATTCCATCTGCGTACATCAATCATTGTAGAAGGAGTGGCACATTTTAAAATTCTTTCATAAATTTAAAAAATTTTTAAAAAATAATTTTTTTTGTTGAAATTTTGAGTGCAAATGCTGTTTTACTTGCTACACATAATATACATTAAAAATAAAAAAACTTAAATCAAAGATTTTATTTTTAAAAAAAATGGAACCATATTCCTTAATTTTACAAAACATTATAGTGCTTAGTTAAACATTATATCTCGATTGATTGATTGAATATTAACGTCGCACTGTTCAGCTACACGAGGGCTTTTGGCGACGGACCACGTAATTTTGAACCATGGTCAAGTGACGTGGACGACACCTGAGCTGGCACCCCCTCTCCTAACTACCACACCACACCAACGGGAGGACGTTTCAGCTCGACAGATTTAACATGCATCGCTGCCCTACACGGCGGGTCTTTAGTGGTACTGGGCTCGAACTCGTGACAAGGCAAGCCACGATCCGATACCTATACCCCTCGGCTACCGCGGCCACACATTATATCTCGAATTATTGTCATTATATTATATATGAGTAATTAACATGAAAATATCAGTATCTGTTTTTAGTGTCTAATATTTTAAAGATTTGATCTTCTAAAAAAGATTTGAACTTGATGGAATTAAAATTTGATAAAATTGGATGAATGTGTTTTGTGTCTTTATGATTTTACAAACATTAATTTAACTTTCGTCATGTTTTTAAAATTCGCGTTCTTTTTTACCTGGCGCAGTGGACTTTATGATTCGAGACAATCTATATATAATATTTCGATTTTAATTATTATGTCATCGAATTTAAAAATTTCTTTTCGAGATATTAAAAATAAAAAATTCTAATAACTAGTTTCGAGACAATTAAACAGTTTTATTAAGTAATACCTTAAGAGTGAAGCCATTATACACATCAACTGAACTCTATCAATCGGTAAAGGAAAATAATTATGTAAAGTTGAGCAATAAAAATTAGGTATTAAAACAACATTAGGGAATGAATTAAATCCGTTTGCTTTTATATATATATAATTCTGTAGTAATTCCATTTAAGTACAATTTCGCTTGACCGATCATATTAGGTTGCAGTTAATGAGAAATGAAACTAGTTTTATTTAAAATGAGTGGATCTAAATTTGCATAGTCAACGATAAAAAGAAGCTTAAACTAAGCCTTTTTGCTCGTAAAATGCTTTATCCATTAAACAGAAATCCCCCCGAAAACTTGATGTAAACCATTTTCATCATTTTTGGTCTCTACTCGTCTAGTTCTTTTGAAGTGAGTGGGAAGCCATAAAAAGTCGCTTCTCAACCGTTTAAAGCGTGGAAGTATTTTCCGCCTTTTTAGAGTAGAAACAGTCCAAAGTTTTTCTCGATCAAGAAACAGCTTTATGAAATTTGTCTCTAAGGAAATCTTGCGCGGTTTATGTCAAGCCTTTCCCCCTGTATTAATGAAAAAGAGAAAAAAAAATTGAACCCACTTCCGTAGCTTTTGCAAAGTTCAATAGAATTTTTTATACTCGTTCTTCAGTCGTGGCAGCGCATGAAATATATTAAACTCTAACGCTTGCTTTCCATAAAATTATCATAAAAGAAGGTTGATGAATAAGCTCCAACTCTTTTCGATCAGCCAGAGAAAGTATCGCGCGTACTGTTTCCTTTGCTCCAAATTTAAACAAAAAAAAAAGCTCTGAAATTGAAGCGCTTCTATTTGAACGTATTGAAAATGTAACATTTCCTTCATATAAATAAAGTGGTGTGAAAAATGAAACGGTGTCTTTGTTTCTGCGAGAGATACACCAACACGAATGGATTTCATCAACTTAACTGGAAATAAATTAATCTTACGTATTCCCACGGTGGATAACAATGGATAAAGCATAAGAATAACTTCATAAGAATAACAAATGCTTGATAAGTATAATACGGAATGAAACTAATTACGATGAGATTTTTTTCGTCAAAAATCACAAATTATGGAAAAGGAATTTCATTTTCATTACATATTTTAATATTTTCAGTTTAACAAAACAGTATTTCTTAACTGCAGCATTTAATTAACGCAAAGTTATACATTATTTAATTACACAACTTAATTTTGTACAAGCTAAAAGTTTAAATACATAATAATACTCAATCCGATATACGATACACGCTAAATTGTAGGTATTTTATTATTTTTTTTTACTAGAAAAATTCTACGTTTTGTTATGTATTTTAGAAACCCATGTAACTTTATAAGTTACTAATTCACATTTCATGCTTATTTGCTTATTAATAAACATTTCGGAATGCATATTGTATCATATCATAAGATATTGTATCATTTTATATTATCAATTAATTAATGTGTCCGTTTTATGTTTTATAGAATACATATTTAAGAAAGATCAGTAAAGAGTTTATTTATTTTTTGGCTTGCAAGGATTCTGAATTTTAGATTTCATTAAATAATTTTTTTTAATTTCAAGAAAGCTCAAATTAAAAGATACTTTTGATATTTTTTGAAAAATACTGCAATGATAAATTGAACAACAGAACAATGTAAATATTGCAGCATAGTTATTATTTTACTGTAAAAATCTGAAATCTGACACTGAGTTAAAATGTTTTCATTAATAACATGTTAACACGATTTGTAAAAACATGAAATTAAAAAAATGAAAGAGCTTTTTCTTCATTTTCTCTAATTTCATCCACAGTTCTGTGCTTGAATCCCTTTTTAACAACAATTTAGCCCCTGTGCACTAAAAACGCAAGAAAAACTTTTCCCTAATTAGTATGCCTAATTCTCTAGGTGATGTTATGCTTTGATTTATCAATATTTATTTATTTATTTATTTATTTATTTCGTATTCTCTTCTTTCAACACAAATCCTTTAAAATATATGCGGATCAAAATGTTAAGCTATTTTCTTCTAAGGCTAATATTTTTCAAGGTTGCATTAAAAGTTATTAAAAAATACATACCTAATAATGATAAAAAACTTAAAAAAGTTTTTAGTATACATTAGTTTTATTCTCAACCATTTAATCTTATTTTTATGCCAGATTGGGAAAACTACTTTATAAAGGAAATTTTACAAAAATACTTTTAACTTTTTAAAGATATACTGGATAAATATATTTTTTTCTACAAATTCACAACTTAAAATCGGCTTTTTAAAAACAGCTAAGATGTCCTATTAAGTTTGAAAAAAAAGTAGCTCTACCGATAAATTATAAAAAGACCACGGAAAGGTTTTTAAGTCCACAGTTTTATGAAACAGCACAATTCCATTAGAATTTTGTCCCATTTGTAAAATAATCTTATTCAATAAATCAAACAACCAAAACTTCTTCAAGACGAGAATTCTTAGAATATGTTCTAAAATGAAACATGCCCTATGAATATTAAAAATGTTTTAGAAGAATTTTGTGTAAAACCATTGAACCAGCTTTTCTCCGAACATTAATTATTACATTTTTGAGCTCCATAAGGATAAACTCCCTACCAAGAACAATTCTAAAAACAAACATTCGAATCTTTCCTATTTTGTGTGATTAAAATTAATTATAAGAAACATTTCTAGTCTTCTAAATTTTTTATATATCTGTAAAAAGAAAAAAAAATCCAGTTACTAAAAATGTACTGAAGCATTTTCTAATGAATGATGAGCTTGATGTTTTCAATTCTTTTCTTATTCTTTTTTGCAAGGATGATTTCGCGATACCGAGGAATCGCAAATGCGCTCCTTCTGTCGAATTGTGGGTTCGACTAAAGATCAGTCGGGTAAAAAGGTTGGAGCACGTTAAATTCTTCGACGCTATATTTTTGCAGCCAGATATGAAAAGTGAGGTGCCAGCTCAAATGCCGCCGTCGTAACTCGGCCGTGACTCAAAATTACTAGATCCATTGTCAATTGCATTCGTGTTGCTCTTCGACAATAATTAACAATCTATCAAAGTAAAGATAAATATTAACTTTAATATCTATGCTTCAAGTTTTTTAGTACATGTACAGAAAGATTAATTCTTAAATCTTATTAATTGAAAGATTGTTAGAAAATTAATTTATTTATTCTTTAACACAGGCAAATAATATAAAAATGTTCACTTTGGCAGTTTGGAATTTTGCAATATTATTTTAAATAATCATATACCTTGCAATCCAGTATAACAAATATATATTCTCTATAGCGTATAGTTTAGGATAAGTGAAATAAAATTGAAAAGCAAAGTTGTTAACAAGTATATTTCAAATTTCATTTCTTAAAACACTGCATCAAGGGGATAAGTTTTAAATAAATAATTTAAAAAGTGCATAACTATTTTAAGAATAATGACACATAGCTAATTTACCATTTTCAACTTCAAACAATATCTGTTTTGAAGCTTAAATACATCTTTAAATCAGTTTGAAAAACAAGTAGATAAACTTATTTTAAATATATCCTACATTTTATCTAACTGTATCAACAAGACATAACAATGAAAACAATATGTGTTTTTAATAAGGGAGCTTATCTTCTTTATTCTTTAACAAAATAGATAGAAGACTGAAACATAATAAGTGTTCTTCGTCTCTTTTTTCAGCACACACACACACACACAAAGCAATACTCTTGTAATAAATGCTAGAAGCTCCAAACAGGAAATGTAATAGATTCTCCTTATTTTTTCTTCAAGCAAACGAAACCCCAGTCTGTGTCAATAAATGAAATATTTTGAATACAAGTGTGTATTTATTCACCTAGAAATCAGCGAATTACACTAGTAACTTTTTATTCCTATTTTTTCTATCAGATAAATGTACTCGGTAAATAAATTTTAAAAATATGATTCTATTAGTATTTATTTCCCTATGAGAGTCGTGTTGGAGATAATTTACTGTTTGCAGACAAACAGCTACAGAAAAAAAGACGAAGGAGCAATCAAACCCGATGAGTAATCACGTCTTTCTCCAAGACCTCCCTCTCCAAATTCTTCGAGATTATCTGTTAAGACTTCTCTTCGTAGCTTCAAATGTGCGAAAAGATAGAAGAAAACGAGGCCTCGACTGGAAGTCATTAAAAAAAGAACAAAGAAAAAAGAAGAAAAAAAAGAAAAGAAATTGCACTCGAAAGAAGCAAACACTTCCAACTATTTCGAAATTGGAAGGAATACTTGGCGTGGACGCGGCCAGATTTTAAACTGTTAGAAGTACCGGGCTCTTTGTTTTCATGCGAGAAAATAAAATGAAACAACCGCCGGGAAGAAATAAAAACCACTCGCGGAGTGGACAGCGGTTTAAACGGAAATCGCGACGGACGGTCTTTCACTTCCCGAAATCAACAGGAGGGGGAGGGGGGTCGCGCGTTTCTCCATTACTCCTGGGATGGAAAAAATCCTCACCTCTAGAGGAGAAATAAATTCGAGTTATCTTTTTAGAATTTCATCGACTATTTTTATATAATTATCTGTCTTTTTTAAACGCACAAATAAGGTGATATATTTCTCTCCTTACAGTTGAACGTTGAAAGAAAATGACTATTTCCCACACTGATAATCCAAATTGAATTTCTACGCTGATCATCATGGCTCCTCAGCATCGCACTTTGAAGCTGCCCGAGAGCAATTGGTGACGGACCATTGTCAAGTGACGTGGACGACATCCGAGTTGGAATCCCATTCTTCGAGCTTCTACACCCCGTTAAAGTTAAGATTTAGAACCTGGACAGTTTTAACAGAATTTAGAGGACGAGTCATTTTTAAGTCGATACATCACAACTTGCACTTATAAATAAATTTTGAAAATAATGTATTTAAAAAAATAATATTTAGTAAGTCATTTTATGCTTAAACGTTTTAAAAAAATGCTTGAAATACATGAAGTTTTATTTTTAATTTTTAAAAGGCTTTTTAATAATTATTTGGAGTTTTGAAAATACTCTCTCTCTCTCTCTCTCTTTTTAGAAATTAAGATTCCAAGTATTATAAATATATAATTCGACTTTTCCTTTTTGAATCAACTCTCAAAGAAGAATCTTTGAAAAACATATTTTTTGTCACATTACTACGAAGAGTTAATGATTTAATAAAATGAAGATATAATAAATTTTTAAATTTATAACATATAACCATTTTGAGCCATTTTTTATTTAAACTTCATTAATTTCCCCAAAGAATTTAAGTCCTGTTCACCAATAATTTTATATAATTGGTATAAGTTTTTTTTATAACGAGAATATAAGAAAAATGAACTACACTGGTGTGCAAAAATTAAGGACGAAGTCGAAAAATTAGCATATCAGCTGAACAAAGAGGCAGAGCGGACAGAAAGACTAATCAGGAGATGAAGTAAGGTGATGTACGGTAGCACATGCGCAGATATGCAGGTAGACGTAATGGGGGAGTGTCTGAGTAGTATAAAGCATGTTGTCGGTGTAAGATCAATATTTCTGGCAAAGAGATTGCACGCCGTATAGCAGTTAAAATCACACCGAGTTGCTGCCTCAGCGAAAAATGGCGAATAATCAATCTGTTAGAAGACATCTGGATGCTTTTACCCGAGGTCGAATCATTGGGAAGTTGGAGGAAGGCCGCAGTGTGACAAGTATGGCTGCAGAGTTTGGAATTGCTCACAGCGTCGTTTCACGACTTTGGAGACAATTTCAAACTACAGGAACAGCTATCCGGGGGTTCAGTAGTGGTCGTCCACGAGGAACCACACCCGCAGATGACCGGTACATTGTCTTACAGGCTAGAAGAAACAGGCGGCAGACAGCGGGAGAAATCGCTAGACACACGACACAGGCGACTGGACGACCGATATCGCGTTTTACCGTGGCCAGAAGACTGCACGGTGGTTGTCTGTTTGCACGACGCCCTGTACGGTGTGTACCTTTAACGCCTGCCCATCGGAGAAGACGTTCTCTGTGGTGCCGGGAACACCGGAATTGGAGAGACAATGAATGGGGACGAGTACTCTTTACAGATGAGAGCAGATTCGGTTTGAGTAGCGATTCTCATCGCATACTCATCTGGAGAGAGCGGGGAAGCCGCAATCATCCCTCGAACATCATTGAAAGGGACAGGTATGGAGGTCGCGGTGTTCTCGTTTGGGGAGGCATCATGCTTGGTAGTCGTACAGACCTTCAAATCTTCGACGCAGGTTCAGTCAACGGGACCCGTTATTGTAGCGAGATTCTTCTTCCATATGTGCGTCTTTTTAGAGGCCCTATGGGTCTGCAGTTCCTTTTCATGGACGACAATGCACCATGTTATCGCACAGTAGCTGCCGAACAGCTCTTAGAGAGTGAGGATATTGAACGTATGGATTGGCCGGCACGATCTCCGGATCTCAATCCCATCGAGCATGTATGGGATTTTCTAGGCAGACGCTTGGCAGCTCGTACCTTACCACCATTTACGATTCGGGAGCTTCGATTGGCGCTGCAAGACGAATGGGCAGCAATGCCTCAACAACTCATTGACACCCTCATTCTCAGCATGGGCAGACGCTGTGAAACTTGCCTAGCAGTCAGGGGAGATCATATCCCCTACTCAAGACCGGATGTTTCTTGCTGGACACCCATCACAGGGATGTTTCGGCCTTCAGTCGCATTGCGCTCCATGCTACTTTTTCAATAAAGCTTCTTTTTATCCCTCTGATTTCTCTTTTAGTAAGTGTTGCTTACATTACACATGTCCTTACGTATTGGGGATCTTACGGTATTAAATGTGTTGATTTGGAAAGCTTTTGTACAAAGTTATATTGAAAAAACCGTCTGGTCCTTAATTTTTGCACACCAGTGTACTTTAAAATATTATGCATTATGTAGTGAAATTTTAATTAAAGAGTTTTAGGGTAGGAAATAAAATACACTATAATCCTGCAATTTATTTCTCTTTTGTTACTTCTTTTTTCGCATAAAGAGAGGTTTCTTTGTTCATTTCAATGAGTCAACAAATATATTTCTTTCGATATATTATTATGAAATTATCAATCATTTATGAAATATTTCAATGCAGCTAAATGTTACTTAATGAATCATATCAATTTTATAGGAGTATCGAGAAATTTTGACCATTTCATGTGTTTATTGCGATTTTTAAAATTTTAAAACTCGCTTATAGTCATTTTAGCACCCTAAAATTATAGTTTTAAACCTTGGGTATACTCCAAAATGGATTTCTTCAGTAGATATTTTTTTATGTAGAATATAAGTGAAAAAACCGTATTAAATAAAAAAATTGCAAAATTTTAAATGATCCTTGAAAAGAGCATAAAATTCTTATATGACTTGTATTTTAAGATCGAGGAGAAAATAAAAAAAAAATCTATTCAAATGACTCAAGAGTCAATTAATATCTGTGATCCTAGTTATTCTATTAAATATGAAAATTCAGGAAGCATTTTTTAAAAAAACAAACTTTTGTTATATAAAAGTAGTAATTAACTGAGAGAACATGTTATGTGACCACATTTTTGGAAATAGTGAGTTGTAGTGTTATGATTTCTTGTTGAAATAAAAAGGTTTTTTCTCTTTTGTTTCATTCTCGAAATTTTGAAAAACAAGTCTACACATTTTTTTTCTATTTACTGTCAAAAACACACTTTTTCACAAAGAAATATATTAAAACTTAATAAAGACAGAAGTGTTTTTTTGTACAGGAAAAAATAATGAAACGTGTTTTAAGTTTTAATTTAGCTTTCATACAAATCTAAAAAAAGATCATTAGTTTTTTTAAAAAAGAATTAAGTTCAATAAAATAAAGATTTTTCTTCTATATGAAATAGTTTGAGTAGCTTTGCATATTTTCTGTCACTAAAACGATTCCTGTATCATAAATTAAATGTCACAATATTTGTATATTTCAATTCAGTAAAACCTTTTTTTAAGTCTAGTTCCTACTTATTTCAAAAATAATAAGTCGACTCACTCTATCCCTAGTTTAATAGCTTCATTTAAATAAATAAGAATTTACTCTTAGAAATCTAGCAAAAGTTTCGTATGAAAGATTCTATAACCTAAAAAAGAAATGAAAGTACTGTATAAGTTGAGAAATGCATCATATTGAATGCGTAATGAAATCTAACTGAATATTTGCATTTTTTTGGTAAAGCTTTCAACTGTAAGAAAACAAATAGAGAAGTATTTACATTAGCTTTTGTTCTAAAAGTGTGTACACATTGAATTTCTTTATAATAGTAAAATAATAAAATGTTAACTAGGAATATTTAAGGAAGGAGAGAAAGGAGAAAAGGCGAAGAACATAGAATCATAGGAGTTGCTCTGGTATTTAAATTCTACATCAAGTCTTTTAAACATAATATTCCGTTTCACTGAATGAGTTTCACTGAAATAAAGACTCGAATTCGTAATTTTTGGCAAAAGCTAGACATTTCCAGAGTTTAACTAGCAACCTGTTCTTTATAAACTCCCAAGTCACTATCAAATATGTTTTCAATAGCATCAATCCAAGTAGATTAGCGTTGTTGCGTTTTAATCTAAAAATGATGATCAAATGTTACAAATAAGTTAATTTAAAATTCTAAAAACGTAGAATTTTTAAACTCAGATCCTGCTTATATCTCCAAAAATGATTTTACTGTTTATATTTACGATGCAATAATTGCATTATTAATTTTTATGAATCTCAATGCTTCATTAAAAAATAAAAACTGATTTTATGTTCATTTAATTATATAATTCAGTGAAATTATCTGTAATAGGAAATAAATTCATTGTGAATAAATTAAAGAAAGCCTTAATCATTATATAAAACTCGAATGATTTTTATTAAAATAGTAATAAGAAATAGTGATTTTCTTTTGACAAAATACATACATTGCTTTAGTTTACATTACACCTTTAACTCTAGAACGTCTGGGAATTTGATTCCCCTTAAACGTCCACTGGTGTCGTTTCGACACCGCGATATAAAATATATAAAATAATTGTAATAACTAAATATACATAATTATAGGACTCTATTGTTCAGTAGGATTTAGTTTTAAGAATTATTTCATGTAATTTTCATATATTAAGACCCTTTATATCATAAAAAACTGACGTTGACATTATGTTTCGACCACTGCTTTGTCTCAAACCATTTCGAGTCACCAATCTGCCAGGAACATTGCAATTATGTGGTATCCATTCTGTGCCATCCCTAGAAACATCAATATCAGGATTGACTGGAATTACATCTTCACTTTCTTCAGATTCTTCGCAGTTACTTTCACTTAATCTGATGTCTTCATCGAAATCGAAATTAGAGCAATACAGCTGAGACCACCATCCGATTCATTCTAAGAAAGCTCTCACAACAAATTAGCAATTTCATCAGGGCTTAGACCAGTGATTCCAATGATGTCTATATTGACCCCCAGGGGTCCATGAAGTGTATATGGGAGTCTAAGATGGTGGTTCTCATTGAACCAGATCGTGACTTTAATTTTAAAAGAAATTTTAATCAAATGGTAACCAGATTTTACCTGTTTAAACAGATTTATTAATTAAATTTAATGAGGTTAATTTGCAGTTACTCCCAGTGAGAAGAAGTTTCAGCATTGTTGCCAATCTCCAAAATAAAAAAAATAATAAAAATATTGGAAGGACATTTAGGGTTAAACCTGACAAGATAGATGACAAATGTTTAAACTTTGTTATTGAAGCCCCAGATTCATCCTTACCATTCTAAACATTTCTTTGTTGACCGGTTATTTTATGTATTAATTCAATTTTATTTGAATTAACATGTGTTTTTCTTAAGTTTCAAGCACTGCGCTTCACTACATTTAGAAATTGAAATCTTTTCAATTACCAGCTATCAAAAAGACATTGAAGTTGATACATTTGCAAACATTCAAAATTAGGAAAGCAGGGGTCTACCGCAAACCGAAAAATATGGCAAGGGGAAAAATGAGACAAAAAGTTTGGGAACCTCTGGCTTAGACCTTTTTTACGAGTCATCATTTTAGGGTGTCTGCGTGGACAAGGTTCGAAAATGGAATGCAATTTTATTGGTGCAGATAAGAAAATACTATGTAAATAAACACTTAGAGAACGATTTTAGTATAACCAACTCATTTCCACTGTGAAGCCAATAACACTGCATTCAAAGTCAAATAAATGTGCGATATTGTTTTCGGAACTTCGTTTTACTAATGTTATCTATTTAGTGAACTATCTTTTGCTGAACGACAGCTATTTATAATGATAAACTGAATTGGTGTCGAGGCAACACCAGTGGACGTTCTAGGTATATTTAGTTGTTAAATCTCTCCTGATTAATCTAGAAACACAGAATTGTTTCTGTGTAATTACTACGAAAAATGATTAAAAGTCACAAAAATTTTCAAATTCCAAGCAAAATTTCGGAAAAGAGAACTAACAAAACAGGTTCCGATGTTTAATCGACACCGACGGACGTTCTACTTGTTAATATTTCTTAAGTATTTTTTGCTTTTTACGAAGCAAGTATAAATTTCAGCAATTTAAAAGGAACGCAATTGGTTAGATTAAACATGGAATAAGGCATTTCATAAATTGGCAGGTACATGAAAAGATAAAAAAATATTCTTATTAAAATATTTGAATTATACCACAGTTACTTTTCCCTCAGATTAAGGTAACAGAACACCTTCGAAGAAATTTTTTTGAATTAACCTGAATTTTGCCTGTAAATGCATATTGTATGACCTTATGGGTCTCTAAAATTAGAAAAATACCCAAGAAAAGTTTTGTTAGTGTACATTTTTAGAGTCAAAGGGGTATTTTATAAAAAAATAAGCAAAAATAAGACTTAACGCAAAACATGATAACTGAAAATAAAATAAATATATTGACATTTTGTAAATTGAATAATATAGCATACAACCTTATCTAGGGAATAGACTCTTATTTTGGTAATATAACTATTACGTGGGAAGTTATTGTGTTTCGAGCTTCTATACGTTGACATTTTCTTTAAAAGCTATTGTAGTTTTCATTTTATTGCTATATAAAAAAATTTCTACTCAACACAAACTCTTAAGAAAGGTCTATTCCCTGTATAAGTATTTAAAAAACATACATGTAAAATTTTTATTTCATTCAAGCATAATTTTTTGAGATATTGTGTTTTGCGGTAAGAAAAAAAAATGTGAAAAACTCATTTTGAGAAAAATGACAAAAATAACATTAAACTATTCTGATTACAAGAAAAACACTTACTTTCTTATTAAAATACACCATATTTATAATTCTTTCCCCCTTTAACTTCTAAAACACTATTTTTTTTCTTTTTAAGTGCTCTTAAAATTTTTCTGTGTTTCTTTGTTTTGGGGTCTGCGTTATGAATCGATTCACAGATTCTGCATCTATCTAAATGTTTATACACTTTTGAAGAAAATTTTTTGAATTAACCTGAATTTTGCCATTAAATGCATATTTTATGACCTTATGGGTCTCTAAAATTAGAAAAACACTCAAGAAAAGTTTTATTAGTGCACATTTTTACTATCAAAGGGGTATTTTATAAAAAAATAAGCAAAAATAAGATTTAATGCAAAACATGATAACTAAAAATAAAATAAATATATTGACATTTTGTAAATTGAATAATATAGCATACAACCTTATCTAGGGAATAGACTCTTATTTTGGTAATATGACCATTAAGTGGGAAGTTATTGTGTTTCGAACTTCTATACGTTGAAATTTTCTTAAAAGCTATTGTAATTTTTACTTTATTGCTATATAAAAAAATTTCTACTCAACACAAAATCTTAAGAATGGTCTATTCCCTATATAAATATTTAAAAAACATACATATAAAATTTTTATTTCATTCAAGCATAACTTTTTGAGATATTGTGTTTTGCGGTAAGAAAAAATGTAAAAAAACTCATTTTGAGAAAACGACAAAAATAACATTAAACTATTCTGATTACAAGAAAAACACTTAATTTCTTATTAAAATGCACCAGATTTATAATTCTCCCCATCTTTGACTTCTAAAACACTAATTTTTTTCTTTTTAAGTGCTCTTATAATTTTCCTGTTTTTCTTTGTTTTGGGGTCTGCATTATGAATTGATTCACAGATTCTGCATTTATCTAAATGTTTATATCCCCGTAAGGTAAACACCCCAGGGTTTTCTATATTCATTTTATTAAAAACTTTTAGACACCCATTTAATCCTTTATTGAAGTGTATAATAGCATTATACGACCCAAATTTAATTATTTTGAGCGAAACAAAAACTTCCTTCGGTACTTTTTGCCGAACTATTCCATTAAAACACTCGTTGGCATTTTGCGTGCGTCCATGCAAGCACTTACTTAATATCTGTTTGTCGCATAGTTCTAAATATACTGGTTTAATTTTATTTAAAACATCATTTGATATACCAGCATATTTTTTGTGGAAAATTGTGTTCCATTTGCCATCCCCCGCTGAAAATAACACCAGCTTTCTTTCCCTATTGGGTATTGACCATGCATCGGTTTCTTATTACTTGATGCACAGTGATATAACGCAGCAATTACATTTTGCTGCATGGCATTTAAGTTACCGACATTGCTGTGAACAGAAATTCCGTAATAGTTTTGAAGTATGTCAATAAAATTATCAGTTAATTTGCCTTTACCAGACAGTCCTTTAGTTTTAGTTTTCACAGACGCGAACCCACTCACTTTTGTACATGGCCAATGCACTCAAACTTGGTCACACTGTTTAATCCATAAGTGTCTTTTACACTCATGAAAGCTTTTGAGTCGCCATCCCCATAATATTGAGTGTAATGCAGTCTGCGGTTTTTTTTCAGATCGAAGAAATATTCGGGAAGCCCCCACAATTTCCATTTTTGATGAAGAGCCTGTGAAATTACACTGACATATGTGGTCGGCTTTTGACGACTCATGTTCAAAGTTTCTTGGCATAGTCTGAAGTCTCTTACATGTTGGACAGTAGGACGACAAAACTTCTATGTCTAACACCTTACCAGTATCAACTGATATTGCAGCAACACAGCCATTCATAGATGTATAGCCTCTTCGCTGTCATGTGCCATCCACCGATATGCCACATTTTACAATATCGGATGAGAGATTTTGTTTTTCTCCACAATTTCCGTAGCAGCTTTTATCATGGATTCCTCAGCTACTTCCTGAACCACTTTTAAAAGCTTTGCATCTTGATTTTTGTAAGCAGTTTTGGTTAGTCGAGGCAAATTTAATGTTGAGCATAATTTAAATGCCCCAGCAAAACCTTTGCCTATCTGCCGCATATCATATACTAGCCTGGTATTTATGACAGGTGCACTACAACTTTTTTTGATGAAGCAAATGCAAAAAAAAGTCACAACACTTACATTTTAGTGTAAAATGGGAGCACAATCCATATCTGGAATCCTCGAATAGTTCTACTTTTTCAGCAAAATATTTTGGGCAGCAAAGTTGAGCAAAAAAGCTTCCACAATAAGTTCAAGGTCAACGATTCTGTTACCAAACACAGGACCAGGCAATTATTTCTTCTGCAGTTGACAAACTCTCATTTCCCAACAGCTGACAGTACATTCAGGAACTGCTGAAGTGCTATTATTTTTCGAAGTGTTTGTGAATTTATTACCATAAAATTGCAGCTTGCGCTTTTTAGCAATACTTTTAACTATTTTTAAGTTAAAATAAAACAATCAAATAAACTTTTTTACGCTGTCAATTCTTTCAGCGTGAAAATCAAACGCATATGTAAACAAAGTCAAAACAACAAACTTGCTGCCAGGTTTTACACATAAAAAGGAAAAATGTATTTCCAAATACATTTATATTTATTCTTAAATGTTCTATTTTAATTTCTGACTAAATATTTGTATATTAATTATAATATTTCATGTCATATACTATGAAAGAGAAACGTAAACAAACAACTCGGCCACTTCCGATTAGCAGAAACTATTTCGGGTCCGAGAAATTTATGATTAAGTAATATTGAAAAAACTGTAACTCGGCTTCTAATTAAGATAGAAACAAAATGTAAACAGATTTACAAAGATAAAAGATTGAACTTTAATATAAGACCAAAAACGAAAAATCGATATTTTGACCAAAAATTGAGTTTTAGAGGTGTTCTGTCACTTTAAAGGAAAAAAGAAGAAAAAGATTTGAATATGTTTTTACTGTCTGTTAACTCTTCAATGAACTACGAGTAAAATAATCACCAAATAAATTTTTTACAACATCGCCAGTAGAAGATAATTAAAATTTTCTTTTGATTTAGTACTAGTATAATAAATTTTAGATAATTCCCTTTAATTTAAATACATTTATATATTACCTTTATAAATTACTAGGAAATTCTTAATTTCAAAATTCAAGAGGTAAATTATTTAAGACTATTGATATATTAATTGTTTATTAACTTCACACTTTGAAGCTAAACGAGGTTTATTCGCAACGAGTCTCGAAATTTTGAGCCATGGTCAAGCGATAAAGAAATTGCCTGAGATGGTACTCCACTATTCTAAATGTCACAAAAAGTGAGGGCATTGAGCCTCAATTGATTTAACGTACAAAAGTTCCTGTACACAGCGTGTATTCAGTCTTATCAAGACTAGATAGACAGTTCGTCCACGAGTTCGCGATCAAGATAATTCATCTACCACGATCTTTTATATTTTGAAGACTTAAGAAATGATTATTGGATTATTTATTTTCATATTATATACCTCTATAGAATTTGTTCAGTAAAATAATCATTTGGGTAGTTATATATTATTTTATATATATATATATACTTCTTATTAGTGCGCTAAGTATACAGTAGCTTATCTACAATTTTCTATACTTCGACAATAGAAGAAGTAGAACGAAGTCAACGCTAAGAATAGGGACCTCCAAACCTTTTTGATCTCAAACGAAAATACTTATAAGTTCTACCTTATATTAGATATAAGGTTTATATCTAATTTAAAAAAGAAATTATTCATTCGATAGTTGTTTTAAACAGTAACATAGATTTAAAATGAACTACCAATTAACATGTTGATTGATAATTTAATACGAACAATGTGTAGTAGTCTCCTTAAATGTTCAAGGGTATCTACTCCCCTACTCTTAAAGGCTTAGTTTACCATATCTTCGTGCACATGATCTTTAAAGTTGATGTATTTTTGCTAAGCTTCCCAGATGCTTGTGAAACCATGAAACCAAACTGCAAACAATCATCTCACCTCACACTCTAGTCAGATATAAGCAAACACTTTTTAAGGGATCGTGAGACTACTTCTTTAGTGTACCCCCAAGTACTACTTTGCGTATCCATCTTTAGAGATCACTGGCTTAGAAATTAAGGAAAGCTAATAACTATTCTAAATAAAATTATCAATTGCGGTTGTAAGTTGATTCTTTATGTTTATCAAGCAAACCTTAATTCATTAATAATCTAACGATAGCTCTAATTAGGGTAAGAAATTCTCTACAGTTATAGTTTTTAAGTATTGATTTTATCCTCAATATTTAATCTCATATTCTTTGAAATTTATTAATTGCATATAAAATGAAAGCAAACAAAATTATATGAGAAACATATAATTAACATATATACACAGGTTATATCACTATGACATTTTTAAAAAACTATTTCTTGGTAAAAGCGTGCGAGAAAATCACAATGCCTATTGTTTGTTTAAACAAAATGAAAACTTAAAAACAGCTATCACTATCTTGTTTACTTTTTCTGTACGTGTAATTTTTTTATATCAGGCATTTTCATTCTGTATGCGTTTAACTCTTTAGAAATATCCGTCTACATCGACAAAAAATTGTTTTCCCAGTAAATTCTGGCAAATACCTGAATTTTTTCGATGCGCATCTTCTCATATTATGCTTTACTTTTTAAAAGAAACCATTACAATGTTTAATATTTATGGGCATCTTTTGTTTATCATGATCACGGGTGCATAACAGTGGAAAGTGTTCAGTTCACCAATGAAACAAAACAGAAATTGCATTCGCATGGGAGTTTTAACGTCAGACTACTGAATAAAAGCTGATTTATCGACAAAGATTAATCGCTGCTGAGGTGGTTGAGAGAAATAGGTCTGCTTGACATGAGTACTTGAAAAGAAGTCCTTTTTTCGAAAGTTTACATAGTACTTTGAAATTGAAAGAATTCTATGCGTATACATTTGCTTTTTTAATACATATTTAACGGAAAGTTCCTGTTGTATAAGTATTATGGTAAAATTCACTGGAAGCCACAGATATATATCTAATTTCTCAGAGTATAATGTAAGACATAGCAATCTTTTTTGACATATCGCCCCTGGTAGATCACGGGGTGACGCCGTTGAAGACAGTTCTGTCGCTTAATGTATACGGAAGAAAATCTAAGCCTACTCACTCTCATTTACTATTCCACAATGGTTTAAAAACTTCCCCATGATGTAGATGAGTGAGGACAAATTTAGGGGTGTTTTAATTCTCATTTAACTATGGTGGACCATCAGGAAATTCATTGCCAATAATCTATTTTGCATAACATTATAGAAATAATAATTCAAAATAAACTTTTAAGTTTTCCTTTTAATGAAAAAATGTTATTTATTGAAATGCATTTGTTGGCTTTCAACAAGAAAATTTGCCTCTTCGTAGAATTTTAACGGAACGAGTTTACAGAATGTGATGAAAATAAACAAACAAATAAAAAAAACATAGCTTAAAACTTAAATTAAATGCTAAAACTTACAGTTACACTCTGTTGTAATGGCGACGGCATTTTGAATGTGAGAATGAGCTAGTTTAATATTATGTTAGGTGAGATCCCATTCAATTTATCCAACATGTTATACAGCATAATGATCTTAGGTAAAGTTGTGAACTAGAATCTACGTGTTCAAAGAAATTAATGCTCCCGGTGAATAGTTTAAGAAACCTTGAGTGTCCAGAGATATATTAGAAAGCTTTTCACATAGTGCCATGATAAGTAATAGCTGTGAAAAAGAAACTACAGTGAAATACGTTGAATGCAAAACCGTTAAAGATGAAATATCGGTTAACACAAAATAATACAACAGTCCCGAAAAAAGGCTATGTATTCCCAAGCATTTTTTCTCACAACACAAAATGAAACTCACTTAACACAAAACGATTTATATTCTGGGAATGTACAAAATACTTAAAACACCAGTCGGATTGGACTGTTTTATTGTATTATTGGAAGAATTCTTTGCAGTTGATGATGATAATGAGTGTACAGTCCAGATTTAATGGCAGACAAAGGCATTTTCGAGTTTGTCCAAAGCTCAAAAAATTAAATTTGGACAGATCCTGACAATGAAAATGAAATGAATAATGTATGCAGCTCATGTTCTCACATCACCCGAAATGTAGAAAGTCATGAAAAGTGTACGCAGTTATTCAGACGCACATTCCAATGGTGAAATGAATAACAAAATGGACGATATCAAGCGATTTTTTTGGCCATTTCTCGCTAAAGAAACAATGCAAAGAAAAATATCGTGTATTTTCCAAAAACACAATAAATGTTATGTTTTACAAAAAATCTGAAATTTTTGAATTAATTTTCATTAAATTAGTGTGAATGTTTTTGCTCCATTTATTTTTATTAAATATATGCATATATACATATCTATGTAATTAAAATACTCTAATAAATTTAATTTCTTGCATATATATGGTCGTTTTGCCTATAACATGAAATTTAAGCGAATATTTCACTGTATTTTAAAACTGATTAAATATCCTCATGCATTTTTCTAGAAAATTAGATAATGCAATTCAAACACTTTGAATTATTTAACTACAATTTCTTTTAAAAGGAAAATATGTAAAATTTATGATTCACAGCCCACATATGATATTAAGTAATATTAAGTATAAATGGTTCCATAAATATTAGAAAAAAATAAGGTGCCAAAAATCTCTTTGACAGTAATGTATGTGTTAGTAAAAATCACGAGTAAGTTACATATAAATCGTATATGAAAACTGTAGAACAATAATTAAGGTAAGTTTGAAAAAGTGACTTATTAATGTTTTTTCAAATACGATTCAGAAAAATAATCATAATTAAAAATGAATATTTCATAGTATAACATCCCATAAATAACTTAACATGCACCAACAAGAAATTTTGGATTTCAAGTTACGTTAGAAACCTATTTTTACTTCTTTTACTGTCCAGTCGGGGGAAATTTAATAGTAATTTGTGTTTAGAAACGAATACAATTATTAAGTTCTAATATGTATATTAGAAGAGAATTTAAAACTATAATCCACAAAGTAAGGACCAATAATTAAAATAATAAAAAGCATGATTATTATTTAAAGGAAAAGTTCAAATTTTAAATAATAAAACTATTTTTCAGATTATTTGAAATATTTTTAGTTTTATAGTAATTTATGTAATGATATATATATTTCGCATATGAAGAGAAAACAATTATTTTAAACTAAAATATTTTTTTCTAAAGTATACTTTTTGAATATAACACTCACACATATTAAACATATTTATTTAATATATTATATCTTTCTTTAAAAGGGATTCGATATAATATCTTTAATAGTTTATGATATATTAAGAGTAGAAGAAATTGAAAACGTTTGAACTGAATCTCTGGTTCTCAAACATTGTAGATGAAGCGAAATTTTACTTCATTTCTTCAATTACTATCTTACCGTAACAAAATTAAGTAAGCTTAAGGAAACATTTTATTTTAATAATGTATAAAAAATATTTGTTATATTTTAGTATTGTTTTTTACAGCCCACTACAAAAAGCAATTTCAAGTTCACTCATAAGTTTTTAAAATAATTTTCAAACTACCTTTCTTAATTCTAATTTGAAATTATTTCTTTATTATTTAAACGAAAAATAGTGCAGCAAAAATGCCTTGAAACGTCATCTTTAAGGTTCTTTCTAAAATAAATTAAAGTTCAATGTTCTTCTTTCTTTTCTTTTTGGAATCCAACCAAATAAAAATCTCATCAAAGGAAACTATTTTCTTCCTATGAATTTTTAAACCTAATATTCAGAAGAAAATTGTATTTAAAGATGAACAAAGAATATAATAATTTAAAAAATGTTCTTGATGGAAATGAAATACATTTCTAGATAATAAGCCACATGTTCGAGCGAATAAAGTTTCTATAATACGAATTATTTCAAGAAATGAAAAATTAAATTCGTTACTATGAGTAAGCTATAATGCTGGGATTTCCAAGTATTAAAATTTAAAAAAATTCATTTATATCATTTGGCTCTCTTAATTAGCGCTGCGGAGACGAAACAGTCAAACTGTAATGGAATAATTCAGCTGTCAAAACGAGATATCGATGCTTTCCTAATTAAAATATTCATTCGCGAAATAATTTTAGAGTTGAGTCGGATCGATTCCTAAAGAATATAATTAGTTTTTGAAACTTATCTGAATTCCATTATAAAAGAAACAATGGAGATTTTGAGACAATTTACCAACGGATATTTCATCTAAATGGGATTGATTGATTAACTCTTTATTAACGTTTTACCACGTATCAAGCAACACGAGGATTATTGGGCCTCATAATTTGGTGTTATGGCCAGATGAGAAGGATGCCACTTCAGGTGGCACCCACCATCATTCCAAATTTCAGCACCACTCCAAAACTAGAACTTAACCCATGACACGACTAAAAGAAATAACATCAGCCATGATTCGTGGCCTCAACATGGCAGAGGGATTCTTTTTTTTTTTAAATACAAGTCTTAATATTTCTTATATACTCTAGCGTTTTCTATCGAATATTTTTAAATTTCTCAAAGTAGAAAATAACTTTATACATATCCCTTTTAGAATAAAAGTTATTCTTAATAAGATGGTTCTGAAAATTATATTTTTCAATAAAGGAGGAATGCACAATTGGAATTCTACCCCCTTATCCAATTGGATTTGCATACCAATTTCTTAGAACTATGCGTGAACAATTCGCAGTAATGATAGCGCTATTAAAACTCATCTGTTACATTTCTGAATTTTGTAATTCGTTTAATATAAAAACCCACCAGCATCATAATTATTTCAATGTTCTATTATGTGATCCCCCAACATAAAAACTATTTATTATTAACGTTTTTAAGCTGCATAGGAATTGAAGACTCATTTAAGAATATATTTGCTTCATGAGACAAATAGAAAAGTGAAGAGAAATAGGTAGAAGAAAAATAGTTTGTTCCAATTTATAGAAAGTAAAACAATAAGTGAAGCGCAGTACGAAAGGGGGAACCACTTGCTTAAGCTAGAGACCACAAAATACAGTTTGACGTAATCATGAGTCAATTGAAGCTCCTCTTTTAACCAGCATGAAACAGTGTTGAATTTAAGTATATAAATGCATATTAGATGAATTAAAAATAAACTAATACATTTAGATCAACAGTTAATAATCGCATACCATTTCAAGACAAATCAAATTCACTCAAAATTTCGAATTTCCATCCAGAATTGAACCTCACTGATTTTAGAAGTTGATTTTAAGCTTTTGCAATTGTCCTTCCTTTCATCATGTGTTATTATTGTCTTTTGTGGCTGACCCCTTTTGGTAAGCGAGCAAGTTAAACAATGAAAGTAGCGAAAAGTGACAGACATGTAGTTTCCACTCTCGATGTCGAGGTAAAGTCCGCATGTGATTCTTCGATGAGAGCATTAACGGACCCCCAAGAAATAGACGAGTTTGGATGAGCACCAGAAATAGTGGTGAAAGTGACACGAGGAGAATTTAAGTGCTTTGAAAATTTATCTGTAATTTAGTTTGACATCGGTCTGATTGTAGTCGTTACGGAAAAAAGGACGCGGAAACAGATTGTCCCCTTGTATTTCTCGTGGCAAATCTATCGTTCGCCCTAGACCCAGGTAAGTTTCGAAGAAAAGTTGTAAAACCTTTCGTAGAGATTCTTTTTAGATGCAGCCAGACAAAAAAGTGGATTTATGTTTCTTAGATTACTATTGGGACTACCTAGCTTTAAAGGTGTAAAAAAACTCATTTCTTTCTTTGCACGATTTAGCAAGAAAAAATTTTTGACACTAAAATGTCGCAGATTAAAATAAAGATCATTAAGAAAAAATTTTAAGGAAAAAAATTATTATTTTTATTTGAACTAAAATACCCGTTTCGAAGAGATAAAATAAAATACATTAAGACTACGCAGTACCTTAAAAATTTCATTTTTACCGAAAAAATTTTTTTTGCATGTTTTGGTGGCCCATATCATTGAGATGCTTGCCACGAAATTTCAGATCTGTTAGCAAATTAGTTTTTAAGATATTTGAAGTTTTATGAGCTATGGTTTTGGTTTCGGTTCCCTTTTAAAGCATTTTTCACACTTAAGTTGAATTAATTAAAAATATTTTTGAGCTTTTAGTTTGAAATGGTTATTAATTCCAATTTTCATTACTAAAATCATTTCTGCTTCATTATGTTTTGAGTTTTTTGAGTTCTCAAAATTAATTAATAAAGATTAATTTCATGGCCGAATTTTGCTGTAGAAATAGTTTATATAACTTAAAAGCTTTATCATTAATTTTTTCCTGTAGAGAAAATACCGTGTCAAATGCGTTCTGGGTTTCTGTGGAAAACAATATTTCGAAGAGATGGAATACTACTGAAAATGATGTATCTGAAAATCAGTCCTCAGCTGATTCTGCAATTAGACTTCCGAATACAAGTATTCTGAATTCAAATGCGGCAAATATAACTGAATATTTCCTTGATGTACCAAACTACATTATACTAAACATATTGCAGTACTATATTTTAGTATTTTAAAGTCGTACGACAAGAGCCAAAACTCCCTAAACTGCCCAATTTAAAACTGAAAAAAAATTAAATTTTATGAGAAAACCTGGCTATTTTTAGCTTAAGTTAGTATCATTATTATTTTGTATATAAATACTTCGTGTTTCAAAACTTTTGTGAAATATTAGGTTAAGATAAAGCTGAATAAACTGACGTCTTAACAAATGCTATCAATATTATACAAAAATATATTTTGAATTAAAATTGTAATTTTCAGTCATATTTAATAAAAATAGTGTTTTAATGCAGAATATAAATTGGAAAATAACATATTAAAAATTATAGTTTTACGGGCATTATATAAGTTTTTGTTTTATGACTTTACACACTTTAAATGCGTTTTTCTCAGACTTTTAATTTTGAAGGTACAAGTGTTTTCTAATCCCTAAGGCTTTTTCCTGTTCTAGATAGAGCCTTGAATTTTTTTTGTATACACTCCTAAATGTATGTCCTATAAAAGTTAGTATGGATTTAGGGCTGAGAACTCTAGTTATTTTTCTAAAAAATGCTTAAGTTGATATTTTAAAAATTTTCGTGTTTTTTTCCAGGTTTTTCTAGAAGAATAATTATTAAAAATCAACAAGGGAATATATTTTCAAATCCATACTAAATATTGTTTGTAATAATGTAAGAATTATAAATAACTTAAAATTACTAAAAATTTTAAAAATTGAGTATTTTATAAGAGTTTGAAAAAACTTCAAAAATTCCTAATTTTCTAAAATTGTAAAATAATGGCTGGTCAAACTGACTTTTTGCTTACAGAATCAGCTTAATAATATAATCTAAATATAAAACATCAATTATTTTTACTGCAACTGTCTCCAAAAAATGTTTTTGAAAAAGGGTACCGTGTAGTCTTAATGCTATTCAGTCTCTTTTAGAGATATTTAGTTCCACTGGAACTAAACAGGAGTTCTCTCTTTTCTATGGGATTCATCTGATTCATCTTAAATGGGATCTTTAAATGTGATTCAGAATTCTGAAAATAGATTAGACAAAATAAAAAGAGAAAAAAAAACCGATGTATTTTGAACAATTAATTTAAATACTTGAAAATTTGATAAATCACGATAAATAATTATATGGTTGAAATAAAATGGCTTTAGATTCAGTTCCGAATGAATAGCTTTATTTTATGTATATTCTTATTTGTACCAAAAATATAATTCTATCACAAACAAAAAATGTGATTCTATCCAAACATTTAGAAGATTTTATTCTTACAATTAACCGGCATATACGATACAAGTGGTAAGCAAAGAAAGACGAGCTTCGGCAATGTTATCCATCATTCAAACCGCATTTGACAACAAAGTGGATGATTTTTCGATTATATTTACCCTCTTCGCTTGACGCTTACATCGTACACTTGACCTTCCAATAATTATGTAAAAAATATGTTTATTTATTTATTTATTTTTTAAAAATTGCTTCTATTTATTAATATATTTTCTAACGTGGTTTCGCTGAGATTACTAGCTTCAATTGCCTTGGAGAATATATTTCCAACCTGAAAACGCACATTCAAAGCTGATCTGGAGCTGTCGAAGCCACCATTGCAATCTTATACACATGTGCGGAGAGTTAATTTTATTCTCTTCCCAGAAATCTAAAATATTATGTTTTATAACGAGTTTTTGTACATGTAATTATATGGTTGACGTTAAATTAAAAAAGATTGATGAGTTGGTTACAGTAAAAAAAATCACTGAAGGTATATCGAAGCAAAATAAACCGAATTTTTTTTTTTTTTTTTGGTTCAGTACCGGTTTCCAAAATAACGGTTTTTGGTTCCGCTCCTGTTCGAAGCCCTATTTATAAATACCAATATTTTCTCATCACAATGTCCTAAATATGTTCTTTTAGCGTTGTTTTTATGATAAGTGTGGTTTTAAGTGACGGTTAGAACAGCTGCTGAAGATGATATAAAATCAAAATTATTTGAGAAGAGATTTAAGAAGTATAACAAATTATCTTGAATTGCAACATAAAATTCTGTGTGCTGCAGTTTTGATTGAGAAACAACCTCTGTAAGTTCAAGCTACAAGTAACAGCCCTAGCACACACACACATACACAATGCGTTTCCTCTCAAAAAGCATTATACTAATTAGGAAGGGACGACAAAGAATTATTATAGGCTGCTTTCTTCGTGCGCATCCGTCAATGTGACCTGCGTTTGTACCCTCCTATCTCTGTGTCATTCTCCAATTGTATTCAATTCATTCTTAATAATCGAATAAATCTGAGGGAATTTATCATTGGGAGGTGAAATTCAAAGTAATACCCGCATTGGAGCCGATTCTTTCCATAATATGTAGGGTTTTTCACACGAGGCAATTTCCTCTCTAATCTAAAAGCACCTGTCTGTTTTTCTTTCGGTGGTAGACATAAAGCATCCCGGTTATAGCGAATTGCAGCTCGTTCATTATTGATGATATGCAGTTTCATTGAGGTGTGGTCCAATGGACGATTTATGATAATTTGTATTCTCTGTGCGAGACGTGTGCACAAGCGTGCCATTGAAAAATAGCTGTTTTGTGTCTCGGAAAAATATTGTAAGAATTTCAAGTTTGGAAAACTTTTCTTTTGGCATATGAGTCATACATTTGATCCATGCCATCACTATGCATTCCTCGCTTTTGTAGCGATTACTTTTCTACATTATTAATCTGCAGTATATTTTACTAAGCCTAGCTTTTAACCAAAGTTTAACATCATCTAATGATAAAACCAAGGAACGCTTAGAATAAAAAAAAAAGAATCACATTTATATTATTTTTTATATCAGTTACCAAAAACAGATATTTGTAAAAAAATTAATTAAAAATAGTATACTTTCTTTTTTTAAAATTAATATTTAGTGATATAAAATTAATCGTAAAAAATTAAACGCAGGTTAAATTATACCTTATGTTTAATCATTTAGATAAATAATGGGTTGGAATAAAATTTTGTAAAATGGTACATTAAATGTACTTGAGCTAACGAATTTTCACATATTGATTGCATGAATATTAACAATAAATAATAGATAAATTACCCACTTTTCCAACTACTTAGATTTAGAAGATAAATTCATTTCACAAAAACAAATAAATTAAAGCAATAAAATTTATATTTAAAAAGTTTTATTATACAATATAACATATCATATTAATCCATTAATCATATTAAGTTCGAACTCAATTCATTTGACTTTTCTTTCAAGACTGTAATATCACACGTTAAGTCAGTAAGTTGTTTGTTTCCAGAAAACGATATATCCACAGCATATGGATGTCTAATAAAAGTTTTCAGATTTAGTTAAAAAAATTTTTAAAAAATTTAATCTTAGGTTCTGAAAATAAATTAAGTTACAATCACACATTGTAAGAAAAAAAATTCTATCAGTTTTAAATAAAATACATATAACTTCTATAACGTACTGTGACGGGGCTTTATCGCGCTTTCATACTAAACCTCTTGGGGAATCTTTGAGGCCAGAATGGCATTATTTCAATCCAACCCTCTCAAGAAGAAACCGCGATATGCAGATTAGTTAATAGATATATATTGGAGCTTAAGCATTCACGAGTTATTTGGATAGAAGTCAAAAAGTAGAATAAAAGTCGGATAGTAATAGAATGGAAGAATAACAGTAGAAGAATAGAATACAAGAGACAAAGCCGAGGTGCTGATCACCGTGACATATTGGTAAGAGGTTAATTACAGAAGAATTATTATAGAGCAGGCGTTTTAGCTTATTAAGGAGTCTACAGTAAATAAAGATTCTGATGTTAATTTCTTATAAAGATTGTGAGTAGGATTTCAGGCGCTATTTACTTAGAATTGATAATTACGTAGTATCTCTCTTGATCATATTCCTCTAGTGTGTTGCGTCGATCAATACATATTTGGAAATTAATAAATTAGATTTATTATGGAGAATTTGAGTGATCAATCATTTTTTCCTACAAATCTAGGTCGCATAGATGAAGAGATGATACCCCCGCGCCGCGGGGTATCACAGTACTTCTTAGAATTTCAAAATGTACAACCACGAAAATTAGAGTATTATATGTGTTAAATGTAGTGAAAGCACTACAAAACCGTTAAATTAATGGAATGAACAAAAAATGTACAAAGAGTTACATTTATATAAAATACGATTACTATTTACATTTTTAAAATGCTTATAAAAATAGAATGTTTTTTATTCAGTAAAAAAAAATTATGCCATTCCTTCACAATAGTGAACATGGTTTCAAATAACATTAGAAAAAAAGGCGGAAATATTTTACTCTATGCATTTATCGCAGTATATTGCCATTAAATGGTATTTGTGTTATAGATATGAATGGAGTTTCCCCTTTTTCGAGAAAAATTTCCATTTAATCACAAAGAGAAATTTTATTCTGTTTTCTTCTCCTGCTGCGGTTTGGATGTAACCGACAGCCGGAAAATGAATGCCTAGGTATCAAAATTCATAATCTACAATATAAAGGATGTAATTCCAGACGTACCAGGCTTGGCAAAATGCCTGACTGCGTTTCCACAGTCTGAATGGCCGCTATTAGAGTGCGTAAGTGTTGAATTAATGTTGTAACAATCATGGAATTTTCAGGTGAACGATAAACTAGCAGAAATACGTGACTGCACTGCTGCAATTTATATTGTTATTTTGAAAAAGCGGCCTTCTCCTTTATCTGAGTCAGAGTCAAAGTAAAAATACTACACTTCTCTCCTGATTCGTAGTCATTAAAATGAGGGGAAAAACAGGAGGAAATTAAAATGTACTTCTTTTACGAATTAAACTGATTATTTTTCGGATGCGGCTTTTTCCTGGAATAAATGTTTTCAAATTAGGTGGGACAGTAGAGTTTAAATAATGCTCATAAAATAGATTTTTAATAGGTAAATAAAGCCATTAAAAATTCCTGTTTTTTGTAGAATTTTATATTTTTGTGTACATAAAAAATAATATTTTTTAAATCATAGATTTTTGGTTTAAAATGGATATAATGTGTTTTATAGATGCAATGATATAAGCAGCCAAACATTTTTTCTTACAACTATTTCTATTCTTTTTCAGTGAACATTACAAGAAATACTAAATTATATTATATATATATATATAAATATATATATATATATATATATATATATATATATATATATATATATATATATATATATATATATATATATATATATATATATATATATATATATATATATATATATATAACGTTGGCATTTTCGTTATTTTAATTTTAAACACGTAAATGGGAGTGAAAAAAAATATTCGAATGCATCATTTCTGCTCAAACAAAAAATTGTACAATATTTCTTGGTCAAACTCTCTAATAATCATGAAAGAAGAAATGGTGTTCTACATTTAATTTAACATAAAATATGAAATACCCATAAATACTCCATATTAAAATTATCCAATAAAAAGTAAATTATTCAATTTCTATTTTCTTGAATTAACCAGTCTATTTATCCGCAATTCATGTTTTTTTTCTTTACGACATCGACCTCAATTCAGAAGGGCTTGAGTTTCCACATAAATGTTATTGTTTTTAAAATCAACCAAAACATAATCTGGTTAAGAGGCAAAACAAACACCTTAAAACTAACACTGTAGTGATTTTCTTCGGCGATTTACACCCAGAAAGTGTGTTCACGTTAAAAAGTAAGTTCTTTTCTAAAGTGGCTACGAAACATATATATATATATATATTATATATCTCACTTCTGGATTCATAAAAAAACAATTTCTTCTTGCTTCCGATGCAGAGAAGCGAAAAAAGACGTTCACACCTCATAACCCCAAGTAAGGAAGAAGTTTAGCTAGCAAAAAGGAATGATCTCGAGCAGAGCGCTCTTTCAGGATGGCAAAGTAGTAAAGTACGAGAGAGGAAATAAAATTCCAAAAACTTCTGTTGAAGGATATAAAAGATAAGCCCCTCTCGATCGAGAACGTCTCCCCAAAGGGCTCGGAAACAGTTGTTTAACATAATGCATCATTTACACCCGTCCTCATATATTAGGTTTTAACTTCTAAAGTGAGGCTATCAGGCGAGTTGGCTTTCAATAGTCGTTCGGGATATCTAAGGTAACAGTTTTTTCGTAGTTTTACACCCTTTTCTGAACAACTGGGGGGAAATAACAGGGTTCTTTAGCTTGTGTCACACAATGGAGGGGACACTGGAGTCCATAAACTGAAGAAGTAACTGAATAACAGGACGACGTGAAGGTGCAATTTATTTAAATTGAGTGATAATATGTTGGGTGGACCAAACATGGGTTTCTTAACGAGAAAGTCTTTATGTGGAGCCAAATGGATCAGATAGAAATGAAGTAAAATTGAATGCTAAAGGAGAGATAAAGGATTTTTCATCTAAATATTTTACTAGTTTTATTGAATTTTAAAACTGTATTGATTTAAAACTATTTTTTAAATTTTATTGTACTTTAAAATTAGGGAATTTTATTTAATAAATAGACATGGGTGCTTAATGTTATCATTTTTGGAATAAAAAGCTTATGAGGTATTTTTTGTGTTTTTGATTTATAAGTATAACAAAAATTACTCAAATGATTGATTATAATCTCTGAATCTAATATTTATGGTTAATTATGAAATATGATTATTACTGACTGTATTTGAAGTTAAAAACAATATTTTATTAGAATTAATATATTTTTATGATCAGTGTATTTTACTTTTGTATAAAAAATGCTTACACAGTTCATATAACTAGTACAGATACACAAGAAAATTCTACATAAATAAATGAATATGATACTAAACTGTTTATTACATCATTCATATAAACCTAATCTTACTTTTTCATTAATAATTTAACAAATGAAATCAATGAGTGCTTAATTACATGAACTAAAATTGTAAACATTTTCAAACCGAGATAGTGTTCTTATTACAAAGAATGAAATTTCTATATCACAGCGAAATGTATAAATTACATCTTTACTGTTTTATGTAAATATATACCCTTTTACAAAACTCAAACTAATTATAAATTTAAAACTAAAGATCATTTATAATTTGGTAGTATTTTTTAAATGCTTAATTTTGGCATAGTCAGATAATATTTAAAATTGGTAAGTTAATATTTTTTTACGAATGGGTATAACTTGTTACCCATTCGTAAATTATAAATATCCACATATACATACCCATTAAAATATACCTGTACTACCCGAGAATGGTTATATATCTTATTTTTTAAATTTATTTACCCCGTCAAAATATAATTACTTTTCCTTCAATATGCTCCATGAAAACATATACAGATAAAACAGGTTTTCAAAGGCAATAACTTTTGCATACTTAAAAATTTTTTTTTTCCTTAACACGAGTGAAAATTATTTCAGGGGGAAGTTTTTCAAATCTGATCAAAACCAAATTCATAAATAAGACACAAAAAATGAAATATTATTACACTTTACAATGCAATCCTTTAATAAAGTATTAATTTTTACATTCACTAAAAGCACATATGTTATTTAGATTTACATCTACAGTTACTATCACAATATCTAAGAAAATTTGTAGTTTAATTACCTAAATGGTGACAAAAACTCTTAGAATAAATTCAAGCTATCAAAAATGGATAGAACACGTGACATCCATACAAGTAAGGAAATTTGAATGATTAAGCAAATCAACGTCATTCCATTTAGCTTGATTATTTAATTATTCATTATTGAATAATTACTTCTTTCAGTTCAATTGTTTTGTACTAGAGTAAACTTAAACTGTTTTTCTAGAATCAAAAGATCGAATGAAGGGTTATCAATCGAAATAATAATCCCATTTAAAGTTTTATGAAGTGTGTATTATTTATCTTCTTAAAGATTTACTGATCTGAAATTTTTGACAATGTTTGAGAGCTCATTTATATTCCGTATCAATATTTTTAAACGAGATAATGCATCATAGAAGTATCGGAAAAAGCTTATTACAAAATAGATAGTCAACTAACACCCAAAAGTTGGAATTAAATATTGTGTATTTATCCGACTTTAAACATATCCACTGAAGCTTGGTAGTTTCCGTAATTTGATTTTATATTATCAGATTTATATTTTATTTATTTTTATATTTTTTTATTAAAAAAGTAGATTTAATATTTTGAAATATGAATTCCGGAATGAAAAACCTAACTAAATATCTGAAACGCTGCTTTTATACGAAGCGTAATGATCATTTTTGATTTAAATTGAAAGTTGTTTATTCCTACTCTTTCCTGCATTAAAATAATTTCGTATAATTATATTTAAGTTAAAACTGTTTATTTTGTGCATAACATTTTATGTAATAAGTGAACAAAGGCTCAATGAAACAAACATATTAACATCTCCATTATTATTATTTTTATTATTAGAAAGCTAGAAATACTATTCATTCCTATCTATATAACTGTGGCGAAAGGTGCAATAGATGGCGCTTCCACTTTCTCTTTAAAATGAAAAATTGCTTAAGTTTTGGTTCTGCTTTAGTTTTGCTGTGATCATGTTGATGTTTTGCTTCGCTCACTTGGAGCCCTTTTTAGAATTAATAGGCAGAACTTACTAAAATTGTAAATATGCATATATAATGTCGTTCAAAGCATACAAAGTTACTGGCAAGGTGGAATCAATTGAACAGAATTTATTTTGTAGTAATAAGTTACCACTGAACACACCCATTTTAGTAAGATGCGCGTCACTATATAAACGTAGGAGTAAAGCGACTCACTCATCAAAAGATCTTCAAAACTATTCCACCTACAGCCTAGACATTTGATAAGCGTGTTTAGAGATCCACTTACTGAAAATTGATTGCCAAGAGGGGTTGAGACAATAATTTCCGTTTTTGAACTATTACAACTGTAGATAAGAAATTTGGTAAACAAACTTCTTTTGTTCAAGTACAGATCCGAATAGAAAGGGTTTTGCGGATATCCACTCCTTACGTGGGGGGTGAGAGCTAGAGATTAAAGTTTCTTTTGTTAAGCTATAACACCTACAGACTTGAAAACTGACAGATGTGTTTCTTTTGTTAAATAGATTCGCTAACAGGTTGAAAGAAAAGCGATACCTATTGGGGGATTGCGGGGCGTAAAATATATATAAATGTACTTCCTTTTCAGAAACTCAAGTCCAGTCTGCCTCTTAACTGCCGATTAAAAATTAAGGGATTCGTTCCTCAGTGCCACCGGTTTTCACATAGGCACACGTATGAGGTGTAGAATGGAAAGAAAAGAATAAATAAGAAAATCTTTGAACTAAGTAAATCTTTGACAAACAGTTAAAGTCATTTTATTCCATTCTAATGTATACATGCGCCGGTGGCATTTATGGTGTTAATTAAAGTGGCAAGGGCTATAAGTATGCAACTTAAAAAATAAAAATCATACAGTATAAGCACCAATAAAGTGGGTGGATAATGGCTCTACTACTTATATAAAAATATGAATTTAAATAAATTGAATTTTAATTAACATACTAACACCCCCGTAACGTTAATACTTTGCAATAAATAAAGTATATTGCATGATACGAAAATTACATAGTAATAATATATATAAATATATATATAAACGATGTATTCAATTTTAATCGTTAATATAGCTTAAGTTATAGCTCCTGTAATTGTACTATGATGAAGAAAGGCAAAACTTTTATTCATTTCTATTGCTAGTCCTGATTCCAAATAAAACACTCATTTTTACAAAGAGTGAATTATGTTTACTATACAAGACTTATATTATTATATACGAATTCAAGACTATCTGAAATAACATTAATAAAAGTTATCGTTAATCTAATTTAGTTCTTAACAAGCTATAATTCCACTAGAGATCTTAAAATTCTGGGGAAGGATTAAACAGTTCCAATTTAGGGAATGTACTGAAACTGGCCTTTCACATTGATTCGCAAAGTCTCATAAGGAGTGTGACGCATAATCATTCTATCATAGAGGAATCAAGAGATGATACTTGGACGTTCTGCTATTCATCCAGCTTCTATTTATCTGTGAAGAGTCTATTTCAATTCTACGTTCCTTCCTGGGTCTCTAGAGGGTTCTGAGAGTTCTTCTGACTTTTACAAAGGATCTTCATCTTATTGGAAGATATCCGGGATCACATTTTTCTCCTTTTCTCATTTACTTTCCAATCGTAAAAGGAATAAACTACTTCATTACTATCTGCTTTCATCTTCCAGAATTTCATTTCATTCATCTAATCGATAGGCAGAAGTAGGCTTAAGCTGTCGTTTTCGGAAGTGGGTTTGATTGAAGAGATACAAAGTAAATTTTGATAACAAATGAAAGGCACACGATGATGAACCCTTAACATCATTGATGATTTTCTTTATTACAATTCAGGTAAACAGAAAAGGATGCAATGCTAAAAATTAACTCTTTGGATAGGAAAAACTGAGTAGTTAAAAGAATGATTTAAAACTATCTATAAAACTGATGCTGGAAATAAGAAATCTCAGCAGCGCATGGTTTCATGAACTATATCATAGTGAACCTATTCAGTTTTGAAATAGATGTCTAATGTAATATGTTCTGGCAATGTATTATTAGGTATTAAATGTTTCAGTTTATGTTTGTTAGTACATAATTAATATGGATATGCATTGTCTCTTAAATATATTCATGCGTTAAGATACCAACATTTTGAAAATTAAAAAGCAAAAAAATAAAAATAAATAAATAACTGCAAAATATGTATTTATGAAGGATACCTTATTAATTTCTCTATATGTAATCAATAACTTGTAAGTCATTCACATACATAAATGTTGAAATTGTGTGTATTGAATTGTTTGTATCATACATTCCAGGTGTTCGCAAATTACCTTTACCCCTTCAAGACTTCAAAAGTATAATAGACAATAATAAATGACTTCCAGCAAATAAGATGATATACAACTCATTAAGTTGTTTTGTGTGAGGGGAGGGGGTCATATATAGGAGACGCAAAGTAGCTGAAATAAGCGGGTTTGTAAATTAATTTTTAAAAAAGTAATTCAACTCTGAAGTCCTAAACACATAATTAAAAAAAGGACACTTTATATATATATATATAAATTCAATATCTAAGAATTTCTCGTAAATTATGTGCCGCATTCTTTTGCTTCTTGCTCTTTCATGATTACAACAATTTTTTAAAATAAGCATTTTTTTCCTTTTTTTTTTTTCCATCATAATTCCTTTTCTTTCTAAAATAGCAATCATTTGTCATACTGATTTTAGAAGCATCATTCTGTCTAAACCCGTTCGTACAATCCCTGGAAAATACCTATAATAATTTAAGCAGATTTACTGACACCTAAAGAAAAAGAACACTTTGAATCTGAAATCCGAATGATCCGACTGAAAAAAAATGTTAATTCCCCAAAATTTAAATTTTTTAAAAAGAAAAATAGAAATGAAGATTATTGAATAAAGTAGAGTTGAACTGGAAAAGAATTTGCTTTGATAACAGATCTCCCCCTTCACTGACCAATTGAAGTCCGCCAGAGAGAGCCTCACGTATTGAAGTTTTGCATCCTACATTTATCGTTGAACGTGAGCTGCTAAAACCCAAACTTAATTTCATTCGGTTCAAATAAAAATGGAGGAACACACAAAAGCTCTCTTCTCTTGTGTGTTGTCTGATTTTTTTCCCGCCCTTTATTTTTGGGTCGTACTATTAAGCTCGTTAACATGCGAGGTACGCAGCTCTTCATCAGATTCGCCACTGGCAGAGGAGAGAGCGCACGTAGAATATAATTAGCACGACGTTAGGATTAACGCCGCTCAGGCAATCTATGCAAAGCAGCTCTGCCGATTAGCTTTCTTGTGCAAACACAATCCCCTCCCTGGGGCCGCCTCCATATTTCTCATGCGAACACTTTTCAAAAATATACTTTGCAGGTCAGGGGCGCACACAAGAAGGGGGCTGGGGGTCCGGACCCCCCCAAACCCTTGATTTTTTTCCGATAGATTATAATTATAAGTTTAAAGTACGTAAAATTTAATTAAATATTTGTTATTAATGATTAATTTCATTAATTAATGTTAATTATTTATTCAATAATTAGTTTTTTACTGTGTTTTGTTCCCGAAAATTGACAAAATCAAAAGGAGCATGATACAAGAATGGTGAACTTCCAACCCCGGACCCCCCTTGAAAATTCCCGTGTGCGCTACTGTTGCAGGTTCATGCCAACAATGGCTATTCATTATTTCGAATAGAGGATTTCATTCGATAAAAAATAATTTTCTAAGGATTTATTATTGGGTTGTTCGGAAAATAATTTCATTTTTTCCCGACTGAGGATTTAATTATATTTTTTCATGTACAACTTCACACTTAAGCCGCAAAATCACTATATGCTTTGAAAGCAGACATAGAAAGGTGTGCCGTGAAAAAGTCCAATTGATTCTACGCAGTAGTTTTGGGTCGGTACCCTTTCAAATATGGAAAGTGAAACGCATCATTTTCGGCATATTTTACTTTTTTACTATAGTAAAGGTAAAAATGCTGTTCAGGCAAGGAAAAAAAGTGATGCGCATAGAGATGATTTATTGACAGTACGTCAAAGCCACAAAACTGCTTTACAAAATTTCTGTCCAACAATTGTGATGTTGAAGATGCACTACGGTCTGGGAGGCCAGTTGAAGCTGATAAAGGTACAATAAAAAAACATTAATTCTCGCAAACCGGCAAATAACACGCAATATCACTGAGAGGTTTAATTTATCGAATTCAACTGTTTATAAACATTTGAAAGTCCTAGGTTTAATCTCAAAGCTCGATATACATGCTCCTCATGATCTAACAGAAACAAATTTGTGTCATCACGTTGATGTCTGGTTGTCTATAACAATGTCAAATGCAAAAGATCGTGGAGTAAAAAGATGGGGGAAAAAAGATGAGGGAGAAAAAAAAAGGTGGTGCTACCAAGTTTGGTGGAATTTGAAAGGAATACTTTTTTTTTAGCTTTTACCGGACAACACAACATTTAATGAAATGTACTGTTGTCATCAGCTGAACCAACTGAATGAGTCACTTGAACAAAAAAAGGTCAGAATTGATCAACAAAGAAAAGGTGTAGTATTCCACCAAGGTAATGCGAAACTTCATATAAGTTTGGTAACTCGCCAAAACCTTTTACAGCTTGAATGGGATATACTGCAACAATCACAATATTCCCCAGATCTGGCATTTTCTGCGTGTAGGGGAGCGATGCACGTTAAATTTGTTGAGAGCTCAAAGTCCTCCCGTTGGTATGGTGTGGTAGTTAGGGGAGGGGGTCCACCCGAGAAGTCATCCTCGTCACTTGACCGAGGTTCAAAATTACGAGACCCAAGTAACTTTCAAGAATTTATTTTTATAATGTAATCGTCAACTTATTTTCATAAAAAAGATAAGGTAATTTAAAAAAAATCAAATCTAGACGTAATTACCCACAATCCTCTCAAAAGTTTATGCGGCGTACGTTTTTTACACACACATATCTGAAAAAAGTGTTACATTAAAGCTGCAAAATAACTCAAGACTATTCATGAAAAAATGTTCGAAAAACACAATCAAGTCATTTTATGTAATCATTTTCTTATACAATTCGGAATAAAACAGTAAGTAATTATTTCCATAGATGACACAAATTATAAAGAATCGCGCGTAATTAATAGATTCTACAATAATCATAATACAATGCTATTCAAGGATTAGAGACGGAAATATTTCACCTCTTGTCATTTCTTTAAAAAGATTGTAACCCCCTCTGATAAAGATCTCTTTCCCACTTATTTAAGCACACGGGAATCGATAGCTAAAATTGTTGCTTTATTTAGATTTACTCGTTTTTTTATTGTGTAATTTTCTCAAGAACACATGTAAGATATTCATTATGATGTTTGAAAGTTTCATAAAAATTAAATATTAGTTTCAAATGCAACGTTTTACTTATATAAATTCAAAAACAGAATTTTTTTAAATAGAAAATATGAGCCTCTCTTATTATTCTAATAAAGAAAAAAAATCAAAGTTTTGTTGGCACTGAAGACGTATATGAAATACGTACATGAGCTTATTACTCAAACTTTTTCTTGCTCGTGAAATAAGAACTGGGAGTTTCATTAAGTTTGTATTATATTTTCATTTACGCTTAAATTAGTTGAGAAACATTCCTTTAGAGTTATTCTGAGGCATCAACATATTTTCTTGCATATGAATGAATTAGCTCATGGAGAACACTTTTTTTATTTAATTACTTTACTAAAATAAGGTAAATAATTTTTTTTAATTAGTAAGCTACATCGAACCCTTTTTCAAGTTTATTGAATATTTAGAAATGGCTTTAATTCTAAATATGAAAACAAAACACTTGCTTAGAACAAGCAAGAATATTTTTAACATCTTCAAACAATCCCTTCTAATATTAAAAAAATGATCTTGAGATAGTCATTATGAGAATTCCCACTCAATCCCAATGAGAATGAGTACAAAAGAAACAATTGGAAAAACACTAAAGAACAGAGATTCCTAACAGTGCTTCTTTTGGCCACGTTCTTTTAAGAGCGAATCGTTTCAAGAGATAAGATTACATTCAATGAAACTGACAACATGTCTCATACCTGAATCCTGCTTCTTTTCAACGAGAAACTGAAAAGCATTACTATTGTTCACGCATCGAACCCAATTTTCTGGGCGATGAAAATTTATATCCGACTGCAAATTGAATCTCTCGGTATGGAAATGGTTTCATTGCACCATCGATATATTTCTTTCTAGGGAAATTGAGAAAATGAACCTGTGTCCTGTAAAGACATGGGTATCGGTTTGGCATGGCTACGGGGATTTCGAAAAATATTCATTTCAGAACCATTTTTCAAAATTTTTTTAAAGCAGTGTGGTTTTGTCAAATGATCATTTATAATACTTAAAATGTTTTACCTTCGTTAAAAAGAACTAACTTTTCAGGTGGGTGAGAAATGCTAGTTGTTCGTATGTTTCCAATATATTTCGTTGTTGTATGAAAAAAAAAGTGTTTTTAGGCCGAATCATTCAATTAAGCCTTTTTTGTTTACCTTTTAATTTTTTTAAACAACGATTTATTAAGTATTTTTTGTTTTAAAAATATATTTAATGAAAGTAAACAATGTGATATAAGTTTTTGAGTTACTATAAAGTTTACGCAATAGTTACTCAGTATTTTTATGAAGTAAAAATTCGAAACATTTTTTTTTCAAATGCAAGCGCTATCAATTACTATAACTGAAAATTAAAGAAAACTCTTACACAATCATTTTCAACAAAACATTTGAATATGTAGCCTTGAGTTTATTGTAAAACGCGCGCGCGCGCGTAACTTCTGAGACTCCAATACTTTCAAGCTTAATTCAATTTCAGATTATTTTCCTACGCGAACAGAAGGATAATTCAATTTGTTTTTGAGATTACGTGTTTCTTGAATAAAAAGATTAATAAATCAAATATTTTTCATTGCGTTATAATAACGAATTTTTTCTACAATGACTGTGCTTCTGTATTTATTTGTTTGGTTTGATATCTGTTTGAGAGAACACGAATAAAATCCACAAATTTGATTTCTCTTTCGGGAAATTACGCTTTGCCTTAACCGGCGTTGCAGATGAAATTATCTGCATTGATTTCTCTAGAGAAAACCAATAGCCTTTTAAGAGAAAATTTAAAGATATGTGTTCCATTGGTTTCTTTTATACATCAATTATGTTTTATTTTATTTTATTGATATGATTTTATTTTCACTAAGCTAAATATTTCTCTAAAATACTATTATAATTTTGATTACCCTATAATATGAGGGTGAGTCGGGAAATAATTTCCCACACTGTTGACTGTGGTCAGGGTTGTGTATGAGTCAAAAATAGATTGAGACATTTAAAGATAAGACAAATTTATTTTTCCACATAAGTACAAAGTACATTGAAACACACATTTGTCATAACGCTAGATAAGCTTCAAAAAGCCCCTCAGGAAAACCTCAGCGCTTTGCATACGGAAAAAGTGTTTACTTTTGCGTGGACTTTTTAAATGTTGGAGCCATCAATGCTACACTGTACTCTGACACCCTGGCGAAATTGAAAGAGGCTATTTGGAAAAAGTGGCCTCAGCTTCTCAAATCTGGCATTCTGTTGTTAAATGACAATGCGACACCGCACTGGGTGACGGAAAAGCAAAACCATATAGCAATTCTTTGTTGGGAGAGCCTACACTATCCCCCATACAGTCCTGATCTCGCAACAAGTGACTTTCATCTATTTCCGACTTTGAAGAAGAATTTTGCCGGAAGGCCCTTCGGAAGCAATGTTGAAGTTAAACAAGCCCTTAAATGCTTCTTCCGTATGCAAAGCCCTGAGTTCTTCCTGGAGGGCTTTTCGAAGTTTATCAAGCGGTATGAAAATGCCTCAATGTACTTGATACTTATAAGGAAAAATAGTTATGCCTTATCTTTAATGTCTCATTCAATTTTTTGACTTTCATACACACCTCTGACCACAGTTGACAGGGGAAACTTATTTTCCAACTCACTTTCGTATAACATGATAAAAATAAGTTGCTTTCAACACTATCGAATAATATTTTCATGAATGAAAAAATCTGAAATATAATATTTTCATGAAATTTCGCTCATGTGTTCATTTATTGCCTCAATTAATCGGTACAAACACCGCTAATGATAAATAGTCAGAATACATTAAACAAAATATAATTTTTATATATTTGTTCCAATGTGTGTGTGTTATATATAGCTGATTGCATCATCAAAATAAAACTATCGATGAAATTGCTTTAAATTTTGAAATTTAATATACTTACATCTTGTGGTTATTTAAAACTAATCAAGTCTTATTCAAGAAAAAAGTGGTGAAAAATAAACAAAAAATGTGAGTTACGAAACCAGCTTCAAAAGTGCAACTGAGAAATGTTTCATATATTCTATTCAATATGGCAATCCAAGAACACGTTAGTGTATTGCTTACTAGGATTAATATTTCTTACATTTTTTTAACCTTTTTTCTTAAGGCTGCATCATTTTAAAAATTGAAGTCAGTAATATTAAAAAAAATTAACATTATTATTAAACTGATGTGGCCGCGGAAGCCGAGTGGTATAGGTATCGGACTGTAGCTTGCTTTGTCACAGGTTCGAGCCCAGTACCACTAAAGACCCGCCGTGTAGGGCAGCGATGCACGTTAAATCTGTCGAGAGCTGAAACGTCCTCCCGTTGGTGTGGTGTGGTAGTTAGGAGAGGGGGTGCCAGCTCAGGTGTCGTCCACGTCACTTGACCATGGTTCAAAATTATGTGGTCCGTCGCCAAAAGCCCTCGTGTAGCTGAACAGTGCGACGTTAATATTCAATCAATCAATCAATCAATCAATATTAAACTGATTCTGATAAAAGAGATATTAGTTAAGGAACGAATATTTAAAAAATATATATTTTTTCAATTTTTGAACTTTTGAATTTTTTTTATAAAATACTCAATTTTTGAAAGTTTTAACAGTTTTTAATGATTTGTATTCCTTTTATTATTGAAACAAAAGTTAGTAGGGGAATTGCAAAAGGTGAAATTTTTTCCAAATTATGTTAATTGTCATAGAGCATACATATTAAAGTATCTACAAAAAATTTCATGATTCTATCACGAACAAAGAATAAATGAAAAAAAGAGACCGACAGCACTCAAAAATTTCTCTCTCAGTATCTTTAACAATAATTTGATATGATTTAAAATTTAGAACGAAGCTTCTCAACCGAATGCTCCATCAAAAACTGCAAGATGTATTTTGGCATTTATGTCCCTTTTAGGGTACTGTGAACCATTTCTAAATAGGACATCAAACATTTTACATGTTTTTCAGAAGCCTTGTAATCTTATTTTCATTTCGTTATCTTGCACTAAAAGCTTGTGCACATTTTTTTCATTCATCACTGACTCACATTACGCTAATACGCTTACGCTAATTAGTAATTTAAGCATACATTTAAAATTTTTCAGTATTTAAGTTTTAAAAGGAATAAGAAAGTAGTTATTAAATTTCTAATTTAAATTAAAGGTAATCCTTTTCAAATTCTAAAATTAATTTTTTCACTAAGACGTTTGGACGTACAAAATAGTTCTAAAAGTGAATTTCACTGAAAACATTTGTCAACTCTTTCTAACGAAAGCACGTTTTTTTTTCTAATATAAAAAAGAAGCAAATGTATTACATTAAATCAGTGCTTCTCAAACTTTCAATACAGGTGCCCCCCTTTTCGATCACAATTTTTATTGCGTCCCCCTTATACATTAATAATGTACTGAATGCAATAATAATGCACTTTGACGCTAAAGCTACAATAGGCGATTTTAATTATAAACCATACAAATTAGTAACATAAGTATTAAATTCTGTATACTACTTTTAAGCAAAAAATAATAATAATAAATAAATAAATAAAATAATAGGATAATTATTATGTTACTTTTCCTTTCTCTAATTTTTAAATTGAACATATTGCAATATGCAGTGGCTGCTTAGAAGACAAAATATAGATATCTGCTAAATATAGAAAAATAACTCAGAGGGTCAATTTCTAATCATAAGCATTCCTTATAAAAACTTTCATTTCCAAGACAAGCTCATGGAAGTCGTTAATACTTATTAAATTTGTTCTTAATTTAGTATTAATTAATTAGTTATAAAGTATTCTGTGCAGCACTGATACATTAAAAGTATACAGACTGAAGTGCCCACTCTTTGCACGTGTTCATTTACAAGAAAATAAAACATTATTGAAATAATAGCTGAATTGTAAGGGGAGCAAAGCCAAGTGCTCGACATTGTTTACAAAAACGTAAAATGATTTTTTTAAAATGGTTGCTTAAATTATAATTAGTTTTAAGCGAATTGTAATTTTAAGCCTCACAGAATTAGCATTTATAATTGATGTTAAACTGTAGCACACACAGGAATTTTTCAAGGGGGGTCCGGGGTCGAAAGTTCACCAATCTTATATCAGGTTCCTTTTGATTTTGTCGATTTTCGGGAACAAAACACAGTAAAAAACTAATTCTTGAATAAATAATTAGCATTAATTAATAAAATTAAGCATTAATAACAAATACTTAATTAAATTTTGCGTACTATATACTTAGAATTATAATCAATCGGGAAAAAATCAAGTGTGGGGGTCCAGACCCCCCCCTTGTGTGTGCCACTGATGTTAAATAATGATCAATAATATAAAATATCGATAAAGAATAATTGTATTATTTTTAATATTTAAAGCGAAAAGACTTCAACATGTTTTAACCCGGGAGCAGGCGCGAATTCGAAAAGGTCGAGCGGGGTTATTGAGTCACCCCAATCCTTTTTTTATAATTATTTTATTGTACACGATAAAAATCATGATTCCAGTGAATAATTTAATTAAGAGAAAGTTTACTTACCTACTTTCAAGGAATTTTCAATTTTTCTTTGGTAACAAATAAACAGTTTTGCCAGAACTAACGATTTCGTAATCTGTGTGTCCTGCGCGACCACTTCCGTGTTTTAAGTATATTCATTATGATAATATGTATGTTACTGCTAAAAAATTGTGTGAAACGTTTTTCGATGTGCTTTATATGTTGAGAATACTTATAAAAATATGTCTTGGCCAAGTAATCCTTCATAGAGTGCTTTTGTGTGTGTTCTCCGTGGTTTTCCAAATATCATAAAACTCTTTTGCATGGAAAAAAGCGCAACAGAGAACACATAAGAGAGGGGTCATAACTAACTGTACCAATAACTTAGAAGGTCAAACAGATTACAGCTATTATGTGCAGTACTTCAAAAATAATGACAGTGATGGATTTTTTATGTTCCTAATTTTTTTCGATTCTGGGTCTGGGATCTGTTTTTACTCTGAAAGAGTAGTATGTTAGTTTCAAAAAGAAAGCGTAATAAAAAAATCTCTCATCATGGGATTACAGCACATCAAATAAAAGTTTTTTAATTTGGTTATAGGATCAAAGATAGCTAATTAGGTATTGAAGAAGTTTTTATTTTTGATGACTTAATATCGCGCGCGCGTGCTTATAAATTATATCAGAGTAAAAGTGCATTTTTTATTATGTCTGAAAGTATTTTGTTTTAATTCATTCCAGTAAACTAATTATTTTTTAAATCTTTTATTTTCAAAATGATTGCGCCCCCCAGGGGGCGCGCCCCACAGTTTGAGAAACACTTCATTAAATAGATATTTAATTATTCCAAACATTGTGTGTGTGAGAAATGCTGAAACAAATATTTCCGTTGTTTGAAGAGTTGAAGCTTATCGGAATATTCTTGAGAGCAGTTTATAAAGCTTATTTGATTATGCATGCGAATTATTTTTTCACATGATAGCAAATTTCTTTTGGTGGCTTGTAGAATGTAAATTACGACTACTGCTTGATTACCTTACTTAGTATCATTATTTTAAAAACTTTGGGGAAAGTTAATGACTTTTTAACACGTCACACAAAAAAAGATACTTTTCATAGTAAAGTACCTATTGAGTAAATAAATTACAGTTCATTTAGTATTTATGTAAGCACTTTCTTCTGGAAGCTCATATAAAAATAAAAAAACAATAAAGTAATAAACAGAGCAAGTCTTTTGAATTTATTAATATGCTGGATAAAAAGTAAAGCTTTGAATATCTACAATATTTTCTAAGAATACAAATACTACACAAAGATGATTTGTTTTTTTCTAAGAATATATGCAGAGATTACTCATATATTTTTTATTAATCTTTTAACTAACTCTAAAATGTATTGAAAGTATTTATTAAGGCTTAAGTTGAAAATACGAGGGTGAATCGGAAAATAAGTTTCTCCTGTCGACTGTGGTCAGAGTTGTGTATGAAAGTCAAAACATTGAATGAGACATTAAAGATAAGACGTAACTTTATTTTTCAACATACGTACCCAGTCCATTGAGACATTTGTCATACCACTTGATATACTTCAGAAAGCTCTCCAAGAAAAATCAGGGCTTTGCATACGGAAGAAGCGTTTAACGCCTTGTTTGACTTGAACAATGCTTCCGAAGGGCCTTCCGGCAAAATTCTTCTTCAAAGCCGGAAGCAAATGAAAGTCAATTGGTGTGAGATCAGAACTGTTTGGTGGATGGTGTAATCACTCCCAACCAGGAGTTGCAAAATGGTTTTGCATTGCCGTCGCCGAATGTGGTCTCGTATTGTCATCCAACAACAAAATGCTAGGTCTGAGAAGCCCCTTTTTCCGAATCCATGTGCTGGATCGCATTCGACCTCGACCCAATGGTGTATCGTTGTCTTGCACGTTCACCTAATGTTTCCCACAGAGCATCTTCCACATGCAAAGCGCTCACTTTTTCCTGGAGAGCTTTTGGAAGCTTATCAAGGGGGATGACAAATGTTTCACTTTAATGTCTCATTCAATATTTTGACATTCATACACAACTCTAACAACAGTCAACAGGGAAACTTATTTTTCGACTCACCCTCAATTTCACGTTTAAATGAAATTTGTACATTAATTTATAAAAGCAAAATATTCGCGAATACAGTTTTGATTTCACATTTTTTTTTCCTACTATTTTCTTTTTCTGTCCAGGGTAACGCTTTTTTATCTTGAAAACAAAAAGTTCACAATTTAAATGTAATCTTTTTTTATATCAGGAGTGATATATATTATTCTGACTTAGAAATATTTATTGTTTATAAATTCATTATTCAAAAGACGCTTTATAATTTGAATAGCATACTACAAATTGTACAAACTGGACAAAATATGGGAGCAAAATTGGATATTTAAGTAAAGACGTATAGGCATCAGTCTTAATTAGAGACGGGGTACATTTTGTATTAATCTCGTTTATTTATACATCGAATAATTAATATCAAAATAAACTATAATTGGTGAGTCTTAATTAATTTGTCTGTAATAATTATAAAATTTGGGGATTCAAAAAGATTAGTCTCCTAACAGCAAGACTCGTATCCACTTTCTAAATCTCTTCAGGTGAGACTCCTTTGACCTGAGTAATACTTCTAACTCAAACGTTGAATTATCAATGACACCTTTCACTATCTTAATTCTGAGTTTCGCACGGGAAATTTTTGCTTTCATTACATTTTTTTTATATAGTAATGTTCATTTTCATAAATCACATATCAATCAACCTAATGAAGTAATCACAAAAGTTAACTGAGGTAAATGTACAAGAGAAATTTACAGCAAAGCTATCAAATTTAACACAAAAATATGTTAAATATAGTTTAGTAGGAAGGAAGAAAACTACAGGTTTTTTTTCTCAATTTAACGCACACGCTTTCATTAAGCTTCAAATGATATACCCGCAAAGTTCAAAATTTAGAAAAAAAAATCGTAAAAAGCGGAAACATTGCGAGATTTAAAATGATGGTTAGTTGCGAATATAAAGAGAGAAAAACTGTCTTAAATTAGATAATTTTCAATTATTCAACCGCTGAAGATATTTTTACCATAAAATTGCTCAATAAAATAGTGAAACATAAGGTTTTTTTTTTTCATAGCGTTTGTTCCCTATACATAAAAAAATGTAAAATACATGAACACACGTTTATGTAGCTAGATAATTTTATGCAAAATAAGTTTAAAAACATGATAAAATATAGTTTATTCTACATATATTTCTAGTTAAACTTTTAAGAGGGTTGTCAGTACTTAAATATTCGAAAAAAACAGTACTTTTGTTACACTAAAACTAATATAAACTTAAAATTGGTTTTCAGTTACAAAAGAAGATAGCTAAAATATTTAAGAACCTCAGAGAAATTCAGGCTTTAAATATTAACAAAAATTACTTGGTAATACAAACATGATTTTTTAGTACATTCATATTAAAAATATTCAGAAAAAAATTTTAAAAAATATATACTGAAACTAAAATATCTAATCCAATTTTAAAAATTTTATATGCTTCAAAAATTTGTGTTGCTAATTCTATTAGCAGTGATATATGTTTAAAAAAGAAAATAGAATTAGTGAGTCATGCAAAGAAAGTACGCCATTTCGTTTCATTATGCAAAACGAATATTTTTTTTATTTTAAGAGACTAGAAAGTTTTACATAATTAATAGCTTATTAAAATTAACTCTGAAGAGCAAATTACTTGCTCTAAAAATATAGTGAATACTTTATCATCTTAAATATTCGGTGTTCGTTACAAATGTACATAAAATGCACATATACTTCCAGTAATAATTTTTAAAAAATGAAACTCAATTACGTAAAAACATAATTTAACCAAATACTATTTCGCCATAAGTTATATATATAAAAGCATTTTTTCTCCAGTAATAATATGTAATCAGTCGCAAGTCACCTGATTAGTTGTAGTTCATATTAACAACATATATCAAAAGAAATTCATAATTCCTTTCAACAAAATGATGACACTAAAGCGCATCATAAAGATTTAGTCATTTATCATGAGAAGTAACAGAAATGTAATTTGTAACAATTCATTTAAAAAAAAATTGTTTCTTATTAAATCTAGTTTTGTTTTAGTTTCTGCCTTAACTGGAGTTTCCACTTGTTCACAGCATCTTTTGGATAATAATTGTATAAATGCTAAGTTCTAACGATTGGTACCTTTGTTCCAATTGCAGGAGATATTTCATATTATTTGATATCAGTAAATTTCATTTATATTTGTTAAATAATGTTTTTTAGTGCTACGTCGTATCAAAGAGTGGTGCCATAATAGGGCACCATTGGAACAGTATACTCTGCAGCAGTGCTTCTAAAACTTTCAGTACTGGCGCCCCCTTTCCGATCATAATTTTCATCGCACCCCCTTAGACATTAATAAAGTGCTAAATGCAATAATAATGAACTTTCAAGCTACAGCTACAATAGGCGATCTTAATTATAAACCAAACAAATTAGTAACATAAGTATTAAATTTTGTATATTACTTCTAAGCAAAAGAAATAAATTAAATGGTAGGATAATTATTATGTTAATTTTCCTTTCTCTAATTTTTAAATTGAACATATTGCAAAATGTGGTGGCTGCTTAGAAGACAAAATATAGATATCTGCTAAATATAGAAAAATAACTCAGAGGGTCAATTTCTAATCATAAGCATTCCTTATAAAAATTTTGATTTGCAAGACAAGCCCATGGAAGTCTTTAATACTTATTAAACTTGTTCTTAATTTAGTATTAATTAATTAGTTATAAAAAATCTGTGCAGCACTGATACATTAAAAGTATGCCGACTGAAGTGCCCACTCTTTGCACGAGTGCATATATAAGAAAATAAAACATTATTGATATAATATCTGAATTGTAAGGAGAGCAAAGCCAAGTGCTCGTGAATTCTTATAAAAGTGTAAAATGATATTTTTAAAATGGTTGCTAAAATTATAATTTGTTTTAGGCGAATTGTAATTTTAAGCCTCACAGAATTAGCATTTATAACTGATGTTAAATAATGAACAATAATATAAATTTCCGATGAAGAATAATTGTATTATTTTTAATATTTAAAGCGAAAAGACTTCAACATGTTTTAACCCGGGAGCAGGCGCGAATTCGATAAGGTCGAGCGGGGTTATTGAGTCACCCCAATCCTTTTTTTATAATTATTTTATTGTACACGATACAAATCGTGATTCCAGTGAATAATTTAACTAAGAGAAAGTTTACTTACCTACTTTCAAGAACTTTTCAATTCTTCTTTGGTAACAAATAAACAGTTTTGCCAGAATTAACGATTTCGTAATCTGGGTGTCCCGCGCGACCACTTCCGTGTAAAAATTGTATTCATTATGATAATATGTATGTTACTGCTAAAAAATTGTGTTAAACGTTTTTTTTGCATGGAAAAAAGCGCAACAGAAGAATACATTACTTAAAACTTTCCTATAAATGAGAAACAAACACCTAAGAGAAGGGTCATAACTAACTGTACCAATAACTTAGAAGGTCATACAGATTACAGCTATAATGTGCGGTATTTCAAAAATAATGACAATAATGAATTTTTTATGTTCCTAAATTTCTTCGATTCTGGATCTGGGATCTGATTTTTATCTGAAAGAGTTGTATGTTAGAATTAAAAAGAAAGCTTAGTAAGAAAATCTCTCATCATGGGATTACAGCGAATCAAATAAAAGTTTTTTTATATTTGGTTATAGGATCAAAGATAGCTAATTAGGTATTGAAGAAGTTTTTATTTTGATGACTCAATATCACGCGCTATAAATTATATCAGAGCAAAAGTGCATTTTTTATTATGTCTGAAAGTATTTTGTTTGAATTCATTCCAGTAAATTAATTATTTTTAAATCTTTTATTTTCGATTTGCTCGCGCCCCCGTCGTAATGTTATCGCGGCCCCCCAGGGTGGCGCGCCCCACAGCTTGAGAAACACTGCTCTACAGTTGATCAAATTAATTTTAACAATGTATCAGAAAGTTTAGAGTCTTAACTATATAAAAATGATGCATAAGTGTTCTGTTTGTAAAAGCTCATATAATTTGATAACATATTGATAACATGTTTTCATTTCATGTAAAAATTAAGTAAAACTGATTAATTTGCTTATGTCTGTATCAGTATTGTCCCAGTCTCTTAATAAATAACTTATGGTAATCTTTCTTTGTAATCATGAGAATTTTTTACTAGACACGACGTCTCAATTATTTATATGAAATGAAGCTATTAATTATTTATGTGTATGTAATTACCTGTGTGATTAATCAGTTTACAAATATAGACTGAGTCCACGAAAACTACACAAAGCTACACATGTAGGTTCTTTCAGAGTAAATCATACTTTATTTTGGAACTTTTTGGCAATTACAGTAGATTTGCTATGGAAAAAGAACAAAACGCTAACATAAAACCACGTCACAGATTCAAAAATCCCACAACTATGTTCAATCGAATTCAAAGCTTTAATTATTATTGTGAGAATGGCGTATGAAATGCACAGAAGCTGCCAAATGTTTGACTAAATCATTGTGTGTTTCCTTGTAAGATTCTTATGTAAAATATGGGGAGAAAGAACATTCAAGAAAGTTCTGAATTGATCTGAACAAATAATTATTCTAGACACTTTTGAATTTTTCTATGATTATCTGTTTCTGACGCCAAATTTGATGACTTGGTGACAACTACTGACCAAATTTGTTAACAGGTCCTTTATTCATTGGACACTTTTGAGAGAGTCTTCTTTCTAGTACTGTAAACGATCGCTCCCTCCATATTAACATTTCGACAAAGAAGCGAACAATGTCCGAAATTACCGTAACAATATGCTTTCTGAATAAATGGTATGTCTCATTTTTAAATGAAAAATAAATACTGATAAATCTATTCATTAATAATAAAAGAGGTAATATACGTATAACACTCTCACCACAATCGATCAAAAAGGATTATATTGTATGTATAAACACTGTTAGTTGATAGCATGTAAAATTTTAAATTTTCTCTGTTTTCGAAACAATAATTTCTAATTACTTTTTAACAAATTTAGTTATTATGAAGCTAAAAAAAATAAATTCTAAATAAAAATGTGATGTTATGTGACCGTGATATGTTTTTCTTTTTTCTTTTTGGTAATTCAAAACAAATTCTGAGTAAATGTTCTTGGAAAATATGTCGGTCATATAACGATCTATTCAATAAGCTTTCATTATAGGCTGTTAAAAGCAATGCCAAAGAACTTTCTTAATTGAAGTCAGTTAGTAGAACTTGCAATCTTCGGATGAAAAATATATGCACTTTGCCTAGAGTTGTGTGGAAATTTATCCGTAACATTTTTTACCACTTCATTCAATTGCGAAACTTTGTCGAATGTTAAAAATTAACCCATCTCCTTTAGAATTTACACATGAATGATCTTGTTAATTGCTATCACTACGAATTTCAACAATCTTGGGAAAGTAAAGGTTCTAAATATTTTGCTTCGTATTTTGTGAAGAATATCGGCAGTGTTAATTTTGAAAAGAAATCAAAAGCTGATGGGGAAGTTTTCATTATTTGATTTTTTAATGAACGTAGAATTCAAAGATGTTTTGCGTTGGATATATGGAAATTCATTTTTAAGAAATCACAGTAACTTAGCAATAAGGAGGAGCAATGATCTGTGAAAAATTTCTATTAAGTTTCTGTAATCAAAGTATTTTATCTATAATTATCGCACAATCGATTAAATTTTATTCAATACTAATTAAGAGCTCCTTAAATATACCCACATAAAATAAATTAGTTCGTTTTTTATAGAAATGATATGACCGGGGTAACCAAATGGTCTTGGACGCGAACTTATGTGTTCGAGTCCTGGTGCCAATAAAGATATCGTGCAAAGAGACTATTGCACGCTAAACTCTAAGGTTGTCGTGGTGAGAAAATTTGGAGAGGTCAAGGGGCCGACGTAAATGTCATTTGACCGTGGTTCAAAATTACGTCACCAACGGCCCTCATATTGTTTTGTAGTTCAACATAGACTGAATTTTCTACTTCTATAGAAACATCTAATTATTATTTCTTCTTGGGAGTTGCAGAATTTCCAGAAGGAATTTTGTAGGTTTTTTCCTTTGGAGATTATTTCATGAAATTTACAGTATATAGTGTTGTATAATAAAACATATTCTTATCGGAACACAACTATAAATATCATCGTTTAAAACCAGTTAGGTAACTATTAACAATTATTAATATAATATCTTAGAAAAATTTACCAGTTACCAATCTAAAATAATTCAAATACAAAAGGAAATACAAACAACATTGATGGAAATTATGTGTAGAAATAAATTTTTGAAATAATTCTTACAATTTATATAAAATAATATAAATAGTTAGTGATATAAATGAACTCTACAAATCAAATACAAGAAAAATCATAATTTACATAAAGGAAAACAACACTTCTCTGAATTGGTTACCTTATACGAAGTTGTAACTCCTTCATAAAACATTCAAGTCCTCGGAAATTATAAACATTTTCATTTTAATACTATTCAGAATTCTTCAACTTGGTTCTTTTTTAATATTTTTTTAAGCGTACATAATTAAAAATTATCCCAATTAAATTGTGAATTAAAAAATCAATTTAAATATCTCTATTTATTGTAAGGCTAAATAATCTTTAATAAAATATCCTTACTTCGTATTTAATTTTCTCACGAAAATTTGTAAGCAGTCAATTAGAATACAGAGAGAGAGCATTACTTCTGCTCGTTAACAACAAGTAATTATTAAAATAGTCCAGAAAGTTATCCCTAAATATTATTCTGAAGAAGGAATTTTAAATCTTGATTCTTCTGAAAAGTAAAAAGATCCTTAATAGCTTGAGTACATTAACAGACCTTTCTCTCCGTTATTTTTGTTGGTAACGTCTTTGAATACACCGTTCACTGTGTTCTTAAAAAGTATGGGAATTGCAGCGTTACGTGTCTGGCAACACTCTCGTAACAACAGTGACCGGCATCTCGTTTCACGCCTATTTGTTTTAATTCTGTAGTAGTAGAAATGATTTCGAATGAATTTTAGGATTAGTCAAATGTATCTTAGATTTTCATTATTTTTATGTCCTGTGTGTATTAATAATTGTAGTGTTACGTCAATTTAAAATATTCCAAAGGAAATATAAACTGCCCAATTAATTTTGTGTGAAAACTACACTGGCCTCAAAAAGTTACGGTACAACCGGGTTTTTGTGTCTAATTTGCAAATGAATGAATGTAGAAACAAAAAATTTGGAGGATATGTGCCTTAAATAGTTTTTTATTGAATGCGTCATAGAAATTTGTATAAGTGTATTGCAAAAACGATTTATAACAAAAAAAGCAATCTCTGCGGAAAAGTCCATTCTTGGAGAAAACAGCACATCACAGTGTTATGTGGTAAAATGGCATAAAAACAATACAAAAATGGGTTCAAATAAGGAATGTGTCCACCCCTAACTTGAATGCATTGGCGGCATCGATTTCCCATGATGTTTATTAAGTTGTCGGACACCGGAATAGGAAGCGAAGACCAGACACAGAGTAAGCCTTGTTTCAGCTCATGTAACGACCTTGGAGGAGGATTTAAAGCAGCAACCTCTCTGCCAAGATAGTCCCAAAGATGTTTTATCGGATTCAGGTCTGGAGATCGAGCTGGCCATTCCATTCGTTCCAAACCGTGATCCTCCAGATACTCCTCAACAATCCGAGCTCGGTGAGGTCGTGCATTATCATCCATCAGAATGAAGTCGTTACCAATAGCAGCAGCATATGGGCGGACATATGGATCAAGGATCTCATCCCGATATCTAAGACCAGTTACGGTTCCTCCATGGAACACATGCAGGTCAGTGTGGCCACCGAGCGAGATCCCTGCCCAAACCAGGATTCCACCACCTCTATAACTGTGTCTTTCAACAGTGTTGGATTGATGGTATCTAGTGCGCTGTTCCCTCCAGATCAGTAGACGCCCTGAATCACTCTCCATTGTAAATCTGGACTCGTCTGTGAACAGCACAGAAGCCCATTGTTGCTGCATCCAAGAAACATGTTCTCTTGCCCAGCATAAGTGGTTCCTTCGCTGTCGTCCGTTGAGGGGAACGCACACAACTGGTCTTCTTGCATACAAACCTGCATTGTGAAGACGATTTCGCACCGTAGTAGCGGAGATTCTTCTTCCTGTTGCTTGAAAGTGGTCTGCAACTAGCTGCGGCATAGTAGTGGTTCTTCTCCTTCGTGCCGAAAGAGCTAAAAAACGGTCTTCTGCAGGTGTTGTAGCTCGGGGTCGGCCTGGAACAGGTCTTCTGGACACAGCATCTTCGGATTGGTATTGATCCCAAAGTTGCTGAACAACACTACGAGACACATTGAGACGTCTAGCAGCATCAGCCTGCGACAATCCCATTTCCATCCATCCAACTGCCCGCCACCTTAACGAATTGGGTAAACGACGTCTCTGAGACATTTTCTAAACTCTATTGACTATTGTCACCGAAACTGCCAACAACTGTTGAAAATCAACACAACTTACACACAAAAGTACGAAAGCTTGATATTTGCATATTTTTCTCTCACTCATAAATATACGTTCTTTTCTATAAAATAAAAGTGGTAGCAATCGTTTTTGCATAAATGTTTTTAAAGTTCGTTATTATCATTCATGTAAACTATGCATTTTATTGTTACTGCCATTTTTTTTTATGGTGAGCTTCGAAAAACATGTTGTACCTTAACTTTTTGACGCCAGTGTATTTTCAGAACAATCTTACAAAAACAAAATACTTTCCCGAAGACGTTCCATGAATTAGAACAGAAAAAAAAGATAAGTACAGTTTTTTTCTAACCTTTATTATAAGAATTTATAGAACCTTTTTGGTTTAGCAGCAATTCTCATTGATTTTTTTTCTACAGTATCAGTTCATTATTTTCACCCAATGATTATTTACAAGAAGGAAGATACGCAGGCATAAATTTAGTAATATAATTTACATATAGTTGGAAATCTAATAAATGTACATATTTCTGTGGATGCTCAGGCTGAGTACATAATTTAAGCATTAACAATGATACATCATTAGAATTATCTCTCATTTTTCATTTTAACATAAAAAAAATAAAATGATTAAATGAAAATTATAATATGTTAAGAAACTTCACAGATAAAGAATTATTATAAATCCCGTTAGTAATAAATTAAGATTAAAATCTTTCACTTATATACTGATATATCATTAAGGAATTAAACATCATTAACACATTCACACTGCCAACTATAGGATATCCCGTAGTAAGCGTTTGTACTAATGCTGCCGGCTACGAGATATCTCGTACTGTGTGCTGCAATTTTAGATCGATTACAAACGGCCCTTTGAGGTAGGAATTATTTGAAAGGAAGAATGAAAAATTTACACAGTGAAAATTATCAATTTTACATTAATTATCAAATTTTGTTATTAAAATTATAACTTAGAGGATTCGAATGTAACATAATAATTATAATTATATATATATATATATATATATATATATATATATATATATATATATATATATATATACTACTGGCCACCGTAAATGCAAGACCAAGAAGGACAAGAGATTGCACAACAATATTTATTTTGTAGATAACATGTTGACCAAGTATCAAATGATTAAATTTGTAGATTTCTGTGAAGTGTGGATCCTGCTAGAATCAGTAGCCAGAGTAGCCACCATTGTTGGAGATCACCGCTGCCACACGTCTCGGCATTGATTCAAAGAGGCTTTGGATGTATTCTTGGGGTATAGCAGACCAAGAAGCTTCCACACGTTGCCAAAGTTGATCTGGTGTGGCAGCTGGGGGTATAACCTGGGTCAATCATTGAGCAACCATGGATCACATGTTTTCTAGCGGCGAAACATCCGGAAAGCGAGCCGGCCAGGGAAGCAATTTAATGTGGTCATTGACGAAGAACCTTTGGACACTGCGTGTGACGTGTGGTCGAGCATTATCCTGTTGAAATATGGCTGTGGCCAAGCCCTGAAGGTAAGGAAGGACAACTGGCTCCAACACCTCGGAGATGTAGCGCAGGCTGTCTACAATACCGGCAATGCGTACTAGAGGAGTGCGAGAGTGATATCCAATACCGCTCCGTACCATAAATCTCAATGCAGGACCAGTGTGGTGGTGCATAACGCAGCTGTTGAGCATCCTCTCTGCACGGTGTATCCAGACTCGGATCCGACCATCGTGGTGTTGCAGACATATGCGTGATTCATTAGTAAAGACAACTTCATTCCATTCTGCCACCCAAGTCCTTCTTTCCTCGCACCATTGGCGGCGGAGACGTCTGTGGTAGTGCGCCAAGGATAGACCAAGCAATGGACCACTCTGCTGTAAACGGCGTCGAACAGTACGCGCAGACACTGAATGATGCGTTACAGACTCAAAGTGCTGTGCTATGGTTCGTGATGTAACTAAGCGATCCGTCACTGTCATGCACACAATTTGCTTTACTCACGTGAAGTGATGCACCGAGGTGGATGCGATCGACCATGTTGGTCCATCGTACCCTCCTGCATCCAACGGTCACATATCCACATTACAGTTGTTTGGTTTCGTCCAACACGACCTCCGATTTTCCTGAAAGATAATCCACAATATCTCGGTAGGCCTTCCTCTGTCGAACTGATCGCTGTTTTCTACCAGATGTAACTGATCGTTCTTTGAAAAAGCACAAGAAAAACATTTGCCCAACTTGAAATCGTCGAAATCTCCAAGCCTTAATTAGGGCTTTGAGGTGGCGCCACAGGCGCACGTGATGTGTGTCTGCGCTGAAATTCTAATCATTTGCATATCTCACTTCCGCTAATGCATGTTATAAATTTCATGTTATTTGCATGCTTCCTTCAGGGTGTTGCATTTACGGTGGACATCAGTATATACATATGACAGGCCACAGGCCTGCTGGTAAAATGAGGAGGGCATCATCTTCAAAATACTTCTTTATTTCGCTTCTATCACATAAAATCCAACATGGAGGTCCTTTGGCACGCAACCGGGTGGTAGAAAAGACAACATCTCAGCGAGGAGTCACCAGCCAAGCCTTTTCGAGTATGCTTTCGCCTTCGTCAGCGCTCGTTCCACATTAAATATGTTTATTTACCCACAAATCCTTACGCGATGGTAAAGAGTTCGCTTAATTTTCATTTATTACTTCCTTAATTTTGAACCTAAACTTTTTAAACCTGACATATATATATATATATATATATATATATATATATATGAATGTATTATTAAAATTAATTGTATATATATATATATATATATATATATATATATATTTGCTGCTGTGTGTCATGAGCTTCAAAGAAGCAAGGATCAGCGCAAAGTGCTGGGTTGTTGAGACACACTGGACAAAAATAACTGATCTCCTCATGTATTTTTTTTCTTTTTTGCTTTTCACCAGTGCTTCTCAAACTTTCAATACTGGCAACCCACTTTTCAATCATAATTTTTATCGCGCCCCTCCAAAAATAATAATGCATTGAATGCAATAATAATGCACTTTGACGCTAAAACTACAGTATGATCTTAATTATAAACCGTACAAATTAATAAGATGAGAATATAAAATTTTATATATGTTACTTTTAAGTAATATATAATTTACTTTTCTTTATTGATTTTTTTAAATTGGAAAAGATTGCAAAATGTGGTGGCTGCTTTGAAGATAATATATAGATCTCAGCCAAATATAGAAAAAGTACTCAGAGTGTCAATTTCTAATCGTAAACCTTCCTTTGAAAAACTTTCCTCTGCAAGACAAGCCCGTGGAAGTCGCTAATACTTATTACACTTGCTCTTAATTTAGTATTAATAAATTAGTTATAAAATACTCTGTGCAGCACTGATACATTAAAAGTGTACTGTTTGAAGTACCCACTCTTCGCAAGAGTTCATTTTTAAAAAAAACTAAAACATTATTGATATAATAGCTGAATTGTCAGGAAAGAAACTCCAAATGCGCGACAATGTTTGCGGAAATGTAAAATGATGTTTTAAAATGAATGCTCATATTATAATTTAGTTTTAAGCGAACTGTAATTTAAGCCTCACAGAATGAGCATTTAGAATCCATGTTAAATAATGAAAAATAATATAAAATTCCGATAAAGATTAATTGTGTGTGTTATTTTTAATATTTAAAGCGAGAAAACTTCAAAATGTTTTAACCCGGGAGCAGGCACACACTCGAGATTGGATATACATATTATCATACTATACATATATAACTCATAATATACATATACTTAATATCGTGTGCCTGTAACTTATATCAGAATAAAAGTGCATTTTTATTATGTCTGAAAGTATTTTGTTTGAATTCATTCCAGTAAATTAATTATTTTGGAATCTTTTATTTTCGATATATTCGCGCCCCCCTCGTAAGGTTATGCCCCCCCTTGGGGGCGTGCCCCACAGTTTGAGAAACACTGCACTAGGCATTCTGTAGAATGCCGGATTTCATACTTTGCCGGTAACATATATATATATATATATATATATATATATATATATATATATATATATATATATATATATATATATATATATATATATATATATATATATATAGTAAACAATACTAAAGGACTCTAGCTGGAGAATATTTCTTAGAATAATTATTATACATTTCTTCTTTATTAATTACTTTCAAATATATATATATATATATATATACATATATATATATACATATACATATATATATATACATATATACACACATATATATATATATATATATATATATATATATATTTGAAAGTAATTAATAATGAATTAATGTATAATATTTATTCTAAGAAATATTCTCCAGCTAGCATATATATATATATATATATATATATACATATACATATACATATATATATATATATATATATATATATATATATATTTGAAAGTAATTAATAATGAAGAAATGTATAATAATTATTCTAAGAAATATTCTCCAGCTAGAGTCCTTTAGTATTGTTTACTAAACATTTGCCAATAAAACCATCATGACATAAAAAAAAATAAGTTTCAGAGAAGTTCAGAGTTATTGAGGAAAAAAAACATCATTGACATTTTTTGCAATATATGGCTTACAAGTTTAAACTTGTGTGTTCACAAATATTTAATTATTCCATTTGTCTAAGAAATACTTGAATACTTTGAATTCAACAAACTAAATTATTTTATTCATCAATACACCCTAAGAAGTTTTTGGAATCATTTTGCATTAAACAAATGATAAACAATCCTAGGACATTTACGAACTAAGTATACGATTTTTTTAATTTTTAAATATTTAAGTTCAGAATTAAAATTAACAATTTTTTTTGTTAAGAATTATTCACAGGTAATTTATCTGTATTTTCTTTGATGAAAACACATTTTGTATCTAAACATTTTTTATAAAGAAACACGTCAGGGATTTATTCATATACTGAAGTACTTTTAAGTTACAAAAATATTTGCAAACTAAATCTGATAAAATTTTACACAGCAATTTGGTTAGGGTATAATTTACTTCTAAAAGTGGTTTCAGTTATTTAACAGATATTGCTCCAGTAGCTTCAGTTGTTACTAAGTTTACTACTTTAATAATATTTAATGCGTAAAACCTTTAAGTTTATTTACTTCTAAATTCTGTTTTATAATGCAATTCATTAACAGCTCTACAGTGGCAGATATGTCTAAAGGCTTACGGTCATCTAATCTACCTTAGTTGAATACCACTCCCTTTCTCTGGTCAGATAGGAACGTACATAGACCGTTTTATCTCTGTTCTCAACCACCTCTTAAATGATGACTGAATTGGAAGTCAAAATAGGAACTGTGTGCATTCCATTGACATCAATAGGTATGTGTATTCCTATACATATATTATTCATGTTTATCTATATCACTTTGATGGGTTCTCCCATTAGTCCTTTCACGGAAGCACATTACATGATTTACTTAAACATTGAAAGAGATGGTAATTTATATTAAAATAATGCTCTGCGTTCAAAGAAGTAGTGAAGGTATTCAATTAAACATATATTTTGAGCAAATATCACCCACAGTCAAATTTCTCTAAGCTCAAAAGTTTTAAAAATACAATATTTAAATTTTACCCCAAATATATCTAATTTATTCATCGGTTCTAAGTCATGACGAGACGAAGAAAACGAACGAAAGTTTTCCTCCTTCGAAATGACATTTAAAAAATTGACTAAATATAAATAAATAAATCAGGACTTAGATACATAATGCAAATACGTCCAGAATTACAATACTTGTCTCAGATGAAATACGGAATTACCTTATTACGATCATTTCTATAAATAAGCATCAATTGTATTACTTGAAGTCACTAGCGGTTCAGCTTTAAATGAATTTGCTGAATAAATGATATTATTTAACGAACACTTTGATCGTACTATTTGTCGTTTAAATTGGAAGTATATATTTTAGACGGAATGGGAGAATTGAACAATTCAAATTCTTTGAAATAGAAAAGCTGAGAGGAAAGATGTGTATGCATTTATTTAATGGAGAGCTACTAAGAGAAATAACTTCAATGATGGCTTGCGAATTCATTAAGTAGCAAGATAATTTATGCACTGTTCGTTTCTAAATCAAATAAGAATAGAAATGTTTGATTTAAGTATTTTACAAGCAAAGTCTCATTTATTATTAAAATAGCAGTAACACACATATCTCTTAAAAGTTTCGAATATCTAAGAAAAAAATTTCTTCAGAAAATATGGTTCATTAGTTTAGACAATATTGCAATTTTTAGTAATATTATTGCATCAAACAAAGGATTAAGTGACAAAATTATTAATTAAGAAATGGTAAATAATTTATAGTCCTTTGTATTATACGCTGCTGAAAAAAGTAGGGAAACACATGGATTTAACGAAACAACTCAAATATTTCTTACCGGAAGAAACATACATAGTTGAAAATGTAGCAGAAAATAGAAGAAAGTTTCATATGCAAATCAACGTACATGGGGTCAAAAAATGGAAAAAAAGAAAAAATGCAGAAAACGTGATTTTGTAGAATCTATGTCTTTTCGGTGTCAACCTTTTAACTGTTCTTTTGAGAAAATGTGACTGCAAAATGTCACGACAGCCTGATCTACCGGAATCCATGTCTTGGTGTATTACGTATAAAGGGACTGGAATCTAGGAAAGCACAAAAAACTGTAGCGAATGTTGTTGGAGTGGCAAAAAGTGTCATTTCCAGGCTGTGGAATAGATTCTAAGAAACAGGGCATGTGTTCGACGACGGCCTGGAAAAAGTCATCCACGGCAAATAAGGACCGATATATCATGTAAACAGCTCATTGAGACAGATGTGACAGTGCGATGTCGATTCGAAAACAATTTCTTTCGGCAACAAAGCGAAAGGTCTCAAGCCAAATATTCCAAAATGGGCTGCATGTGTGGCGTTTGTATGCATATAGGCCAACGTTGTATATTTGTTGACAGCGTGCAGCCCAAAGAAATCGGGATACTGAACATTGAGATCAGACGCAGAGTGATTGGAGTCAAGTGCTGTTTACGGACGAGTCAGTTTAGAGTGTGACGCCAGACGTGTTTTAGTATAGCGAGAAAGTGAGTGAATATTAACGTCATACTGTTCAGCTACACGAGAGCTTTTGGCGACGGACCTCGTCATTTTGAACCCCATGGTCAAGTGACGAGGACAACACCTGAGCTAGCACCCCTATTCTAACTACCACACCAATGGGAGGACGTTTGAGCTATCGACAGATTTAACGTGCATCGCTGTCCTACACGGCGGCTCTTTAGTGGTACTGGGCTCAAACTCGTGACAAGCCAGCCATGATCCAATACCTTGACCACTAGGCTACCGTAGACTCACAGCGAGAAAGGGGCACTCGAAATAACCCAATTTTCGTACAGGAAAGGTACAGAATGGGAGCTTTGATGGCATGCACTGGTATCAGCACAGGCGGACTTATTAACCTGGATATCATACGGAATGGTATTCTGACAGCTCTAAAGTATACAAATAGACCCTATGTCAAACCACATGCTGCAGCCATTGATGATTTCTTTCTTTTAATGCAGGCTAATGCCAGAAATCATACAACTTGTCTTGAGTGGCCAGCATGCTCTCCTGATCTAAATATTATCCAGCATGCTTGGGACTCATTCGGACGTCATCGTTTACTCTTCAGATTGGGGAGATGTAATTCCTTGACAAGTGGAACAGTATTCCCCAAAGTCTCGCCGATAGCTTCATCGCATACATGATGTACAGGTACGCGGCAGTCTTAGCAGTTCGGGGGATGACACACCATATTAAACATCCTGTACCATTCAAAACAATAAGTTTTTGTCATTTACATGTAACCAGTTGTTGGTCTGAAGCATCATTTCATGTTCTTTATACCATTCCAAAAAATTAAAGCTCCCATACATTTGTTTTTTGTTTCTATTTTCTGTATTGAGCCTTGTTTTACGTGTTTACTTTGTTTTACGATTTCTTCAATTTTTTCTAGCTCCCTTAATTTTTTTTTAGCAGTGTAGGTTGGCCATAAAAAGTTCAGAACAATCTATCTTTTGTGACTGATTCGAAAATAAAGGAGTATAAAAACAAGGAATATGGAAGCATTATGCATTAAACATTTATGCACTGAATTTAAAATAATTTTAATACTAAGCATAGTTTATAAATAAAGAAGTACATTTTTTGAAGAAGTCAAAATTTTTAAATCATATATTTGTATGAAATTTAAATGAGTTTCAGTAAAGAATGTGGCCGCTCTTGGCTTTAATGCTGGAATGGAAAGCAAAATTCCTACATGGAGCAATCAGCTCATTTGATTCAGTTCATTTAACTACTATGGATTAGTAGTTGAAGAGGCTAGTTGTCTATCGAGGTAACCCCAGAGATGCTCTATTAGATTAAATCAGAAAATAAAGAGAGCCATTCCACTCACTCCAATCTGCAATTCTAAAGATTTCAGTAAGAAGCCTAGCTCGATGTGATCAGGCATTATCATCCCTTACTATGAATTCCACAGCAATAGCTTAGTAATGTAACTTGTGAAACAAGGATCTCGTCCTGATAATTCGCAACATTCAGAGTTCCCCCATGGAGCTCATTCAGGTCAAAGATACCACGAAGAGAAATTCTATCTCAAACTCTAATTCCAATTTCTCTATATTTCTGTCTTTAAACAATGTAATTTTAACAGTATCTATTCTCTCTAGTTCAGAATATGACTTAAATAACTCTCGAAAATGAAATAGGACTCTTTCATGAAAAGTAATGTAGACAATCTCTACCTGATTCAGCTAGCATGCTATCTTGTACAACATAAATGAACGCTTATATGTTGTCGAGTAAGAAGACACACACAGAACGGATCGTCTTGCATAGTCTTTTAGTGCGAAAACGTTTGTGTACCGTAATAGCAGATATTGAAGTCCCTGATTTCAAATAATGATTTGAAATGAGATGAAACAATGTGTTTCTCCTTTTTCAGGACGAAATATTTAGAAATTAATCCTGTGCATGTTTTATTAACTTTGTGCAACCAGGAACAAGTTTTCTTAAAGCTGAATTTTCGAATCCTAAAATTTTGGAGTGAACTGTAAATCCCATTAAGAGGTCTAGTAACATCTCCTTGTGATAATTCCATTTCTGATTCTGCAACATCTTAACGAGTCCTGTAAGCAACAACTCCTTGACATGGGCCGTAATAGTATCAACAATTGACAAACATACAAAATTCCCTGCCCTTTATAAAAAATGGAATATTCGTAATTCCACAGATTGGTTATATTAAAACTAATTAAAGTAAATAATACTGAACTGATATTAAAACTAGTAATATTATTACTTTAAATACTAATATTACAAACTAATATTAATAATAAAACTAATTGAAGTAATTATTTTTTGTTTAAAAACTCTCTTAACTCATTGTTCACTTAATACAATATACTTAAAATATTAAGATTGCAATTTATTGCAATGTAGGTAACAAGTAATAGTAAACTAAAAATATTTAAGAAAAAATTAGACAACTTAAACGTATTTTAATAATGTGCGTCATGTTTTAACATTATTTTAACTTAAAAATACTCAATGCTACAATTTTTAATCGAATTCAAGTACATCACAATTATTTTTAATGCCAAAAGTTTTCAAATGAACGGTGAAAATTACCTTAAGAATGTAACTTCATAACTCAAGAAATTCAAAAACGAATACAAAATTTTTAGTCTTATTCACACACGGACAATTGTACTTAATTATACCGTAAAATTCCTCATATCTTTCTCGATGCCTTGGAATATTCTGTAAAAGTAGTGTTTCTTAAAGTGTGGGATGCGCCACCTGGGGGGCGCGAAAAACCTACGAGGGGGGCGCGAGCATATCGAAAATAAAAGATTAAAAAAATTATTTATTGGAATAAAGAAAAAGAAAATACTTTCTGACATAATAAAAAAATACACATTGGCACTGATATAATTTAGATATATCATCTGCGATATTACGTCACCAAAAATAAAAGATTCTACTTCAAAATCTCATTAGCTATCTGTGTGATACTATAACCAAATAAAAAACATTTTATTTGATTTGCTGCAGTCCCATGATGAGAGCATTTTTTATTACGTTTTATTTATAAGCATCAAATACTACTCTTTCAGAGAAAAAACCAAACCCAGACCCATAATCAAAAAAAAATTAGGAAGATAAAAAATTCAACACTGTTATATTATTGAAATATTGTACATTAGCTGTAGGCAGCAGAATGTATTTGCTGCGGTTTGACCTTCGAACTTACTTGTACGGTTAGTTACGTCCCTGCACTTATGTATTTGTTTTTTTTTTTCATTTAGGGAAGTTTGTAAGTAAACTATTTCTTCTGAGCTTTTTCCTTGTAAAATATTTTTATGATTTTTGGAAAAGCACAGAGAGCACTTTGAAGGATTACTTGGCCAAGATTTATTTTTATGAGTATTCCCAAACGTATAAAGTATAATGAAAAACGTTCTACACATTTTTTTGGAACATCCATATTGTATTAAATACAATTTTAATCTGGGTGCGGTCACGTCGAGCACAGAATGCATGAAATCGGTAATTCTGGCAAAATCTGTTTAATTGTTACCAAAGGCCCTAACACTATCCTCCTGTTTGGCAGTCTTAACGTGAAATAAAATCTATTTGTCACATATGTCCCTCTTTTTTGGGAGTGATAAACATTTTCTTACAATCTTAAGGTATTTGTTTTGACTGCATTCCCACTGCGATCACTTTTTTCACAAAATATTTTCTGTGTTCATGCGACACCCCCCTATGAATAAATTAATGACTTTGCCTTGTTGTACGACTTATTGTGGTTTAGTAAATGAGCATGATGAGCAGGTTATTGTTTGCTAAATGATCAGAATATATATATAAAAAAGAAATGGGTATCATTGATCTCTATTGAAAGTTAAAACTGATAAAACAAAACATTGAAGAAAATGCTGAAATAATGCATATTAAAGTAAATTTGAGAAAAGCGGAGAACATGAAACGAAAGAAAAATTTTCAAATGCCACTAAAAGAACTGCTTCAACTAAAATGTGAAGCCATAAGTATCAGAAGACACACTTTGCCTTGTCAAAAACTCACAAGCAAGCAAAAATGCAACATGCTATTTGTCGAACATCAAAGGACAGTAAAATTACAATAACTTGAACAAAATATAACAGTTTTGCCTGCAAATAACTTTCCTGCAATGTTAGTGACAATTGCCTGTGATTTGTGTCTTTTTTAAGGTCACGCACACTTGAAATATTTTAGTTCACTTTTCTTCGATTTTTTCCGAAAATTATCAAAGAAAAATTGAAAAGTCCTTGAAAGTATAGGTAAGTATATTTTTTCTTAATTAAATTATTCACTGGAATTACGATTTTTATTGTGTACTATAAAAATAATTATAAAAAAGGATTGGGGTGACTCAATAACCCCTCTCGATCATTAGTATCAAGTGCGCGCCTGCTCCAGGGTTAAAAAATGTTGAGGTATTTTCGCTTTAAATATTTAAAATAATACAATTACTCTTCATCGGAATTTTATATTATTGTTCATTATTCAACATCAAATATAAATTTTTTCCCCTAAAATTTAATTAAAAAGGCTTATCTAAAAAGGTTTGCTAGGTATTTCTTATTCCCTCTAATAAAATGTGTAAACATGTTAATCACCAGAAGAATTTATAATTTGAAGATAACAATAATTCGGGTCTTAAAGGGTTATTAGATGGATTAGAGTAGATTAGTTTTTATAAACAGACATATTAATTGACCATAATCAAAGTCGTATTGTTTGGTTTGGGAAGAATACAATCTATATTAAAATTAAAATTAGCATTTCTATCATGTGTAATAAACAAATTCATATGTACCAATACTGATTACATATATATATATATATATATATATATATATATATATATATATATATATATATACATATGTATAGCTATAAAACCTAAGTATAAATAGTCAAGATATGTTGGAAATATTAGCATCAGTATATATATATATATATATACACTGCTGGACAATTGCTAAGGACGGATAACACTATCATCCATAGCAACCACAAAATGAAAGGAAGCAAAATGTGGAAAATTAGAATAAGTGCGGGATATTAGTAAGAAGAAGTATGAGTATATGCAAATTTTTTCCACGTCTGTTCATCACGTGATAGCGTTCATAAGAGCTTTAAAGGTTTTGACGCGTGTGGACAGTTGTTGTTTCAAGTCAAAGTTTTACAGGAAATATTTAATAGACGAACTTAAAATTTTTGGCATGTCTTCCCGACATTACATAGATGATTTTATGCGTGGCCGTATTATTGGAAAGATCGAAGAATGGCGAAAAATAACAGATGTTGCCAGGGAGTTCGACATCGCTCACAGCGTTGTTTCACGCCTGTGGAAGTCATTTAAAACTACTGGAATGTGTAGTAGACGGCACGGGGGAGGTCGTGTTAGAAGTACGACGCCTGCAGAAGACAGATATATCGTCCTATATCAGCAAAAAGGAACAGGCGCACCACAGCTCAGCAGGTGGCAAATCAGTTTCTTGCTGCCTCAGGAAAGCAGATCTCCCGAAAAACTGTTGCCAGACGTTTGAGGGGAGGAGGACTATACGCACGCAGACCTGTTGTGTGTGTCCCATTGACCAGACAGCACCGTACTGCCCGTTTGCAATGGTGTCGTGAGCATCACAATTGGACTGAACAGGACTGGGCATGCGTACTATTCTCAGATGAGAGTAGGTTCAGTCTGTCATCGGATTGTAGACGCCAACTGATCTGGCGCGAGAGTGGTACTGCTTATCGTCCAGAAAAGAACCAGGAAAAGGACCGATATCCGACATGCAGTCTCATGGTGTGGGCCGGCATCATGATCATTAGCCGCATGTTCCTACATGTGGTTGCGAATGGGACTATGACGGGCCAACGATACATTGATGAAGTTCTACTTCCTCATTTTCGTCTTTTCCGTGGTGCTGTCGGTGATAAATTTGTTTTTATAGACGACAACGCAACATGTCATCGAACACTCGCTGTTCAGGATTGTCTAGACAGCGAGGGTATTCAACGTCTCGTATGTCCAGCGCATTCTCCAGATCTAAACCCCATTGAAAATGTGTGGGATACTTTGGGGAGGCAAGTTGCTGGTCAAAATTATCCTTCGACAAACAAGAACACCCTCATTCGTGCACTCACAGAGGAATGGGATAAATTGCCTCAACAGCTGCTGGATAATGTTGTGCAAAGTATGGTACGACGTGTAGAATGTTACATCCCACTCCACGGTGGACATATCCCGTACTGATACCTTTCTTTAAGGTGCCTGCTGACTTTTAGATGCATTGTTCCATTTCTCCGTACGCAGATCAAATGAACATTTTTTTAAGATGTTTCACAGCTTTTGTACTTTCCAGAACAATAAATATGCTTTATTCTAATGTCTGAACAGTGTGGCAACTATATTTTATCCTAGTAGGCCTCATGTCTCGCTTAATGTTATGCTACATAGCAATTTGTGATCCGTCCTTAGCAATTGTCCAGCAGTGTATATTCACGCTGTATCCAATGCTCACTATAATAACTAATAAAACTTAATTTTGTTTCAGTATTTTGTAAAAAATTTTAAATTTCAAATAGTAATATAAAATCTGGAAGACATAGCTTTTTACTCCTAAATTGTATATGTAGTACAACAATGAGAGAGAGAATAACCACGAATACTTATGTAAGAAACCAGTCAAACTTTCAGAGGAAATATATATATATATATATATATATATATATATATATATATGTGCGTGTGTGTGTGTGTCACCGGGTTTAAGCAGAATTTTTTTTTTTATTTCACAAATCTCCGGAACACTAATCTCACTACACAAATTCCAAGATAACTACATTTCTCTATCACAATCTACCCAGATGAAGATTAAGATAAATAAAAGAAACTGCTTGCGACTTGATTTGTCCTCCCCTTTGCTTACTCTTCTTCAGTAGCGCATACAAGAATTTTCAGGGGGTGTCTAGGGTCCAAAGTCCAATATTCTCGTATCATGATCCAATACGCCACCCAGCGTATTCTTTTGATTTTGTCAATTTTCGGGAACAAAAAAACAGTAAAAAGTTTATTGTTGAATAAATAATTAGCAATTAGCATTTAATGATAAAAATAATTATTAAAAACCATTACTACATTACATTTTACGTACTATATACATAGGAGTATAATCAATTAATCGGGAAAAAAATCGAGGGCTTTGGAGGGTTCCGGACCCGAGGACCTCCCTTGCATGCGCCAATGGTCATCACTCATTTTTTAAGTGTAACATCTTTCCTCTCGATTGCTGAATTTTTTGGAGTTATTTCGTCAAAAAGGAAGGAAGTTTGTAACAGGAAGTGACGTAAGCACGCGCTATTTGATTTGACCAATGAGAGCGTGTGGTCGCTACCCCTCACATCGGGGTCCAAGTCTAGTCGTTTTTTTTTTTATATTGTTAAAGTTAATATTTCAAAAGATTCGAATTCTTATTCAGGATAATCCTACGATAAAGTCTCAGGATTCATTGTGTAAGAAATCTGAGGTTGATTTATCCATGTAAACTATATTAATAATTATATTTACTTTTAAGCATCTGACAAAGTTCAACATTCTTGAAAAATACGAGTAAGTACCATGGAATTATTCGAATAAATATTTTAGTGCGTATCTTTTTCATACGTTGAGGTTAATTCCTATCGCTGTCAATGTAATATTTTTAATTATAATTTTAAAAAAGTTTTCTCGACTAAAAAACTCCTATAAGGGGTGTGACTCAATGTGATAAAGGGACACGCGGGGAAGGGGTTCTTAATTAAGTCCACTAGTTAATTAAACACGTTTATTAGACAAAACAAACATTTACATACATAACTAGAGAACTAACAGTTACAATAGAATTGAAAGGGATCGGGGGAGCGCATGCTCGTACGTTCTTACAGTTCCGAAGTTTGGCCATTACTGAAGATTGTTCTAGCCGCTAGAGGGCGCGATAGTCTTTCTACTGTTCATATGAGAAGAGTTTAAACTACGGGGGGTTACAATCTCCCCCTATGGATCCGACGACGTCCCGGCGAGGAGACATAATTAGCTGTTGTAGTAGTAGCTCTTGTTGAGGGATGGATGGTTCTGTTGGAGATTTGAGGTTTAGAAGCCATTTCAGAGGTTGGTGGTCGGATGCCACGGTTATTTCTGTTCCTTCAATATAACCACGAAATTTCTTCAAAGCCCATACCACAGCAAGGGCCTCCCTCTCTGTGGTGGAATAATTGCGTTCTGCTGGGGTTAGCAGTCGACTAGCGTATTCTATAGGATGTTCATCAGTTCCTTCTCCTTGAAGTAAAACTGCTCCAAGGGCATAATTGCTAGCATCTGTTCGAATAATATATGGCTTAGTACCATCAGCTTGCTTTAACACAAGAGGTGTTGTAAGACTGTTTTTAAAGGTTTGAAATGCATTTTGTTGGTCAAATCCCCACTGCCACTTGACTTTCTTCTTTGTAAGATAACTTAGTGGACGTGAAATCTTCGCAAAATCTTGAATATATTTTCGAAACCACGAACAAGTTTGCAGAAAAGATTGTAGTTCTTTGACGTATTTAGGGGTGGAATATCCAGTATAGACGCAACTTTTCTGGATCAACTTCTATTCCTTTTTGTGTAATCCAAAATCCAAGATATTTAACTCGAGAAGAGGCAAAATGGCATTTTTCTCTATTTGCTTTAAGTTTGAAATGTAAGAGTCTTTCAAAAATAGCTTTAAGATCAAACATGTGTTTTTCAAAAGTTTCTGACAAAACAATTATATCATCTAGATAAGGTAGTGCTAGAATGTCTTCCAGACCATTACAAAAACGGTTCATCAGTCTTTGAAAAGTAGCAGGTGCGTTGCGCAAACCATATTGCATTTGTAAGAAACGGTAAGTGCCAAAAGGACATACAAATGCTGTCTTGTCTTGATCTTCAACGTGCACTTTAACTTGATGCTATCCTGCTCGCAGATCAAGTGTAGACATGAAAGGAGTGAGTTTTGCTTGATGTAACAAGTCATCCATTCTAGGAAGAGGATAGGTATCTGCGACTGTAATTTCATTCAATTTCCTGTAATCAATACAGAGGCGAAATGTTCCATTTGGTTTTGGTATAAGTACCACTAGGGAAGCATACGGGGATTCACATTCTTCAATTATGCCTTCTGAGAGAAGTCTATCGATTTCTTGTTTTAATAATTCCTTCTTGGAAGGATTCATCCTATAAGGTGGCATTGTAACTGGAAGATGGTTTCTTGTATTTATACGATGTTCAATAAATGGTGTAGGCTCTCCCCCTGGTTGAAAGCATTCTTCATACTTTTCCAATAGTGAATTTATTTCTTCCCGTTGTGGAAGTGAAAGGTGAGTACCTTCATTTTTCCGAAGTTGACAAAGATGTGGTTTAGGGTCAACAGTGAGCAGAGCATTGATATTAGGAGGCGCTTTCACAAAATTATATTTTCTGTGAGACGTTTCAGTAAAGTACCATTGTTTTCTTTGGAGATCTAAGACGATCCCTGCAGCTGTTAAAAAGTCTATGCCTAGAAAGGTTCTGTTACCTCTAGCATTTTTCAAAATGAATAGTTCCGTGGGAATGACTTTTCCTTGAATACTAATGTCTACAGAAGTTGTCAGTATTTCTGTGGTTTGAGTACGACCGTCAGCAAGAGTCATCTGCATGGTTTTCTCTTCAAAATTCAATCCTTTTTGTTTAAGTAAATGGTATAATTTTTCACCAGCCACTGAATGTGTAGCACCAGTATCAGCACAAACTGCTGCTTCTGTATTACAAATGGAAATTTGGATTATACTAATGGGATTACTTTCACTAGAAAAACTATAAAAGTTTGATTGATTCAGACTTGATGACAAGGCATCATCTTTTTGTCGAACTGGGTTGCAAGTGTGGCATCTTGATCGAATGATTCCCGGAGCACCACATCCATAGCAAGATACAGGAGTTCTGTCTTCTTTTGTATCAACGATTTTCTTTTCAGGTATTCTGTCTTTGGAAATGGGATTCCGCCTACTTTTACTGGGGAAACCAGACAGAGAATGTTCATACGACAACTTAGGATTTTGTGTGTAGTTACTTCTCCAGGGACTGGAATTCATTTCTTTTTGTTTCCAGCTAAAGTTTTTATTGTTTTTATTTCTCATGTTTTTAACTTCTTCATACGAATCTAGCTTATCCACTAGTTGTAGAGGATTGTTCCAATTACACCACTGGTCCAAAAAGTGATCTTTGTAATCTTGAGGGGTTTTCTTTTTTATTTGGTCCGCCACAATCAAATCTTTCAATTCTTCAAGCGTCGTAACTTTTGATTCTTTCAGCCACCCATCAAAATATGTTTGCAAGTCAAAGTAGAAGTCACGCCAGGTTTTCACAGGATCTTTAGTGTGTCGGGAAAACATCTGCCGAAATTTTTCTGCACTTAATTTAAAGCGTTTTAGAAGAATTTGTTTGACTTTATAGTAGTCTTGAGCAACGGCAAAAGATTCTTTAGTGATTAAATTTGAAACTTCAGTTGGTAAAAGACCAACAAGGTATACCACCCACTGTTGAATTGGTACTTTTAAAAATGTTAATTGCCTTTCGAAGAGGTCTAGAAAAATTGTTACATCAGTTGTCTTTGGATCAAAAATCGGTAATAGCTTATGGAGTTCTAACTTTGACATATTGGAGTCTGCAGTTGTAGAAGTATCAATTGTAAATTGAAGTTTTTGTAGTTCAAATATTCGTTGGTTTTCCCTATCTCTTTCAGCTCGCAATTCGAGCTCTTTTCTATCACTAATAATACGATTTAAACATTCTTTAGTAAAATCTACATCATACCCTTCACTTTTTAAGATTGCGTCTTTTATGTCAAGAACTTTGAAATTATCTGGTATTGATATGTCTAGCGTTTCCGCCAATTCAAGGAGGTCCTGCCTGCGACCTTTTGCTAAATAGGCCATCGTGAAATGTCACTTCAAATTAATTACAAATATATTCGTTGAACTTTAAATTAAATTTAACCAATTGTTATTAATTAATTAATAATACAGTGTTATGCAACATAAAAATAATATCTTAATTTCTACAAAATGCAATTCGAAAAATTTGTATTAATCACAAAATGAAAAAAATAAAAATATTCTCGTAGATATCACTTTTAACTCAAAAAAATCTAAGTAAAAATACTATCAAACTTTTATAGTTAAAAAAACCCATCAAAATTATCTGAAAACACATTTGAAATACATCATACCACAAGTAAAAAGAGTCATATACGTTCTCATAAATAAAAGTTCTACTTAGCCGAAACAAAATTTCCTATTAGTATTCAAAAAGAAAAGTTATTAGAACTCAGAGTTATAAATAACCTTGAACTGTCTATTTCTCCCTGTTTAAATTTATTCTCGCTTACGCAGCATAAAAATCTCATCAGTTTCATAAATGAATCATAGCTTAAAAATTAATACTAGCAAGAAGAGAAAACGGAGATATATATATTCTTTTTTTTCTTTTAAACCACTAAATATATTATTTAACTGAGACAAATCTTTCAACATATATAATGCACATTTTACACTTAAAATTATACACATAATGAATTTTTTTTTTTGAAAATAGCATATAACAATACAAAAAATTTTCCAGCTTAAATGCTTTTGAACAAGTATTGTAATCATTCAGAGAAAATAATATACATAAATACATATATATTTGGTTTTGTGTTCTCACTTAAGCTTTTAAGTAAACAACGTTATACTTATTAGTTTAAACAATACAGGAAGTATATTTTAAAAATACATTGAATTTAATTTAACTGTATATTATGCTGTTTAGCAAATTACACAATTACATTTCTTGAAATAAGAAAAAAAAGATTTCTTAATTTAATTCGAACAGGACGTTCTAAATTTAAACCAGTAAAGAATGTTCTCTATGTCAGAACAATGAAGTCAATTTTTAAGAAATTAAAACTTACACAATTCTCTATGATATTAAATCCAATTTGCATTTGGGCATGCAATGGTTAATTTAGTATTATAAGGTATGATACTTAAAAGAAAATTCAAAGTAAAAACTTAACTTGTTCTTCAGGTGAAGATAAATCCAACGATTTTGTTAAACTTGCTCATTCTACAGGTGAGAACGGAACAATAGCGGTTAACCTGAAAATTAATAGCGAGCAACAGCCAAGCCTCTTTAACTATAAAAACACGTTGGGCGTCAAATTATAAGGGGTGTGACCCAATGTGATAAAGGGACACGTGGGGAAGGGGTTCTTAATTAAGTCCACTAGTTAATTAAACACGTTTATTAGACAAAAACATTTACATACATAAATAGAGAACTAACAGTTACAATAGAATTGAAAGGGATCGGAGCGCATGCTCGTACGTCCTTACAGTTCCGAAGCTTGGCCATTACTGAAGATTGTTCTAGCCGCTAGAGGGCGCGATAGTCTTTCTACTGTTCATATGAGAAGAGTTTAAACTACGGGGGGTTACACTCCTAAATAAAATTCTCATTAAAGATATAATTATTCGATAGAAAATTATTTCCAATCATACTCGATTCATTTTTTTTTAGATTTAAGTTACTATTTCGTATTTACCACGATATCATGTGAGATGTTACACATAATATGCGACAACTGTAAGGTTCATTTTTTTTATAAAATGATTAGGTCATTAAATTTTAAATTGTTCTAAATAGTAAGATAAAACATTAAATATTTTAATTCTTGATTTTAATATGTAAATAGATGGCTTCTTTAGCAAAAAGGCTAAACACGTTTCATTTCAGAAAAAAAGGGATCAACTCTGATAAAAAATAAGTAGTATGATAAAATACGCTGCTCTCTATAGAATAACGCAGCCGAAATATAACATTAATGTAAGAGTAATCTTATATCAAAAAATATTCCGATTTCTGATTCTATTCTTTACAATTACGCGAAGTCAGCCGAAAAGTCTTCGACCTAAAATTTGCGGTTTATGAAGTTCTCGAGATCAACCGTTGGGTTTTCTACAACATTACTTTATTTCATTTTTATTACACGATATGTTTAAAAGAAGGAATCGCAAACACTTTTTGTACGTATATATATAGTATATATATATATATATATATATATATATGTATATATATGTATATATATATATATATGTATGTATATATATGTATGTATGTATATATATATATGTATATATATATATGTATATATATATATGTATATATATGTATGTATGTATATATATATGTATATATATATATATATATATAGAGAGAGAGAGAGAGAGAGAGAGAGAAAGAGAGAGAGCACGTGAATCGATACAAAGAAAATGCTAATTTTGTTTGTATAAGTTGTATCACGAAACAAGCATGTTTTATTAAGAAATTGAATTGTTAACACAAAATTAACTACCAATATAATTTTTAAAAAATTACTTTAATTAATTTTAAATTAATTTACCTTATTTATTAAAACAAACTTAACTCTGTGAATATTTATATTCATGCGTTATTTTTTCCGGTTTTGTCTCATCTCAAAGATGAATCAGTTTATTCCTTGGTATTTCCCTCTATAAACGCGAATTAGTTTAAAATGGTAATGAAATGAATTAATCTGGGAGTGTACATTCTAACTGTATCAGAACAAAATTATTCTCATAAATAATAATATAATACATTTTAGATACAATCGGTATCAGAATAAAAACTGCTGAAATTTTTGTTGCAATTAATTAATGATCATTAGTAAAAAGATTTTTAGATGAAACACATCCATCTAGCACCATATTAATATAGTTCTTTGCACAAAATTTGATTACAAATATATATTTTTATAAGAAGGTTCAGTAGACCGTATGTACTTAACCCGCCACAGATTCCGTTGCCTTTAAAAGATTATGAAATAAAAAAATGAGCAAACGAACAACGAGTACTGAACAGCATTTTACATATTTTGAATCTAATGTTGTATTACTGTAACCAGAAAATGAATTCAGAATTGGAACAATTTTTAGGGAATTAATTCACAAAAGATAAGGTAAATAACTTACTAATTATAAAAGTGTTCCGAAAGAAATGAAAATTTACAATTGATATCATCTTGATCAAATAATTATAAACTTTTAGCCTTCAATTATAATTTTTTTGGGTTTTTTTTTTTTTAATTTTCGTCTTCAATTCTCAAGCCAAAATTTCCGACGAGTCAGCTTGATGTAATTCTCTAAGTGACTAATGTTATAAAGAGCTTTTTGAAAGTATGGTGTACCTTGCTAGATATACTCCATGTTGCCTAAATGATAATTTTTTAAAGTTTTTTTTTCTTTTAGAATTTCGGCATTATTTATATATCTGTAATCAAAACGATTATGTATGTTGCTAACATTTTCAAAATATCATCAGAGTATTTATATCTCAGAAATCCTTATCAAAGGACTACATTCATAACTGAGAAGGTATTGAGCAATCTTGAGTCCCGTAATCAACTATCAGTATATATATATATATATATATAACAGACGATAAACTAATGCTTAAAAGTAAACATCTAAAAATTGTTTTCTAAATATTAAAATATGTACGAGTGTCATTCCAAATAGCAAATAATTTTCAAAGAAAAACGCTCAGTATAACCTATTTACACAATCACAATTCTTTGGCTTGTATAAAAACTTCATATGTATCATACTGATAAGTAATACGCGGGGTTGATTTCATAATAATAATGAAAAACAGTTCACTTTTCAACACCTTTCAAGGATTTTACAACAAAGATATTGTCTTTAATTCTAGAAAATTATGTACTATCGCATTTACTGCTTTCTCTCATGAATTAATTTCTGGATTTAACAATTTAAGTTATAGCTTGTGTGTGTGTGTGTAAGTACTTTCGATAATTATATTTGAAAGTTTTTTAATAGAAGAAGTATTTTTTTATTTTCAGAAATGCATATTAAAAATTCGGTTTCTCTAAGGATAAGTGTATCATAGCTTGAATAAAAGTTAGTTACATAATATTAAAAAGTAAACTTTAAAAAAAAACATCTTTTTTTTAAAGAATAACATGAAACTATGTTATACCCGAAAGTTTAAAGTAACAATTTTTAATACCCCTTTGTTTGACAAGACTCTTATGTAAGGACTAGATTCAAATTTGAGAATGATGAAATTTGTATACAATCCCCTACTAAAAATTTACCTCCTCCTGCATCATAAATAAAAGCTTTATCTCATTAATCAGTGGAGTTTCGCTTCTAATACAAATCTCGATTCGCCGATGAATAAATAAAGAAGTCGGATCATCGCCTATTGACACAAAAATCACTACCTTGAAGTGAACAAAATCTCGATCGTGTTAATGGGCGACCGTGAATTCAATGACAACATCAAATCGTTACTATTTATTATTTGATGAAAGCGATCAAAATCTATGGACCATCAAATAATTGATAATTACTTCAGAAGGATAGGGAAGTAATGGGGGAGAAATTTATATTTCACTCATTGTCGGATATTTTTTTTCTTTTAAATTTTACTCATGATAAAAATATTCTTTAGAAAAATATATGCTAAGTGGGTTCATTCCAAAATTTAAAAATATACTTCATCTCCAAATTCATCAAAATTTAAAAAAAAAAGGAAAATAAGTTCAAATTCTTCACTCCTATTTATATTAATTAAATTACTTGAATTTAAAAATTAAATATGCAAAATTCCAATCATGAGCTACATTTTTTATTTAAAGAGCTCTTTTTATTTTAAGTAAAATGCATCGTTTTTATTTCTTAAGTTTCAAACTTTAATATCCCTTGCTTATTTCAATATTTGTGCATTAAAATGGCCAAACAAACTTTCTTGAGAAAATATTTCTTATTATTGTTAATTAATTTCAAGGAAATATCTCAAAATGTTGGTATTCGCAACATTAGAATTACATTTTAGAAAGACGGAACTTCTTTAATTTCATTTCATTTCTTTTTCAGTAGAAACCATTTCAAGTAATTTATCCGTTTTCCCGCTTTATTATCCAATATGGATCGCATTTTACATCGGTTTACGTAAAACCTTTTCTTAATTTTATTTCTGACTTTGCAACAGTTTCATTTATATTAAATAATTCCACTCAGACTGATGAAAAAAATGAAAACTAAATTAAAAAAACTCATTATACTCAGATTTGAAAATTTTACTTTTAGTTGAACAAAAAATAATCTTTCTTTTAGATATAAAAATCTTTTAAAAGTAACTTAATTCTAAGAAAATGAATTTGTTTTCTTAATTTATAAGGAAACATTATATATATATATATATATATATATATATATATATATATATATATATATATATATATATATATATATTTCCAAGTGTTATTTCTTTTTTAATTTTAAATTCCTACTTCTAGTAAACAATAGCAACACATATTCTACTACTACTGATACTTCTACAGATTATTTATAACCTTAAAGTTACGGGTATTATTAAAAATAGTAAAAATCCCGTTAATTGTTAAAAAGTTAAAATTCTTTTTCAAAACATAGTTATGACTTTGAAGACTTGTTTCATTCAAAATATCTATGAATGACAAAGTTTTAAACAATTTTGATAATTTTGGTTTAAACAGCGTTAAATAGATTTAAAATCAAAACACACATTCACATTAATTCAGTTAATTCACATTAATTATTGTTATAAAATACATAAATAGATAAAAGGCATAACACAAGAGGATAAATTATGTTTATATTTTCAAGGAAAACAATTTAATATTCATAAATTTTACCTATAAAGATATATTAATGATCTAATTGTTTTTGGTAAAATTATTGAGTTCTTACATGATATTTTTTTTTGACTTATTTAAAACTTACTAAAATTAATCGTAATAAACTTTTGATAGAATTCCTGACTACAAATTTACACATTATGAATCATTATTCAAAATATTTTCGATACACACACAAGGAAAGTTTTTAATTTAAACATTATTAAAGATTTTTCTGGAAAATTGATATTCATTTGTCAATTTATAAAAATATAACTATCTCCAGACTAATTATTGTTTAGTTAATAAATATAGTGACAAAATTAATAATACTTAAAAATTATAAGGGATTCTGTTTAGAATATTATTACTCTACTAGAAATGTCTTAAACTATACATTTGTTATAAACTTAATGATATTTTTTGAATTTATTTGCATTTTAATATTTATTATTTGCTTTACTTCATCATAAACATGGATAACAATTTACTTGCCTTGATAATATTAATTTAATTTTTTAAAATTTTACTCATTAGTACTATTTATACATGTACCATGTTGCTGAATTCAGTAAGAAATATATTCATAAACACACTGGTGTTCAAAACTAAGAGAATTTGCATATTTTATCGAATTTCAGGAAAATAATTGAAAGAAATGTAAACATCTAACTTTGAAAATAAGATGCAAATCTTGTTCGTCGAATTAGTGACGTGTGTGGAGGTGGAGTTAGTCAAGGAACAGGTTTTATAAGCACGTCTGCCGAAATCCGCGTTCATTTTTTTCGCTGTCACAACTCGCCGAATTTCTTGGAGTTTTTTTTTTTTTTTTGCAGCAGTAGGTAAAATTACAATTCAAGCAGTAAAAATGAGTAACCACCAACGCTTAGATGATGAAATGAGGTGGTGAATTGTAGGTAAGGGCCATTCTCAAAACCAGATTTGTAGAAAATTCAATTCAACACCCAGCGTCGTGTTCAACTTGCGGAAACAGTTTCAGGAAACCAGAGAGAGATATATACGTCAAGAGAAAGCTTTGGCGAGGTCATCCAAGAGCCACAATTATTAGAAAAGATAGCCATTTGTCCATTATAGCGAGACATAACAGGAATGATACAGCTTCTTCGTGCGTTGCATACAGTTACAGAAACCCGAGTTTCAAGGGTGACTGTTTTCAGAAAATTTCATGAGACATGCCTGTTTGCAAAAAGACCTATTGTTTGCGTCCCGTTTAGTTCTGCGAACAAAAAAGTCAATTTCAAATGATGCTTTGAGATTGGAGCTTGGATGAATGGGCACCTTTTCTTTTCACCGACGAGTCCCTATTCAGTATAACCAGTGATTCTCGCCGTACTTTCATGTGGAGAGAGAATGAAGTACCCATTACCTGCTCTCTAATAAAGGCCGATGCTTGATGGTCTGGGCAGGAATCACGTTGGATGGTCGTAGAGATCTCAATGTCTTTGAAAGAGGCACTAGGGCTGCTCTTATTTTGAGATTTTGGAGCCCTATGTTTGCCTTTTCCTGGGTGCAGTTGCCCCCAATACCCTTATACCACATGACAACGCGAGGCCATATAAAGCTCATCTGGTCGATGAATTACCGGAAAGAGGATGTTCATTGGATGGAATGACTAGCCAGATCACCAGACCTTAACCCCGTAGAGTCTGTCTTGTACGTTCTGGGAAAGGAAATTTTAACTCTCACCCCCCTCTGAGAATTATCCAAGGGCTAAAAATAGCGTTACTGAAGGAATTGGACCTATTGCCACAGGAATTCCCTTATTTCCGGAATGAAATCTCTGTACGAGACTTGAATATTTGTAAAAGGGAACCATACTACCTACTAACCCATTTTCTTTATTCCATATTGCAACCGCTCTTTCATACCTTCTATCTTTAATGAGTGCTACAAATACAGTGTATTTTATAACTTTATAACTGTTGAAATATGTGTATTATAACTGTTGAATGGTTATTTTTTGTAATATATCAATTTTATGAATAAACCAAATTTCACAAAAATTTGTCCAGTAGTTGTAGAGGTAATTGAACAAATCTGACTATTTTCTTAGTTTTAAACACCTTTGTAATTACTTCCAGCGTGTAGTGTTTACTCTTTAGAGTGAGAGGAGATAAAGGTTTGAAACTCTTTGATAATAATTAAATGTTATCTCAAAATCTTAGAAAATAATTTTAGTTCAAAAATTCTCTTAAAATTATTTCTAACAGCATTTTCTAAACTTATTTTTATTTTGGCCTAGTAACACAAGGAAAAAAGGGGAAGGTGATTTCTTAAAACTTCATTTAACCCTACAATTTTAGTTCAAAACCTAAGAGTTTAATGATAAAATTTTGAGTATATTTTACTTTGTTCTGAACTGAAAGCAAAACAATAAATAAGTAAATAGCAATTAAGTTCCATTTGAAATAATTTAGTACAATATTGAAGATTATATGTAAGCAAAACAACACCCACTTAAAGAAACATGGGATTCGATAATTCAGTACAAATTTCTGTCACAAAGGCATTTACAAACAAACCAAATATTGCTGAGAACTAACTACACATTATTTTGAAACACTGCAAGCAATGTGCGTTCATTTTTATATATTATTTTACTCAATTAAAGTCTTTAAAATCATTATTTTTCATAATCATTTATAATAAACCAAATTCTAGGAAAATTTTGCTTTACTTTTATTTTTATAACTGTGACGAAGGAGACGATGAATGTAATGCGATTTTCATTTGTGAGAATACCACGAATTTTGAAATCTGAATAAGAAAAAATTTATCTGCTTCGTGAAACATGATCCTAATGAGGAACGAGCTGGGATTTGATTTGAAGTCATTAATGTCCTCTTACAGAGAATTATACAATGGCCTAGCCTAATTACAAATACAACGATTAATTATTGAGAGAGAGAATTCGTTCTTAAACCCACTGAAGCACTGGAACCACAGAAGGCTAGCTCTAAATTTGTTCGAGAGATAAGAGATAGAATTTTACCAATGGAACACATAGACTATAATAAAGACATTACTAGTGTTAGCAGTAATATTGCAGTCTTTTGTGTTCATCAATAAATAAGTTTCTTTCTTTTTCAAATAATAATTTAATCTTTCTTTGTCTAATATATGTACAATCGTTATGAAATAAAACTTCTAAGATTCTAATATTAAAGCTCATGGTTTATTGTATTACTTTTGCTGATTATTAAAGACCGAAATCTATTTTTACACAGATGCAGAATATATTTTTACACAAATTATTTTACATGTATCCTACGAATTCTTCGGGAATGTGTCCATCGTATAAAGCAGAATTAGGCGTAGTTTATTGAATGTTATTTCTAAACGATTTGGATCCTCTTCAGTAAAATTGGAGGATAAAATATGTTAATTGGGTGGATTTTTATAACCCTTTTTTATTGTCTAATATAACCTACGAAAATGGATCAGAAATAGTTTTGAAAAAATAATTGTCTCCATTTCCTGCAGGATTACGTGTGTGTATACTATTCATTTCATATACTAAAAATTTGTATCTTAAATTTTCGTAAATATTTTTAAATAAAAGTTATAGGTCCACTTTTAAAAAATCTTTACAACGAATCAACTATCTCTTATCATATATTTAATGAACAACAAAAATAGAGCGCCATTATGAAGAAGACTAGAAATTGAACTTTAGTTGTTAAAATTCTGCTTGCAATGAATTATGCAAAACTTTGTGATTCATTAAAATAGAACCTTTCTAATCAGACATAATTATTCATAAAGTCTAAATGTTTTGGGTGTGAGACACCGCTATGAAATATATTGCTGCATGTATTTAAGATCAAGATTTGGTACCATTCTCCTTTTATATTCAATAGTTGACTGTATTTTTCAAGATACATAAGAAACACCATAGAGAGAATGGAGGTTTTATACTCATCATAAATAGTCTTTTGTTTCAATTTTAATAACATTGGTTCGAATATGGCTGAGAAAATGTGCAGAATTTATTTAGTTCTGCAAATAACTTTGAGCCGGGTTTTGAAAAATCTAATGAAAAAGTTAAAGTAGAATTTCATTGTAATAAACTTATTATTTAAATGAGTATGTTTGTGCAGTTATAAAAAAGAAACTTTCTACCACACATACACACAAGGGGTTCTTTTATCTACTAAAATAAGAATGAATGATTTTTTTTATTTAAGTGAAATAATTTATGGAGATTAATATATATAAACATATATGTAATGAATTAAACATTCATAAGTAAAAATTCGAGTGTTATTCCTACAAGGAATTTATTGAACTAGGTTACTTCTCTCTACTGCATTCCCGTTTTTTTCAAAAATCTATTAACAAAGCATCAAACATCATGAAAGCAAGTAGTAATGGTTGAAAACTCGTGGCATGTGTAAGTCCTGCATTCAAGTCTGGCTGCCGCCACAACAGACCTACCGTAAAAAGCCGCTTATGCATGCTAAACCTGTCAAGGATGTCTCAATGGTGTGGAAGTTTGGTAAATGAGGTGTCATTTTCGTCACTTGACCCTGGTTCAAAATTTAGAGGTCTGACGCCAATAGCCCTCATGTTGCTTTCAAGTACAAAAAGTAAAGTTTCAAGTAAAAAAAATAAAATAATCGCATCTCATAAACGTCACTCTCTTCAGCAGCACAAGGACTATGGTGACGGACTTCTTAAGTTTGAGCGTTGGACAAAATGAAGAGGTCGGCACATGAGTTGGCATCCTACTTTTCCCCACCATGCCAGCGTGAGGCATTTGAGCTTCGACAGAATTAAAATGCATAGCGCTTCTACGCGGCCAATCTTCAATGGCACCAGGACTCGACAACACCAATCGTGAGTTGGCGACCTTGACCATTCATCTATCCATATGATCACCAATCCAATCTCAAACATAACTTAAGTCAGGATATAACACATTCTTAAATCCTGCAGATTGATTGGAGAACAATTATTCTAATCATTTGATGCTGACTTAGTAAATACAATGCGTTAGTTTTGGAGGAATATTATACTCTTCAAATCTTAGATATATTTAGATAAATTTTGAAGAAATTCAATAGAAAAATTTTCTGAATGAGTTAATTACAACCAATCTGCAAAAAATAATGAATTATTTTTAGGAAAAGTTTTAGTCGTACAAAAAATAAACATTGCTGACTATTTAGAAGTATCACATACAGTTCTTGAAGCGAGCTCGTGCATTGAAGTTAAAGTCATGACAAAAGGTTCAATTGCAAACTCATTAAAACACAATTCTTTTCCAAAAGAGACTTGAACGAAAATTTCAGTGATAGGTAATTCAACTGAGTTCCTTGGGGGATTCCTTACAGTAATTATCATTTGAAGAGTTCTTAGCATTTCTCTTTAATCTATTGTGATAGTTTAATTTCCCTTCCATGCCAAACAGTGGGGAGAGATGGAGAATGGAAGCATACTTGTATGCTTCGAAAACCTTTCTGTCTTTTTTCCTCCCCTATCTCTCGGAATCCATACCGAAATACAATTCAAGTATGGATTATAGCAAAAAAAGAAAAAGGAAAAAAATGTGTTGGGGTATAATTTTTTATTTTCATGTAAAGTTTTCTATCTTTCTGAAATTATTAACGGTATTTACGGCTTTGAGCGTTTTCCTAATTGAAATTTTAGAATTTACGTACTTTCTTTTAAGAAAACTCCCGCCACGAAATAATTATGAGAAGTTTTGTACCTTCCTGAAGTGGGTGATTATGTGAAAACCTCTTCTCGCTTGGTTGCCTTATGCCATGTACTTTATTTAGTGGTTAACTAGGTAGGTAGTTTTCTTTCGGTATTTTTTCCTTTCCAAAGTGATTCGTCCAAGCGTTCAAAGAAGTTTGTGAGTAAAATTGCAATGTATGTAGAAGTAAAAAAATGCTTGTAAAAATTGCTCAATCATTAAAGTCCAAAATGTGTGGTAGGAAGGGGCGAAATAAATAGACGGTCGTTTTTATAATGCAGCATCATTAAAAATGGAAGAACTTTTCAAAATGATAAGGAAAAAAGCCCGACCCTTCGTCTTTGTGTGTTGAGATATACAATTTAATAATTCATTCCACTATTGTGAGTAGACTTTCTCACAGCTTACACGTATTTGTGAAGAACATTTCTTTTTTGTTAGTACTTAAAAAAAATTGAAATTTTCTACGTAATCAATATATTTTAAATTACATTGATTTAATATGATACATAAAATATAAATATTATTATTACTAAATAAAGCATTTATTGGAGATAATTTTAAAAATATATATTTATCTGTTCTATTAATTTAAGTTTTTCAATAAAAAAAAATCTCAAAATGTTAATATATTTTTAAATGGAAAATCTTTTACTTGAACTCAATAAAAATAGCAATTTAATTATTCTTTAATTAGTTTTTTTTAATTAATTATAAAAATTGGGGGTGGGGGAGATTAAGTTCCACATAAATTTGAGATCTAATACAGACACTACTTCAGGCATTTTTACAATTGTTAACTTTTAAAATCATGATAATTTTTATAAGTAAGCATTTTTAAGTTCTATTACAAATATGGATGTCGTTGTAGAGAGCAGGTATTCCCCACAACATGATTCATTTAAACATATTAACCCATAAACTGCTAAGCTTGCAACATGTATCTACGTTTTGCATATCTAATTAAATTCCAAATCTTAATTTTTAAATTTCTATAAAAAAATTAAATTTAGTTCTATAATTACTTAGTTTTGAAGAATATATATAATTTTCAATGTTACAATATTACCAAATTTCATGCTATAATTGTATAAATTTCTTTACACAATATACATAATTACTTTATTTAATTCTGAATTAAAATTGCTGATGAACATCGATGTCCAAAAATAAAGTTGCAGACGTAAAAAATAAGATAGTTCGACAAAAATTCGGTTTAATAAATGGAAATTTGGCATTATAATATCTTAAGCAACAAAAGGTAAAGTGTGATGTTTTTTTTTTTGTTAGAATCGATATTTGATCTTAAATGTATTATAAAACTACTATTTGTTTTCATAAGTTATATTAAAACTGTACTTTAAATTCACAAGTATGATTTTTTGAAGAAATTTTATGTTTACATTCCACTCGTAATTCCATTAATTGTGGTCATGGTTTCAATTTCTAAAGCCAATGAAGACCCGAAAACCGATGAGCAGTCAAGACTCAAAGTTTCAGATGAGTGTTTGAGACAAATACCATTAAAAAACAATCAATGAGTCAATTATTTAATCTAACTTTGCTGTATTATATATATATATGACTTATATATTCATGTATGTGAAAAATTTCTTAAAAAAGAGCAAAATCTTAATTATTTCTATTACTTATTATTTTTTATTACAATTGCAGTGGATTATAAAATAATTTTTGTTACATTTTTGAGGAATAAGGTGACAAATAATCAAAAAAAAATTTGACGAACAGTAAACAGATTTATAAAAAAAGTTATAAGTATTTTAAATAAAAATTGCTAAACACACCTTTTGTTAAGTGCACACATTTTCAATATTTTATATTTTCAAAAATATTTATATACATCTAAACATTTGCCACGTCTTAATGTAGTCAAATACAAGCAGAAATATAATTATTTAATGATATACTTTTATTACAATTGAAACATTTCTCCATTTTCTCCATTTTCATAAAAAAATATCTAAACTTAATTTATAGTCTATTTTTGTAGCTTGTTAAATAAGCTTTCTAAAACTATCGTACTTTTAATTCTGAGTCAGATAGAAAAAAAAGTTATAGCTGTTTTTGTTTGAGGTAGTAAGCCCAAATCGAAATCGGAAGTGTGAGTTTTAGGTTGATTTTTTCACCGGCAAAATAAGATTTTTATTCATTTAAAATACTTTAATGAATTCTTTTTTTTATGTTTAGCAAACTTTATTTCACTTTATAAATGTTTTAATAGATATATTTTGCTTTAAAATAGGCAACAGTTAACTGATTGCAATGTTGGTTCTGATTTAAACGAGTTGCTATCATTTTATCATTTGTGTTCAAAACTAGATCTCTTTATAACTTTTTTATTAGTACTGTTATATAGAGTTGTAGTTATTTTTAATGAAATTAAAGTTATCACGCCAAAAACAAGATGAATGAGGTCAAAAAAGAAGAGATTTCCAGAGAGCAGTATTTGTTAGAGAAACGTAGATAGAAATATCAATGGATATTCCAAATTCAGTCATTAATTCTATTAAAAAGACTTATAAGAAACTTTGCGGTCAAAATCTCGTAAGAAAATGTCTTCACGGGAAAGCTCAGAACTGCAAAGGAAGTCTTAACAATGCCGTGTGGAGTATAATCCCGAAAGAAACTTTGTTGAGGAACAAATACTCCGTTTAAGGAATTATATCGCAATAATGTTTTTTATTTCTGGTTTTGCTGATCTATTACCTCTACTCCAAAAGTTAGGAATTATATTATGTTCCGAAATGAAAGGATATTTTTGGTACCTTGACAAAACGAGAAGTGTTGATTCTACGAGGCATTCTAAACCAGATAAGAAACTGTCTCGTAAAAAAAAAGAAAGGTCCTTCAAAACTGTAAAAGTTTGAAATATGAGGTTCAGGAAGGCACGACATACAAATCTGGAGAGTTTTAAAATCTTCCAAAATCATCAAAAAGTTTTATTGCAAATATAAACCTTATTTTCCATTTTGTGAAGACATTTTTGAACATAATGGTTAACGGTAAGAGTGATATTTCTTAAAGTAAAAGAAATATTCTTATGAAATTTTTTGACTTAGTTCTTTGTATTATAATAAATGTTTTCTGCTAAAAGCTAAGGGTAATTTTTCAATTAAGGTATTTTTTTATGTAACTTTATATGAAAAAAAAATAGTTTTTTAAGAAAATTCTGGTTTTTTCATCTCGAACACCTGTATTTCATAATTTTACAGTATAATTTGAGCTTTTTTAGTATAAAGCATAGTTAAACGTAAAATAATTGTATTCCTGCAAACATTTTATTTATTTTTGTGATATATATATATATATATATATATATATATATATATTTAGAGTTGTTTGCGAAAGAGCAAATTTTTATAATATTTTGGTAGAAATTTCACAATATTTTGAAAAATAAGGTTTCAAAAAATTCTTCTTGCTGTATATTCATTATTTTTCAACATACTTAATTGAAAAATAACAACCAAATTATTATTTAAGTTATATTTTAGAAAATTGTCACCAAACCCAATCGGATACCTTAATTTTTAAATATTTAATGATTTTTTTCAGAACATTCGTGAATACAGTAAACCTTCATCAAATTGGCTTTACTATTATTTCTGTCATCAACTATGCTAAATGGACATGTTCTTTTATTTATCACCAGTCAGTCGATTGAAAGATTATTTAGTAACGTTGTACGAAATAAAACGAGAAACTACCTAGCACTTTTGAGTCATGATCAAGCGACGAGGACGAACTGGTACTCCAGTCTCCAAACTTTCACACCACTCCACACTAACGTGAGATCTAATGAATATCAGTCCTTCTGCTTGATAGATCCTCAGTGTCTTCAAGATTCTCATCCAAGATTCTTCAATGCCATACAAAAGTTCCAAACCATGAGGAGTCTGTTACTGCAGTCATTAGTAATCAATTCGGAAACGAATAAAGAAACAAAAACACGGAGGAAATATCAACTGAACTATTATAAATTCTAGCAGAATTGATAGGGACTTGGATTATTAAGTTTGCACTCAACGTTGTCGACATATCAGTAATTGGATCTTAAGTGGAATTTATTCCACACACACAATTCCTCCCTTTTGACAATTAAACATCGTAATAATGGATGAAGTTTCAATCGAGAGCGAAGTATCCATTGTCTAAATGACCGGTTTTCAGAGAAAATGATATTCATTTTTGAAATGTATCGATGGAAGCAAATTTTATTTACTTGTATTTCATAAGACCTGTTTCATGTACATCAGAGGTTTCGTTTTAGGCTCCAGGATAAATGGATCATTTGAGAATACAATTCAAAGGATACAATTGGAATAAAGTTAAATTTCTTGTAGTGCAATACATTGCACCATTAAATAAAGATTAAAAAAAGAAGAAAAATCTATGCAAAATTTTTAAAAAAAGTACCTTAAAAACATTTGAATTTTATACCTAAGGAAACTTATTATTTCTATAAATAAAATCTCTAAACATTATGAAAGGGAAGACTGCACTGAATACCCGAGATTTTTTTTATGCGTCAGTAATTGTAATACATTATTTGAAACGTAAATAGTATACTTTAGGTCATTGTAGATATTCTTTAAATAGGTAAATAAAGAAAGTATAGAAGTAAAGTAGTATACAAACCTATTTGTTTATTTTAATGAGATTTAATGTTTATAAATGTGTAATAATGTGCTGTAGAAATATTATTTAACGTACTATTTAAAACACAACAAAAATATTACAATGAAGTCATCAGAAATCTAAAACTCTTCGCTTTATTTCTATTTTAATGAAGCCACAGTAGTAAAGTAATGATGGAACTTGGCACGAAATGGCATTGTTTCTCACGAAGAGTAGGTTTGAGTTCTAGTGCCACTAAAGATCCGTAGGATAAAGAGGCTTCTGCATGTTAAACCTTTCCATGCTCAAGTTCCTCATATTGGCATGGTGTGGAAGTCTGGAGAGTAGAGTGTGGGCTCATATTTGGTTCTCGCCCACTAACCAGGGTTCAAAATTACATGTCGGTTGCCAACAGACTTTTTTGTTGATTCAGAATGAGACGGAAATAATCAATCAATTAAAAGATTTTATAATGAAAATATACTAAAATAAATATCACGCTGTTAGTTTGATTTTAATAAAAGATCGCTGTTCATCCTTCAAAAAGGGTGCTTATAATTAGTAAACAATAATTTAAAAAAAATTTTATTGTTTCAGCTACATTATGTATAAAGGTAAATAAGATTTTAAACAATGACACAAAAAATGAGATCAGTGAGCTGCAGAAAAAAATGTACCTTATTTATGGTAAAAACGAACTCTAAATTATTATTAATTCGTAAAATTTTTCATCCAATCTGTAACAAAATGATTTTTTTTAAAAAGTTGAACTTTAGCCGATTAAAAAAACCCTTATAATTAACATTCCATTAGATTGCAAGTATACTTTATGAGTTGATTTTAAATTAAAATCTTTATGTACTCTAAAATAAATACAGTAATCAGCGCTTTTATCACAGGAGGGGAGAAAAAGAAATGGCCGAAACAGAAGCAAACTGTACTCGAGAGAAAATATTTAATTGCTCAAGCGCTAACGTGTTAACGTCCTCGTAAGAAAATAAAGGACGAAAACGTTTTTCTTGAACTTTTACAGCTTTTCTTAATTACAAAATTTCCTTGTAGCGCATTTATTTCCTTTGACAGCCGAATCCTCTTGATCCGATTTTAGGCAGGACTTTCAGCACCGATACGCTGTTTCAGAGAAACACGCAAATTGCTAAGATCATTCATCAATTTAGCCACAGGGATTTGTTTGTATCGTATTTTAGCTTTACTTTTCACAATTTATCGCTTCCCCTCTCCCTCTCTTCATGAGACAATAATTACTCACCCTATAATTTTTCTTTCATGCTCGAGTGGTTAAAATGGTGGAGACTTTAGTATTCCGGTTGGATTCGGTGCTTTGATTACTGAAGAAGTGCTCACTAATCCTTGGGTTTACTTTATACATTGAGTCAATTAGATCCCTGCTTCCTTTGCCGTCACTCTTCTGCCACTTTCTCCTTTTTGTAATCGTATAAACGAAGTAACACTTACGACGCAAAATAATTCAATTTTGATTCATTTGGAAAAGAAGAAAATAAAAAATTTGTAAAAGTAATTTGAAAATTTTTATACTTTTTTTAATTCAGATTCTACAAATAAAAACTGAACAACATGAAGATGAGCTAAATATATTTTGTTTCATATGTTTCCCTAAGTAATTAACGTCACATTCTCTTTATGTTTACTTCGTAATATGTATGTATTTAAAGTACATTTGAAATAATTTTTAATGAGTTTTCAATTTGTATGTTTTTTTGGATATTAAAATGCACCTTCATTAATACAAAAAAGTGTTAAATTAAAGATAAGTAGTTAATACTCTTTTTAGGGAATCTGATCCGAATATTTAATTATTTAATTTACAAATGCTATATATATTTCCACTTTCTTAGCATTTCTCTTTTCTTCCAAGTTTTAAGTTTACACATTATTAGATGTAAGTAACTATTTAAAAATCTGAAGAAATTAATTTTGAGTTAAATTAATAATGTTAAAGGAGTAATACAAAAACAAAAAGTTATTCACTGAACAAAAATGGCATTTAAAAATGTCTATAGAATAATATATGAAGAAACATTTCAATGCGATGGGTGTGTGTGGGGGAATTAACAAATATTTGTTTTAGAATTGATTCTCCTTTTTGTATTCAAAGTGTAACAATTCTTAAAAACTGAATTAAATGTACAAAAATCACTATTATTAGTCTTTCCCTAGTTTTTATTGAAACAAGAAAGTAGCTATCTGATAAACTTAAAAATGTATAATTATTTTCAAACTACATTTTTGTCCCTAATTTATTTACACTGCCCGATTATTTTTCTATGGCTGTGATATTCTTTTAATTAGAAGGATTCGCTATACACTATTGTTTTTCACTGCTTTCAAAGGATTTTAAAAGCTAAACAAAATCCATTGATCGTGGCTATTTTAAAGGGAATGAAGATATCAATATCATAAGACGGTAGATTGGCAGACATGTTATTGAAAAATCAAAAGAATTATTGTATATAACTCCAACAAAAATTCAAACTTTTTGAACAAGCATAATCATGGTTATTTTTCAGCTGAGAATTATCAAAAAATTTCTCAAATTAACATCAGAACTGGATTGGAACAAAGCTATTTAATTTGTTTAAATCATTACATTATTTTGTAGAATAATTAATTTCAGTAAATGCTGAATATACTAAGGACAGTTACATTAAAAAAAATTGTAATACTAGATCAGCTTACAGAAAGTAGATCATATTTATTAAGCAGTTTCAAAATAAATGTGGCACACCTTTCCTTTGATTTCTATTACAAAAACTTCCTAGATTTCTTTATCTCCCTTTGCTGCTTGATTCCTTTTATACTTTGAATGAACACAAGAGCTATCAGCAACCCAACCCAATTTTGAGCCTCGATCAAGTAACAAGCCTGACATCTGAGGTGGTACTCCAATCTACAACCCTGCACACAACCCCAACATGAAACCTCAAGCGAATTAACGTGCAGCGTCATTCGTGGCACCAACTGCCCAGAACTAAGGCTGGCCATGAGTTCGTGACCACTCGGCTGTTATAACTAACTTTTCTTTGCAGGTATCAAATCAAGAAAAAGTTGCAAGGTACAAAAATCGAGCCAATATTCTCTGATTGACTTTCTCTCAGTTAACTAATAATTTTGTTAAGAGGTCCCATGAGTATTAAATTTCTCCAGAGGGCTGAAAATATAAACAATTTTCAAACAGATATAATTCTTTTAAATTTAAATTAAATAATTCGAATATTTTACCCATTATTCATAAAGCAATGGGGCTTCAGAAAAATGTAAAATGTTAAAAATATAATAATCATAATTTAAAAAATTATAAGCATGCGAAAATAAGAAACATTTCTATATTAATTACGTTTTACGTTGCGCATGCTATTTTCTAAAATAGAAGAGTTAATTTCAAGCTATACGTTGATTTATAAAGTTAAATGCATCCTTATTACAGTGTAGTGTTTTTGTATAAATAGAATAATAAATTATATATTTTTAAAAAAATAAAAAAAAATACATTTTCAAATTTTTTTTTTTTAAATTTCAATATTATTTGAATATTTTGAAATGCAAAGATATATTATTCTTAAATTGTGTAGGCTTTAAACAGTAGGATACATTTTATAATTCTATTAAGTTTTATACATCAGAGGCTACTATTTTAGAAAAAAGGGTGCGCAACGCAAAAATTACTTAATATTTTTTACAGAATTTTCACATGCTTATAATTTTTAAAATTATGATTATATTTCAAACATTTTGTTATTTTTTGAAGCCAGAATCCCTTGTAAATAATGTGTAAAAGATTCGAATTATTTAATTTAAATTTAAAAGAATTATGCATGTTTGAAAATTGTTTATACTTTCACCCCTCGAGACAAAATTAACACCCCCTGAGATATCTTAATATAACTTTTTCTATAAATTTGTTGTAACTATTTAAGTTAATTCACAGTTGTAATAATTTTAGCATTATTATGCAGAAATTTCAAATATCTTAGATAAAAATATAATGAAAATACATTTTACAGTTTTTCCATTTACTTTTTGTAAATATTATTGACCCCTTAAATGAAGTATATAAAAAGAATATTTCAGTTAGTACTGTTGAGATAAAATCATACCTACTTTTTATAAGAAAGCGGTGATTACTGATTTTTAAATAACATATAGTATCATTTATTGAAAGTTGCCGATACGTTACCCGATAAAACTTAAAAGCATATATAACACTTGCATTTAATATTAATATTTCAATCCCATCAGAAGAAGTTGAAACTGTTCTAGTTTAATCATACACTTTTCATTCCGATCCATAAGAGACTAAAGAATTTTATAACTTAACAAATAAAAAGTTATCTTGACGAAAACCTTTAAGTTTTCGTTCGCCAGATGCATTCATTATTTTAAAGTAGGGAAAGAAAAAGTTGTGTGTTTGTATCTGCTATCGTAAAAAGTCTGATCATGAAAGTTTCATTTCGAAAGAACTTTACTAAAATCCAGATACCAATAAATGTCCACTAACAGAAGGTAATTCTTGGGCAGACTCAATTGAGAAATCAAATCGCGGACATTTCCAATGGAAAATATGAGATATTTGGGCCAAACGGACTCGGGTGCATGTTTTTCTCGGCATATAAGAATAGATAGGTGGTAAAAGAGAAAAGATGACTATTCGCCAGTGCATGTTCTTCAGTGTGGTATGCCAGGTCGAAAAATTGCTTGAAGCAGCGGTTTGGCGCTGCTCCAAATGTTTTCGCTGTAAGAATTGAACGAAAAGTAAAAATAAAAGTGCGCTATTGAACCTGTGGTCTGGAAAACATGGCCGCTGGTCCACATTCCATTACCTATTGATTAAATTTAATTTCCACTAAAAGGTGTTAAAATGTTTTGAAGGGAGTTCTCTTGCGGACAGAAAATTTCATCAGGCTGCCAGACTCGAAATTATTAAGAGAAGACCCCCTTTTTTGTCTGCCTACATTCTTTGAAAAACATTACTTTTTTTTTTCAATTACCAGACCTGGCCGTTCATCATTTTTGATGGAAAGCTGTTGCTCTTTATGTACAGTGAGGCAAGAAACATACTTTTATACTGCACTGCAAGAACAATTACCAACGCATCAGATGCACTTTGAAAAAATGAATTTTTAACTTAAAAATGATTAAAACTTTAAAGATCCATAAGTTTTAAAAAGAACTAAAACGCAGATGACACTTTAATAAAGAATATTTTGTTTCAAAACATACGTTTCTATAATTATATTCTGACCTGATACTTATGCAGTTTCCGTTTATGAATTTAACAAATGTTTGGGAATAATATTTTGACAGAATTATTCTTACTGTAGGAAAAATGATTTAAATCAACTTTTTATTAAAAGTATATGAAGGTTAAAATAGCTATTGATCTGGTAATTTTAAACCGAGGTTATAGGAGTTTACTTAAATGTGTCAGAAAAAAAATAGTCAAAAAATTCCCGGAATTGACTATCAAATGACGCTGCAATGAAGTCATAACAAAATTTATTATTTGTGATCTTGATCTCATTAGTAGAGAAGATGAGAACCTTGTCAGGTATTTATTTGTTCATCATCACTAAATACAGCAAGCTCTTTATCATTGAGATTTTATTTATTCAGATTTTTCATTTTTTTATTTGATTTTGAACTGTCGTATTACGAACAGCAAGAAAACATTAAGTTTTGTGTTTTGCCTCTCTGTGAAATCACTTTGAGACTATTCAGATGCTAAATGAAACATAGGCACAAGCCAATAAAATAGAATCAATTATTTTAATGGTACAAGTATTTTCTTTACGGCCTTACAAGTGCTGTTGATGATCCTTGCTGTGGTCAGCCGTCCACAATCATTTCTGAAGAAATCATCGAGAAACCATCGCTCATTCCAAACGGCAGGACTTTGAATAAGAAAATAGTTTGTCCAATAGTCTTAACAAATTACTAAACGTTATCATTGAAGTGTTCATTAACGCTGAATTCCGAAGCAACGCATTGGCTATTGGTGACGCACCTCGTACTTTTCAACAACTGTCATGTGACGTGGTCGACAGAAACGTTATCGTAAAGAAACCTATTGAAAAAATGAGCTGAAAACAGTAGGGATGTGCTTCATGACACATCACTCATTATAGGCGAAAATTGCTTCAGAAAAAAAAAAAAAAAAACAGAACCACACTTGAACACCCATCGTACTTGCCTTAACTAGCTTCTGCTGTTTTTTACGTCTAAAAATGAAATTGAAGGGCAACGTTTGGAAAATGCAGACATAAATTTAGAGATAACGACGATAAACACCTGAAGGAGCATTTTCAAAAACTTATATGAAATTGTTAAACAATTGTATGAACGTTTTAAAAATGTCTGTATTCAAAAGGAATATATTTTGAGTTATATGAAGCTTGAATTGCTAAGTACAATAAATTAACTTTTATTTCGAAATTTCAGAAACTTTTTGACTATAAATGAAGCCAAAACAAATGAAGCATTTGGAAATTATTTGTCAGATAGCAGAATAATTATTCAAAAAATGGTGACAAAATTAAAATTTTAAAGGAAGCAGTATGAGATGGAAAAAAAATTATTTAAAAATAAAATATCTTAATTTGTTTTCAGAATCGTTATGAAGCTTACTAATCTTCTAGCATAAATCATGTTACAGAAAGTCGAATCCTATTATCATAAAATAGCTTCAGGGAACTCAATTCAATTTATTTAAAACAATACAGTCAATAAATCTTCAGTGGAAAAACACTTTAACGCTTTTTCGAGTGACACTTCTGTACTTAATATTAAAATGTAAACTCTCTTGAGTCTTGCGATCCATTGGCTCATGGCAAAACATCGAATGCAGATGGAATTAAGAATAATGGCCGAACTTTAGAGAAAGCCATTACCTTCAAGAAAACTAATTAGTGCACAAACTATTCTTCCAAATCTGTTGGAGACAGTTCACGTCACCTGACTACCAGAGGAAACAGCTCCGTCTGGAAATTATTTTCATACACATCCCAAGAAATTATTTGCAAATTGCTTGAATATCATTTTATTGATGGATGCGTTGTTTGTTTCAATCTCAGGAAGCATTTTGTGCTCATTTTTTTTAGTTAAGGATCTTAGAAGAACATCGATTTATTTACCAACGAAATTCGTCAAAATTCTTCATCAAGTAGCACAAGTTGACTCTACAATATTAGTACATAGTTTTATTTATACACATATTGGAAGTTTGGGTTCAAAATGTTAAAGTTACATTGACTAAGAATCCTAATTTCTGCATAAATTCTGTTAGTATATTTCGATGTACTTTAATAATTCAAATAGCAGTCAACATATTTTTTTTTTATAAAAATAACTCAAATTAATGAAAGAATTAAAATTTAAATATTTGCTCACACACACAAATTTACTTTTTTTAAAAAATATATCATTCACTTTAGTGAAATGACGAAGTCTAAGCTGGAACGACACTATCGAATTTAAAGAAAGGTGTGAAGTTTATACTTTAAATAAACTCCAGTTATCTTAAAATATATGAGTCAATAATTTATTTAAAAAATAATATGAAGTTGAATAATTTGTTTTTTACTAATAAATATGCTTATTTGTGAATTATATCCTTGAGTTCTTGGTTAAATGACAGCTTATTAACGTTGTATTCCGAAGCAACACGAGTCGTATTGGCGAATGACCTCATAATTTTGAACCTCAAAAGGCACCTAACTGTCTAAACTTCCACATCACTCCAACGTGAGGAACACACAGGTCAACGTGAGGAAGTCACAGTCGTTTCTCTGGTTTGACATCACGATAGAACATGAAATAATTTTGCGAATATCAATATACACATTCTATTTGAATATCATATGCATCTCTCTATTCGACTTGAGAAAATGAGGTACCAAATACGAGCTAATATTTCGAAGTATTGTTGATATTGAAGAAATTCCTTTATTTACATGCTACTGAATTCAAAACCATTTTTTATCAATGTTCGTCCAGTTACTCTTATATATATATATATATATATATATATATATATATATATATATATATTTCTCTTTTTGTAAACTAAATACAGGTTTTCTTTTAACCATTTATCATAACTTTTTCCTACGTAAAGCCTTTTTATCAATCTGTTTTCACCATATTTGGTAAAATTTTTCCAGTTATTTATATTCCATTACAGTAATTGTAGTTAAGTTTAATTCTTTATTTACAAGCTGATTTTCCTAATAATTATCAGAAAATGAAATTAAAAAAAATCATTATTTATACTGTCCATTGCGTTTATACAGTAATCTAACAAGAAAAGTCCATAATTTTTTTGCTCGTAATTCAGTTAATGGACAGATTCATTTCTAATTAAGACACTGTGGCATACAAAAATGTTTTTCACAAACGAGTTCCCGTAATAGTTTATTCTAATATCTATAAACTTTTATCATACCCCAAATCGTTACTGGCTAACCAAATATCAGTGAAAAATAATAGTTTACCATCTAATATTCAAAGGAAGGCTCAAGTCTGCGTTCTTTTGTATCTGGATCCATAAATGCAAGTTGATCGACACATTCTAGAATAAAACTTTGATGGATCTGTATAGTTTCATTAACTATGAAAATGAATGATGCTAAATGGTCTGATGATTTTTCAAAGAAAGTAGAGCCGTAAAAATTGGTATAGAAATAAAAAGGAAAATTCCAGTGAAAGGAAATAAATGATAGAATAGCATCGTCAGTGGAAACTTGGAGGGAAAAGGATTTATTACATGGGTTTGAAAGTAAATTGTTTAAAACCTGAGTACAAATCAGAATTCACAAACAAGACAATGGTAGGCTGATGATATTTGGTGAAGAACGTTTGGTTAGTAATAACATGGAATAAAGAAGGTACCATCTTGTTGCTACTTCCAAAAAAAATGATAAATTAATTATTTCTTATATTCTGTTTCATAAAATTTTGTAATTAGATCTTATGATTAATTAGATTAAATTTCACAATGTCGAAAAGCATAAAGGGGGTAACGGAGCAAAAATTTACATCGAACTCAACGAAGGGATTTTTTTTTCTTCACGATATCACGATTAAAATAGTTTGTTGAAAATATAAGACAAGGGGGTTCAATCTAAAGTTTGAAAATAAGTCTTAACTAAAAATTAATCATAATTTGAAAATATTTTGTAAAACAAATTTAAATTCCTTTCACACCTATTTATTAGTTCAAGTATTTAGATTTAGACATTATATATATATATATATATATATAAATATGCAAAATTAAGAACTATATATATATTTAATTATTTTAAGAGCTCTTTTAATTTTCAATATATTACATAGTTTTTTTTTTTTTTTAATTTTTCATGCTTCAACCTGTAACATCACGTGTTTATTTCAATATTTGTGTGCTAAAAAGACTGAAGAAACTTTCTTGCAAAATTTGTAAATTATTTTCAAGGAAAATCTGGAAATTTGGCGACTTCCAATAAGAGTTTTAATTTGATTTCATTTTCACAAAATCCATTTGAATCCGTTTATTATACAATATGGAGAGTATTTTCGTAATGCTTTTTACTGTCTCATTAAAATTTTTGCATTCAATTTAAAACAGAAATTAAACTAAATTAAAAAAAAACAATAAGACAAAATTTCCTTTTACCATCATACATTTTATACTTAAGTATATCTAATGAAAATTAATTACCATTAATTGTTTATGTTAATTAATATAATTCAAGGATAATTTAAATATATATATATATGTATATATATATATATATATATATGTATATATATGTATATATATATATATGTATATATATGTATATATATATATATGTATATATATATGTATATATATATATATGTATATATATATATATATGTATATATATATATGTATGTATATATATATGTATATATATATGTATATATATATATGTATATATATATATATATATAATAATGTAACATCTTTTATTTAAGATTTTACATATCAGATTTCATTATTAGAGTCCAAACGAAGTTTTATAGCTTATTTTTTCCTGGAAAGTCGCATTTTAATTCCAAGTACTCTTTAAATAACAACAAGAACAAAAAACTATTAGATCTTATAATTTAGATTGGTTGGGGTTTCTTTTTTTAAAATCAAAATCGCATTCTACAGCAATATAAGGGCTTTCTTCGATGGACCGCCTATTTTTGAGCTATGGAGAAATGGCGAAGATGACACTTGAAATGTTATCACACTCTCCAAACTTTCCCACTTTGCAAACGTTTGGACTTTGAGTGTTGTTACATTTAACGTGCCTTAACTGCTGTACCCAGTGAACCTTTAATGAGCCAGCTGGGTGTTGAGTGCACTAGGATTCGGAGCTCGACTCGACAGAAGACTAAGACAGTATGATTATTGGGCTGCATCCTGTCCTCTAGATGCGAGTGAAAGAAATCAAGGAAAGTTCAAATGTGAAGGAACACGAGTGCCATTAATGACAGATCTCATCATTTGGGTCCACTAACGAGAAGACATTTCAACTGGCATTCCACTCTCCATACTTCCACACACTCCCATGTGCAGACAATAGGTGAAACACTACGCGAAGAGTAGAAGGCAGAGAAGGGTTGCTAAAACCTTCCAAGCATACGTTGCACAAGTGATTATTACGACAGATAATACTACGGAAGAAAATCAAGATTGCACCTCTGCAACTAGAGGTCATTGATCCCGAAAATACCTAAAGATGGTTTCTATTCCCGTGGGTTTCTATTGAATGAATTTTCAGGTAAAAAATAATTTGAGCTAGCAGCAATGTTTTACAATTTCAAGAACATTTTTTTTTAATAAACACAAGCAGTAGCTTCAAAGATAACGAAAGTATTTACCAGTACGAGCTTTTTTATGATTACAATAATTTCTATTACGATTGAAAGATTTCTTTAGTAAAGAAGACAATCCATAATATTTTTAACTTCATTGCTGTTTTTTATGTTCCTGTAAATACACTATTTTATCTTTGAAAGAGAAATAATTTAGAGCAAAATTAAAATAAAAAGAGAAAATATAAAATCTGCATTTATGTCGTTCTATGTGATTTATTTTTAAATTTAATAAATTAATTTATTCATAACCAGTTGTAATCAAAGTTTATTTATAAGGAGTTAAGAAATAAATTAAAAATATTTCTATGAAATCCATTTGTTAAAATTTATAATATAAAATGATTTAATCAATAAATGCAATTTTCTTACGGAAACAAAACCCATTTCAGACACTTTTGCATATTACACGAAATGTTCGTTAAAACGCCTTTTATACTATGTCATAGGAATCAAAAGCAATAAGTAGGAAACCAAGGAATTGGACGTGTAAGAAAAGTAAAGCTATAGATGAAACATAGACGCATTTATAAATCTGAATAAAAATATTATTTAGGAACAATTGGAGAAAATGAAGGGAAATAACGTGGAGACAGTCTTTTTTCTTAAAATAATTCCTACTAGAATTGAATAAAGTGGAATGAATTCAAACCAAATGAGATATTCCTTCATTGAAGTATAGAATACATTTTTCTCTAAAATGAAATGTAACAAAACGAAATATTCAGAAGTTGATAAAATACCTTATTTTATTGTTAATACAAATCCTTTAAGTTTCTGACTTGAAATGCTTACAAATTAGTTTCGACAATGTGTCAAATCATCGACATTAACTACACAAGCTTTTTTTTCATTTTTTTTCGACTTTTGTCCCAGATTTTATTATTTACGAGATATTTATTTTTATTTTTCCTAATCAGGGACATATTTACAGAAATGAAACAGTAGATTAGATTAACTAATTAATCTTGATACCTAATGATGAATAATGATTTTCAATTAGCCGAAAAATGACGTGAATTATTAAACAAATGAATTTCAGTAATCTAATCTATTAACGGGGGGAGTAATAGTTACAATAATAGTTAAGTAGTTTTTTTCAGTTGCTATGCGATGCAGTTCTCTAAAACCAAATTCTAATTGTAAAAAAAATAATGAATAGAAAACAATAGAATCATAATTGTGGTCTCGCAATTGTGCTTTTTTTGACATAATTCCGATAAAAGTGAATTTTTTTATTTTTATAAGGGTATGTATAATTTGCTCATTTTGCATTATTATATTGTAAAATATTTATGCAAATATAATGTAATATAATAAATATAATCCCTTTGACCATTTATGCATTCCATAAATATTAGAGAATTCGTGTTAGATGATCAGTAATTAAGAAGGATTCCACCTTCCTTTGAATTATTTTTATACCAATTAAATTACAAGAAAAATAGAAAAAATTGCAATCTTATATAATTTTAGTTATTCATATTTCTTAGGGTTTTTACCCCTATTTAAAAGAAGAACTGTACATAAATTTGCAGAAATTTTCATTTAAAGGGCACTTATAATCCCTTTGAAATTTATGGGGAATTTATAAATGATAAATTGTTTATAGTTCCTAAAATAAATTTTATGAGTAAAATTGCTTAGGATATTTAAATTACCTTACCTAAAATTCATAAATTTATTTTGATTTTTTTTAGAATTCTCGATCTTAATTGTTGAATTATATTGTATGGCAAAAAACCGGGCACAAAAATTTTTTGACTCAAGTTAAAATATCGTAAGTCATTAGGATTCAATAAAAGTCTAAAAATCTAAAAGTAAGTAAATGATTTACTCAAATGTTGATTAAAATATAATATTTACTTCAAATGATTATTTATAAACGTCACATCTTAAAGCAACACGGTGGCTATTGATATATATATATATATATATATATATATATATATATATATATATCCAATATAAAAGATATATAATCAATATTTTTCAATATATAATCATATACATATACATACACATATATATAAATTTATATACACATATACATATACATAAACAAAAATATAAAAATAATCATATAGTTATATACCTAAGATAACTAAAAGTAGGAAGGAGGCACATAGTATAAAAACAAATTCCTAGCCTTAGGAACCAGGATTGCAGGATTAAACAAGTTTTGCGGCGCCACCCTTCACCTGTAATTTGTCATACTATGTACCAAGAGGAAAGGAAAGAGTTATATATGTGTAGAATTTAAATATTAAATCATTAAATTAAAGAACATATGAATATATATATATAAAGGGTGTTTTTTTAGAGGTATAGAACTTTAAATTGCAATAAAACAACGATGTATTATTCGATTGACATGAATTTTTTTTATTCGAAAGATAATCTTGTGGCATTACATTTTAAATATGATCAAGCAAGGCGTAGATTCGTCGAATGGGCCCAAAACGAGATTACCGTTGTTCCCGATTTTCATAAGCGAATTTTGTTTAGCGATGAAGCGCACTTCTGGTTGAATGGCTACGTCAACAAAGAAAACTGCCGCATTTGGAGTGAAGCTAATCCACAAGTGTATGTCGAAACACCGTTACATCCAGAAAAACTGACTGTTTGGTGCGCTTTATGGGCTGGTGGAATCATTGGTCCGTACTTCTGCAAAAACGATGAAGGCCACAATGTTACAGTCAATGGTGATCGGTATAGAGCCATGATTACTAACTTTTTCATTCCTGAAGTGAACAATCATGATGTCCAGGAGCTGTGGTTCCAACAAGACGGCGCAACATGTCACACAGCTCGTGCCACAATCGATTTATTGAAAGACACGTTTGGTGACCGCCTAATTTCACGTTTTGGACCTGTGAATTGGCCTCCAAGATCTTGTGATTTAACACCGCTAGACTATTTTCTGTGGGGCTATGTAAAGTCATTGGTCTATGCGGATAAGCCACAAATGCTTGACCATTTGGAAGACAACATTCGCCGTGTTATTGCCGATATACGGCCACAAATGTTGGAAAAAGTCATCGAAAATTGGACGTCCGATTGGACTACATCCGAGCCAGCCGTGGCAGTCCTATGCCAGAAATCATATTTAAAATGTAATGCCGCAAGATTATCATTCGAATAAAAAACATTCATGTCAATCGAATAATACATCGTTGTTTTATTGCAATTTAAAGTTCTATACCTCTAAAAAACATCCTTTATATATATATAAGCTGGCATCCTTCTTACTTTAAACTTCTTCATTACGTTAACCTTAAAAACTTCGAGGTTTCAACTGTATATCACTCCTTCTATACGGGGCATGTTAAAGTATTCGATTACGTGGAAAATGTCAATTATGATCTAAAACATCATTTACCTTTTTAAAAATTCAAATAGTTATCTTTCTAAAAGTGTATTTGTTTTGATCGTGAGCAATAATGTTTCAAATATTACTACGACTCTCAAAAGATACCGGAAGTGGTGAAACTATAAGTAGGAGTCAGCTTGTTAACATACTTTTTTCTGCAGTTTCATCCCTTTATAAATGTAAAATCAATATTTTTTTGTGTGTTTTGCTTTATTATTTGATAACAGTTTTGATTTTTTAATTAAACTGACTTTTTTTATTAATCTCTACCTTTAGTATTATTTCTAATTCCAAAAGTTTTATGGAATCTGTAATAAAATGAAAATTTCTACGAGTCAGAACCGAGATGCATATACCACCCATTATCTGAGTAGAATGAGATCATTAAGAATGAAACCGGCTGGAGCGTATAATAATGCTTGAATGTTTTTGGACCTTGAAATCTGCTGATTTTTATGGTGATTTCCAAGGATACCTTTATGTTACAGATTTATGTCAACAACGTTACCAAATATGAGTGTTTAAGATATCTAGAAAGCATTACATAGACGTCTTAGAAAACTTTAAAAAAAATTAAAAATAAAATCTTCGTGCGAAAAGAAAACTCTCAAAAGTTCATAAAAGGCAAACTTTGGTGAAATTGCTCTTCGAAGGCATAGCATTGAAACCATAGAAAGAACAGTTAAAGTGTACCATTGTGAACGAGTAAAAGCCATTGAAGAAAACAGTGCACAGAAAAAAAGACCATATTCCGGTGAAACTTACAAAAGAAGAAAAATCGGTTTGCATGAAATTATGCGACAATAATTTATTACAGAAATAGCTTCATGGTAAAACACAAAAAAACAAACGAGGTATTTAAAGGCTGTTTATAGCAAATTTTTCCACAAGAAACATTTATAAAGCCCAAAAGAATTTTTTGGAAATGCCTCTATTGCTATAATAAATTTGTAACAAATGTTTCAATAGTCTGTTAGATGCTTTGGAAGCCTTCAGCATCAATGCAAGTTACTATACCCTGCGTGACTACACATCTTTTGACATCATTCATTCATTTTGCCTGAGACAAAACAGGAAGCAAAGAAAAAAGTCTAACAGAAGAATAATAAAGAATCAAAGCATTAAATATAAAGCAGGGGATTTGAATTCTTAACTTGTTTTGAAAATAATATTTATAGTTTGAGTAATTTTTTTTCAACCCTGTTTTTGTTCTTTCAGATTTGAAAATGTTTAAATTGTGACATTTTAAAAACTAATAGAGATATCTGTATAGAATTTAATATAAATGTTATTAATAAGATAATCTAGTAATGAATCGAAAGCTATCAAGTTGAATATTTTTAGTGTTATTGTTGGACTTTCCCCTTGAAGCATTGAAAAATGATTTGAAATGCCCAGTTAATGACTTTGATTGACAATAATTTATGATTCAAAAGAAATAAATTGAAAAAAAAGTGTAGTCCATACACTAAAAATGTTAAAAGAATTCTGCAGCAGCAATTTTTTGAAAAATATAGAATATTCTTTAAAATAAAACATTTTAAAAAATACCAATGTTTGATTAAAATTTCGTTCAAATTTAAAACTTTTTTAAATTCTCATACCAATGTATTATTTCTAACTAAATACAAGTGAAATTAAAAATGTTAAATTTTTTAATTAAACAAGGGTCTTCGAATGCAGTCGGATACTTTAAGTGGCACCAGGACTAGAACCCTTGACTGGTCAGAAACAATACCGGACACAAGTATTCCCGACTATTAACTCTTTTGGGTAGCTTGGACATCGTTTTAATTTAAGATAAAAGATGAATAGAGTCATTTTTCTTTTCTTTAAAATAAATATATATTATTCAACTGTTTTATTCTATTTATTAAAAGATGCAATTGTCCCACAAACTTTATAGCATTTATAATTACACTTGAAGCTCTTCTTTAACAAATAAAAACAAATGGGATAAATATAATATTGTAGGCATCTTTTTTACCAAGACAAATGAAAGAAAAATTATTTCTGTGTCTTAATATATTAAATATAATTTCAGTTCATGAGAAACGCATAGATAAATATAAATATTTCCAAGTCTACGTAGAGATAAACAAGAAAAAAGAAACACAAATGGTGCCAACTAAATTCTGGAATTTAAATATGTGCGTTTAAAAACATTTTAAAATTAAAATTGCTCTAAAACGTCAAAGTGTACCATTAGAAATATTTTTTATCATTTCTTCTATTTATCATTTCAAGAAAAATTATACTTGAGACAAATATGTGGTAAGAAATGATCTGGAGATAAAAAAAAATGAGTTTTTTTTAAAGACACCTCGCGCGATACCGACAGTTTTCATTCTTTACTAGATTTGTAAACTCCTAATTTTAAGTTCGGTCCGACAAAGCTAGTTTATTTTTTAAAGTAGTGTTGAAGAGAGTAGAAATTGAAGAGAATAAAAAAATATGTAGTGTGCGTTTTGCGAGTGTTAAAAAAACCGTAGCGGAGAAGAACCGAAATTTCGGAAGAAAAACAAATTGCATTTGTATGCCCTTGGGTTCTTCCCCCAGTTTCTTTCTCTTTTTATAAAGGACTGAGCAAAAATCATGATGTGGCGTTTATTTGATCATCAAAGAGAGCAGGAGGTAGGAGAAATCTACTAAAAATCGAGCCGTTTTGGAGTTCCCTCTTTTTATAGTTCAGTAATCGCTAGGCCCTGAGAAAGAACAAACATTTTAAAAGAGAGCCATATGCACACCCAGATTCCCTCAACAAAAAAGGGTAGTGAAAAATATTATATAAAAATGAAAAATATTTGCTTTTTCTAGGTAGGGATTTATTGCCGAAACTTTTTTTTGGTGCGTGCAAGGAGTAAATTTTCAAATTTATTTTATGCTTTCAACTGAAAAAAAGATATATTGAAGAGGTTCTAAGAAATAAGAGAACGACTCCCTAGAGCGCTGTAGAGACAAGTCGTAAAGTTACGCTTGTAATAATCAAGATAGCGTGTTATACGATTGAAGAAACATTTAACGCAGGAGAAAGTCGGAAGGTAACTTGAACATTTTCCGATCTGGTTTTAGTATTATTTGTGCAATGCGCGCATTGGGCAAGTTGTTTACACAGAAAAGATTAAAAGGAATCTTTTGAAGAGACACGGTAATGCTCAACATCTAAATACTAACACAAATCAGCACTTGTGAAATAGGGTTGGTCTCAATTCAATCAAATGTTGAAAATGGTTTTCCTTCTAGATCATGTATTTTTTATTTCCAAGTAGATTAAGAATTTAATGAGTTATAGCCCTAAATACATTCAGTTCTGTTAGAATTTTAATTTAGTCTGTATCTTTCTTTGACACTATTTAGTGAAGAGTTTATATTAAATTTTAATAAAAGAAATGTACCTGAAAAGACGAATAAATAATAATGCTTAGGTTTTGATAAAGTTTCGAGTTAACGCTACGATTATATAAACATTTCGAATGGGGTTTAATTAAAGTTTTATTGTTTATTAACATCGTACTTTGAAGTAATACGAGGAATACTGACAATGCGCCGAGGAATTCGGAGCCATGGTCAAACAACGAGGATGACTCACGAGCTGGCATCCCAATTTCCAAAATTCCACACTACACTAAAGTGAAGACTTGCAGCCTTAACTTATATTCATCAGCATCTCTGTAAGGTGGATACTCAATGGCATTAGGATTTGAACTTCTCTACAAAAATAGAATGCAGGCTACGATTTTGTAACCATGACTACTCAGACTATCACGATCTTTTACGCTCTATAAACAAATATTCCAATTGCTTTTAACTTATTTATTTAGGACTAAACAAACTTAAATATCGAGAATAACTCAAACTACTAGGCGCATCCAGAAAGTAAATTTCCCGATGTTTTCCCCTTTAAAGTAAACGTAATTATCCGTGTCAATTGCGCATGCGCAACAGATCTATGACGTATCAATCATATGCCAGCCGGCCAGATCCCGCCTCGTGTCAGAGGCGTGGTAGAAGCGGTCCGAAATGGAAACTCTTATTCCTTCTCCCGCCGCCTGCGAGGTTATAGGTCGGTGAAAAAGTTCTTGAATGCATAAAAAATTGCGCCTATTGAAATTCATCGTCAGCTTTGTCAGGTCCATAGGCTGAACATCATGAGTAAGCAGATGGTGCGTCGCTGGTGTAGGCAGTTTTCAGAGGGTCGTCAAAATGTCCATGATGAAGACGGCTCGACGTACAGCAGCTGTTTTGACGAAATTTGGCTGGGAGTTGTTTGATCAGCTCCCTACAGCTCTGATCTTGTTCCCAATGATTTCCACGTTTTCTTGCACCTCAATAAATTCCTGTCTTCTGGTGAGTGTTTTGGCATCGACGAAGAGCTGAAGACGTATGTCACACGTTGGTTCCATTCACAAGTGGCAGAGTACTACCACAGAGTGATACAAAAGTTGATCCCACGATTCGACAAACGTCTCAATTCTGGTGGTGGCTATGTTGAAAAATAGCTGAAACATTGCTGTAGTTGTTGGAAATAAATATGTTGCTGAAAAAGTGTGAGATTTTTTTTTTTTTAAAAATTGGGACACTTACTTTCTGTATGCGCCTCGTATATTGTGTATCCTTACAGGGATTAAAAAAACGTTTTTGATTAGGATAAACATCTGCAATTCAAACTCTCGATTCTAAATCATTCTGTTGAATTATTGTTTAAATTTCAGCTCATCATTTTGAATACATTCGCTCTGCCACTTTCAGTATTTTCATACAGAGAAAACTTTTTTTGTGCCAATAATACGTTAAGTACGAGCATCAACGACAATGCCATAGTGAGAAGCACACACATAATAAAATTTTCACAAACACGAACAATGGAACACGATGGCATCAATCGAACATTAAAGCCATACCATAATAAAACAAAGAAAGTGATATAAAATAAAAATGACAAATCAACAGTTTTTGTATTCCGATATATATGTATATGTAAACAATAATCATGCGAATCAAAGCATAGATTAGAAGCGGTTACAATATATTTTGATCCCGTTAACAAGTGGTAGTCGGGCCCTTTAATTAATAAAATGTGGGTGAACTATCAGCTACAATATTAATATAAAGTGAGAGGATATAAGAGTTTCAAAGATATGAATTTTTCTCCGTCATTCAAGACAGAAAAAGTAACACACGCCTATACTCTCTCTCTCTTCAACTCTTAAAGTATGTAAACAAAATTGAGTTTGTCTTAATGACCATAGATGCTTTTTTAATCCCTCTGACAGGTTTTTTTCCCGCGTCCTAATCAGAGACCCTGTTGCTCAAAATAACAGTATGAGTTACGTTGCTTCAAGGAATTGAGAATGTGCAATTGGTTCTGTCACATCTTCATAGAGAATATGTTGAACAGTAGCTTCCTTTGTTTGGGTCCCTACTAGTGAAAATACATTTTTTTTACGAAAATCACTTGCAAGAGAAAAAAAAATCTGTATAGCTCTTAAAATTTGATCATTGCAAAATTATCGCCCGTAACTTTACAGCTGTTTTTACTGATCACGAGACCTTTAAAATTATTTCTAACAAAACATAATAAAAACCAATACCGGAACATTTCACTTTCCAAGATTTGAAAGTATAAAATAGGAAAGAAAAATATTAATGTCTGCTCTTAAAAAAAAAGTACTGATGCTATCCAAACAAAAGATTAGTCTAAATTCCATAGAATGGAAAATAAGAATCATGGCATCACAAAGTCTAGTGAATGATATCTGAAATGATTTCTTATTTTGGGAGCCAATCGTAAAACCACATGTAAAGCAGATTTTCCGATTACCGAACCGCGTGTTTACGAGGTCTGACTTCATTTCGTAGGAATCTACCATTACTACGGTCTAAAAATAAAATTGAAATGAAAAAAAGAAAAAAAAGAGTTATGGTTAAAAATATGGTTAAGTTTATAAAAATCTCGGTGCTTTTTGATAATGAAAAATTGAAAACATTTGAAGCAATCTACAATAAAAGGAAAAATAATATTTATAAGGAGTTATTCATCCGTAGAAAACTTAATCATTTAAATACATGTTCCATCATAATCAGGTATGGTTTTGTCCAGACTTAAGTACTTAAGATATATTCTTACTTGAAAAGTTCCATGATTCAATTCATTTCTTGAAAAATAAAATAGTAGAAATAAAAAGTACTCCAGTTGCTAAAACAGAAGAATTGCGTGCAAACTTCAAATAAATTACCTATAATTATTTTTGAATAAAGTGTTTTTAAACATAGAAAGAGTAAATTAACATAATTGTAGCTTTTGCGTGCCTGATAATGCGAACATATTTGTTACCTTTTTAATAACTTATTAAAATAACTACAAAACTTTGATAAACATAAAAAAATGTTTCCACTACTTTTAGTTCCTGAAAAAGGAATAAAAACATTCCAATTTAGAGTAAGAAGAGAAATGTTTTTTGTTCATGTAGTATTTCTAACGTTTTGAACAAAATATTTGTTCATTTTATTAATAGAAATACGTGCATTATATATCAAAGCATTAAATCTTATAGTTAGCATATGTATGGTATCTATGTTATAGATTATTTTTATGTTTTCACTAACGAAATATTTTGAAAAAAGAAAAACTGTTTTGTGCTTTATTTTTATTCATAAACTGAAAAATAGACTTTAATTTACGTGCCTTTCAAGTCGAATAAATTTCAGACGTTATGTTACAGTTAGCTAATTCGACTCAAAATGAAATCAGATCGATGTGAGTTGAGTACATCATCAAAGTATATTTAAATATGAAATGAACAAAAAAGCGTGGATTATTTGTGTTAAATTTCTTTAGCTTTCGAATAAAAATTCAAGCGGAGTAATCATCTTAAAGCTTAGTGAAGTCTCCTTAAAAGCCACGCTCTCTCCATGTGGTTATTTAGTACAGACTTATGACGAATCTACCTTCTCCAATAAAGGCAGATCTATTGAGCCTTGCACTGTCCCGAGGGAAAGGGGGTGTTCGTCAAACGAAGATTAAACGATATTCAGTGGGTCCATTGGAAGAAAAGGGAATTTAATTTTCGCCTGAAATGCAATCCAAACACTTCGCAAACTCCGTAATTTGTCGGGATCGCTCGGGGCACGAAAGAAAGTGGGGGAACCGAAAGAACTTTAAAGCGAGAATAAATATGCGACGGCAGAAGGGGGAGGGAGTAAATAATCCTAATGTCCTAGATGAGAATGGGTCTTAGACCAGAATTTCTAATGCTCGATAAAACTCGAAGCTGAACCTTGTATTCTCTCGAAACGGCATTTCGGGTTCGTTTTGGTGCCCTTTGTTCGAGCTCAGTCTTGCTCTGGCAATAATTATATCGGAGGGACTTATCCCTTATAAACCGGCGCATTTAATTACACTGAGGGTAATTTGCCTAAAAGGATTTAGTGCCGCTTATCAAATGTCTTGTTTCTTGATGGCCGGGCGGGAGTGTACAAAAATTGCCACCCATTTACCGACAAATGCCTGACAACATTTTACTTCTTAACAAATACTGTAATGGAATATAATCCGACTTTCCTCTTCAAATTCTGATCACTTTAGAAAACATTTTCTTATTCACGCCTCTCTTTTAGTACGCATTCACTGATTGGGTGTGTGCTTGAATTATTAACTTCGAGAGTGAAATTTACTTAAGCAAAAATTTATTTTGTTTCTCTTTTTAGGACTTAATTGTTTATTAAAACACCCTTTGAGGGAACGCGGGGATTATTGGTAAAGAATCTCTTTATTTTGAACCGCGTGTAAGTGACGAGAGTGACATGCACGAGTTAGTATCCTATTTCTTTCTGTCATGATATGCAATATTTTACTACAAGAGACGTCTCCGTATTGCCGATGTTTGAAATTCTAACAAAAGATAAATAAAGAAAAAGAAATACGAAGTTTTGCTTTACATATAAATTACAATACATACCAAGCATCCTTTTATTTGTATCATAAGGTGAAATCATTCAAGTAAAAAGCTAACAATAAAAAAAAGATAATTGCTAACTTCTCTTATATTTATACTGTTAGGTAAAAACCCTTAATTTATTAATGAATTCAAACGCATTATTATAAAAGTTTATTGATAAATAAATTTAAATATAACACATGAGATAACTCTTAACAAATTGGAACTATGTAATTCAATTTAATGTGACACGCAAAAAATTAAATTTTATTTAATTTCAATTAATTTTAGTGATAGTATATTCTGAAAAAATTTAAAAAGAAATTCTACAGATTACAAATCAGAAGTGCAATTAGAAAAATAATGTACATTTGAAATATATAACTTGTTTTTTTCAATTGAAATCATGTAAAAATATTACCTATATAAAGTGAAATACGAAACATTCGAAACGAAAGGAAGGAAAAATATCTCACTCAGAGGAAAAATATGATCACATTTCTAACAATAAATTTAATAAAGCACGCAGAAAATGTATATATGTTAACTTAATTAAATCAACTCAGAAGAAAATGAAACATTTTCCCAATTAAAACAGTTTTTCTTGTCTTTACGCATTTTTTTCCAAAATAAAATTTTGAAACATTTGAACATCCCTAATTCTTCGTTTTAAAAATGTATTCGCTTACCTGATTCATTTTATTACACATAAAAATGTCGAATACAAAGAAAATTAGAATTAGGTAAAACAGATTTAGGTAAAACAGATTGTGTTGCATAGCATAAATGGGTATATTTTTCGGTAAGGCAGATAAAACAAGAACACATAAATAATGTTTTTAGGAAATACGGAAGAATAAAGTGAATGTGTAGGAATTAAAGTAAGACTCATTTTATTTTCTTCTTACTTTTCAGAGGTCGATTATTTTATGGCAATGAATATCGTCATCGGTTTATGGAGAAAATCACTACAAGGGACTCGTTTCAGACTGAATACCATTAAAGGAAATAACATACTCCAATCCCTTATTTTTCTCGTACCTCGATCCCCAGACATAGTCAAAAAGACGTATCAATCAATCACTTAGCTACCTCCACTTCCGCACTTTCTCAGGGTGGTTGCAAATTTTTTTTTTCTTCAGGAAGGAAGTGAAAATAAACGAACTTCCGCAAGATGTAGAAAAATTCGGGCCATCGGACAAGCCGAATTTGGCTTAGAGCTAGCTACCTTCAAAATATTTTTTATTGCTTTCCGATTTTTTTGCTAGTTAGCAGCAAAAAAGTATCAAATATTGACATTAAACAGATTTAGGTGGAAAATATATTTAATAAAACAACGAGGAAC